>WBMV01007955.1:0-14371 GCA_013396655.1 Campylorhamphus procurvoides
AGTTAAAGCTCTTACCTGTGAGACTTTGCACTTCTCTCTCCCCTTCACTGCTCTGAGTGAGGTCAGCTCTGAACCTTATTTTTTTTTGGAAATGAAGCAACCTCCTGGCAGTTTTAATGCCATCCTTTCCCATTCACCTCAGGGAAGCTCCAGCTGTCCACCTTGGTGGCAGGAGGCAGGGAGCACACTCCAGGTTGCCCATGGATCTCTGTCTGTGCTGTTTATGAGCTGCCAGCCCAGATGGTGGTTATAAATTACTTGTCTTCGGGCAGGAATGTACCTCTTGTCCCGTGAACCAGCAGACAGAAATGTTGACAGCCCTTGCAATGTTTTGCCTCCTGAAAAATGGTTATTTGGGGAGCTTTGTGCTTGGGTGTTGCAGTGGAATGGAGGAGGATGTTGCAGATTGATGGTTGCATTGTGTACATCCCTTAATGGGCTTGTTAGGAGTCTCTGCTGCTGTGGATCTCTCCTCGGGGAGGCTCCAGGCAATAATAATTAACTCTGTGAAGGAAGATGGCTTGGAGACTGTGGTTTCCACACTCTTAATTGCTTCAATTTTTTAACCTGCTGGAAAGTTGAGCTTCTGCTTGGATTCCACACGAAATGCTCTCTGTCTTTTGCTTCACAAGCATAAAACTTTGCATCTCTCCTCTCCTCCTTTGCTTTCCCTGTGTTCAGGGGGAGCCTAATTGGCCCAAGTCATTAAGTGAGGCAGCAACAATGACAGAGACTGACACAGGAGTGAGCCAAGCTTTAAGTAAAAGCAATCCCTGGAAGAGTCTGAAGGGTGGGAATAACTTCCCAGAGCCTGAGCCTGGAAGAGTCTTAAGGGTGGGAATAACTTCCCAGAGCCTGAGTGTTCCTTTCAGTCAGGCCAGGGCTGCTTTGGGGGTTAAAACTTGCAACAAAGCTTTGCAATTCTGGTCCCTCCAGCTTCCTTTACCACAAAGGAGCATGGCTGGGAAAGTATGGAATTGCTGCTGTCCCTGTCACATTAACAGTGTGAGAAATGAGTGAATAACTGAGAAATGAGTGAATAACTGAGAAATGAGCTCCTTCCCAGGAGGAGAAGTCCCCAGGGAGGTTTGTTTCTGGCCTGGGAGGATTTCTGGCTGTCCCTGTTTGTACCTGCCTAACTCCTGTGCCCTTTCTGTGAGAGAAGGGCTGTGTGGGTGGTGGGGGACAGTCCTTGGGGCTGTGCTGGAGCCACCTCTCTGTGTGCTGTCCCCTCCAGACCCTGCAGCAGCAGGAATGCAAACTCCTCTACAGCCGCAAGGAAGGGCAGCGCCAGGAGAACAAGAACAAGAACAGATACAAGAACATCCTCCCCTGTGAGTGTTGCTTTGGCTCTGCCACCCTTCAGGCTTGCTTTCCTCAGCTCCCAGCCACGGGGTTAATGAAGCACCACTGGGCTTTAGCTTCTCTTTAATGATAATTGCCCCTTTGTGTTGCCAGAAGTGGGATTTCCACTTCGTGTCCCAGCACTTGCTCCTTGTAGATATTCGTATTTCCATTCCCACTCCAGGGTGGGTTTTTATCTTCAGCTTTCATTTCAAAGCCTCCCATCCCTCAGCTGTTATTCAACAAGCTGAAATGCTTACATTTAAGAGGATTAATTTGTGAGACAAAACTGCAACGTGCAAATCCAGAGGCTGTTTGTTTGCCTGTCCCTGTGCTCCTGAGTCCCCAGGGGACATGGAGCCTGATTTTGGCTGAGCTTCTCATGGCAAAAGGGGAAATCTGGAACATTTTGATCACTAATTTACTGAATTTGACAACTCAAAGGCTTCTGTGTGTTCTCAAGGGTAGGATGCTAGTGTTTAACACCCATGTCTGTTCTTCCAGTTGATCACACCAGAGTTGTTCTCCACGATGGTGACCCCAATGAGCCTGTTTCAGACTATATCAATGCTAATATTATTATGGTGAGTACATTCCCCCCTCCAGGAGCCTGCTTGGCACATCCCCTCTCTCCTCTTTAGCATTCTCACCTGAACCCAAGTGAATCTTGTCACCATTTCTTGAATTCTTGGGGGTTTTTTTCCCTCCAGCCTGAGTTTGAAACCAAGTGCAACAACTCAAAGCCAAAAAAAAGCTACATTGCTACTCAAGGTTGCCTACAGAACACAGTGAATGACTTCTGGAGGATGGTGTTCCAGGAGAACTCCAGAGTGATTGTTATGACCACAAAAGAAGTGGAAAGAGGAAAGGTAAAACCAGCCTTAAACTGGCTTTGGGAAAGGTTGGGACATTTCAGTTCAAGCAAGGCCTGGAGTGACTGGGATAAATTGGTTTATATCTGGGGTCTGGTGTGCCAGCAGGTTCTTTGGAGCTCTGGAGGGTGCTGAGTGTCCTTTTTTCTTGGTGCCTGTGGGAATTGAGGGGTATTCTCCTGTCATATCATCATACATGGGGGGATATTCTCCTGTCATGCCATCAGGGGACATGGATATACTCCTGTCATGCCATCAGGGGACATAGATAAACTCCTGTCATGCCATCAGGCCTCCCTTTTGCAAGGGCTGTCTGCTTAAATTTGAGCTCCTGAATGGGAATATTTGTATTTTAAACAGGGAATGAGACACTGGAGTGTGAGATGGAGCCAGGCAGAGAGGGATAAACTCCCTGCTCCTGTCACAAGAGCCTTGCCATTTATTTGAGCTGCTCAAACCTGGACAGACTTCACTGGCAGAGCAGAATTGTGGGGCTTTATTGTTACAAGATGAATGGAGCTGATGCTGTTTCTTCCCTGAAAACCACACTGCCACGTGAGAGTTGCTGCCCCACATTCCTCTCACTCAGGCCACGTTACTCCAGTGCTGTTCCCTCTTCTGGCTCAGCTTTCCAGGCTGGAATTTGACAACATTTTTGCTCTGGAGCTGCCTGGTTGGAATCCCCAGCCAGGAGGGGTTTAGGGCTTTTATTCCTGAGTGAGGTCCCTTGCCTGCCCTGTGTGCATGGACAGAGCAGACAGCATTTCATGCTCCCAGAAAGGGAATTCCCAGGCAATGCTTTATCCCAGGAACCTCCACTTCCCTTTGATCTCACCTTCTCCCCATCCTCTGCCAAACCTGAGGGTTTCACTTTGTTCCTGGTGACATGTGGCAGGAAAGAATAGGAAATAGTTCAACACTGATATCCTGGCAACACTCACACTCAGCTTCCTGTGTATTGCATGGATTGATCTCTGAAACCTGCTGCTTCTGACCCTTTTTATATTTCATAAACACTTTCTGTTCCCTCTCCTTTTTTTTGAGTTTTCTCTGCTTCTTTCACCACCATTGTGCAGCTTTTTACCTTCTTTCACACTGCATGCTCTGGCTCTGAATGGAAAGCCTGTGCCTTGCTAGGGGAGCATCTCTTGTGAAAACAATCAAAGGAAAAGTGTGGAGGAGCTTTTCTATGGTGTTCCTTCCCCTGCCACCTTGGGGTGTGTGGACTGAAGACAAATAGTGGGTTTTATGGGCTTCTCCTTCTGACTGAGGTGTCAAAACTGCCTTTATTTGGTTTAGACTTTGTCTGGTGGATCCTTTTTTCAGCCTTTTAAACTTCTGCCCATTCATCCCCCTTATAAAGGGACAGGATTTGTGTTTCCTTCCTGAGAAAACACTTTGCAGTGACATCCATCCTGGCTTTTTGTTTGGAAGAGAAGAAATCAATACTGGGGTTGTTTTGGAAGGGTTGCCTTGAATACACCTCTCTTTCCTTCAAGCCATTTATTATTTTTAATAACCTCCTGAATGGCCTCTTCTCCTCTGCAGCTTCTCCATTATTCTTCCCCAAAGTTTGCTGGAGAAAACACCTCAATGCCTGATCACTCCATCAGTGCTGCACTGAGGAGTTTTTCTCTACCTTTCATTGTTTTCTGCTGTCTGTTCCACTTCTTAAAGAATTGCAAATGACAGGCCTGAGAGCAGAGCCGAGCTTTTTTATCTCAGGCCAAGGTTTCAGAGCTGCAGGAAGGAGAACCCTGTGCACCAGAGCTGCTTCAGGAGCCCAGTGCCCAAGGGAAGGAGGAACTGGGAGCCATCTCAGCTCTGCAGAGACTTCTGCAGCAGCAGCAAATCCTTATAAATTAAAAGAGTGGGGGTTTTGGAGCCAGTCCACGGAGCCAGCAATAAATGCAACCCCTCTGGCAGAATGAGGCTAATTCTAACAGCATGTCACTGCTCAGACTTGCTCCACCAACTGCTCTGGTGTTCAGAGTTCTGTGTGGAAACTGCAAGTTATTTCTGTTGGAACCCACCGAGACGAACATCCTCTCTGTAGCTCCTACCCTTGTGGCAGGGGAAGAAGGGCAGAAATAACAGGCAAGCAGCTTGCTGCCTAAACAGGCTGGGAAGGGTGTTCTGAACCCTCTTGGTGTGCCTTGGGCTGGCAGGAGGAACCTCCCTGTGCTGTGTTTTCTCCTCAACATGCAGGAGGAGCTGCAAAGAGCCCATGTAGACCCAACCCACTTGCTGTTATTTCTCATTTTGTGCTGCATTCCCAGGAGTTGCTCTTTGCTGCCCTGTCACAGGATCCCAATCCAAGTGGCAAGAGGTGAATCCATCCCTCAGAGGGTGGAATTTATCCCTGGCCAAAGATAATCTGTGTGGAAAAGCATCACACTGAAGGCTCTACATTCCAGAGCCACAGACAGGAGCTCCAGCATGCCCAGTTCTTTGGGGATGCAGTTAGAGCTGTGTTAGTCCTTCCTGCTCCAAGGCATGGAAAAGCAAAGATCCAGATTGAATTTCTGCTAAACATTGTATTTATTTTGTTGGGGTTTGGTAGCAGGGTAACCTGTATGGGTGCAGCTTTCTGCAGGGAATTCTGTGTTTGAAACCTGTAGCTGGGTGGAGATCCAGCATTTTCATCTCCAGGTTTTGAAAACACCCAGGCAAAGCAGGTTCTAATGTGATCACAGAAGAGGAGAAATGGCCTGTGCCTGTTTGAAATCATCCAGAGCTTGTCATGGAGGAGAAATTTCCCCCTAAAATGTGCTTTACAGTTGGTGGGGGGAATCGTCCTCTGTGGGTTCTGAAATTCCGGCTCCAGAAACACGTTCATCAGTTTGCAAAGCAGCCTTTTTTATTTTTCTTTTTTTTATGTTTTCCCTGACTGATTATTCCATTTGTGTTGTTTTGGGGCTTTTGAAATCTTGCAGAGTAAATGTGTCAAGTACTGGCCTGATGAATATTCCCTGAAGGAGTACGGCGTGATGCGTGTCCGGAACGTCAAGGAGAGTGCAGCACATGATTACACACTAAGGGAGCTCAAACTTTCCAAAGTTGGGCAGGTGAGTGGGGAAACAACCCTGTCCTTGCAGTTTAGGCTGCACATCCCCCCCAAAATTGGCAGGAATTGACAGTCCCTGTGGAATCAATAAAAGCACCAAGAGATTAATAAATGGAGCCCTGTGTTTCTTTGGAGCCCCACGTTGCATCCACCTCCCTCTTTGCCCTTGGGATAATTGAGGACTCTTCCACCTAAGCAGTTTTTGGCAGGAGATGCTCTGCTGCAGAGCTTGGAGGGGATGTGGGAAGAGGGAGGGTGCTTTTAGCTAATCCCACCCTTCAACCCAGGCAGGAATTGGATCCCTCTCATGGAGGTGGTTGCACCAGGAGAAAAGGTTGTGTGTAGAAAGATCACTTAAAGAAGGAATAAAAAGGTGAGGAGGGAAACAGTCAGTGTGGAATTAGAATTGGATCAGGGAGCAGAACAAACCATGTAAGAGACAAATAGCCAGGAGTCAGTGACTGATTTCTCAGGCCAGGAGGGCTCTGGCTCGTTCCCTCCTTGCCACCTGGCTCTGCTGTGCCCAGAAAGGCTCTGTCAGCTGGCTTTGTTGTGGGGGATCCTGTTGGCATGTGCTGTCCCTGCAGGGGAACACGGAGAGGACAGTCTGGCAGTACCACTTCAGGACCTGGCCCGACCACGGCGTTCCCAGCGATCCCGGTGGAGTCCTGGACTTCCTGGAGGAGGTGCACCACAAGCAGGAGAGCATTCCTGATGCTGGGCCAGTGGTGGTGCACTGCAGGTGAGCTGATGGGGACACAAGCCCTTTAAGGGCCAACTTTCCCTGGGAACTGCTCAGAGTTCCACCTATGCAGGTGGTTTTGCTTTCTCCGTGTTCTGGGAGGGTGCCACGTGGGTCCCTTCAAAGCAACCCACTGTCACAGGGCCTTGTTTGGATAAATCACAATTTCTGCTGCTGAATGAGGAGGTGGGACCTTGGCTGGCACATTTCAGGTGCAGGATCCTGGGAATTCCAGTGTCCTGTCCCACCTGGCAGTGCTCTCCTCAGTCTGGGCTTATAAATGAGATGCTTTTTCTAAGGCAAGGACATCTTAGGTCTGCCCTTAAGGTTTTTTCTGATCCAGGGCTGTTTGTAAGTGCTGAGGTGCAAAGGTGCTGGTGATTTCTGTCTGTTCCATGTGTGATTTAACCCTGGCTATAATCTGAAAGCCTCATGTGAGACTCTTCCTTGGGCTGGTGTTTTGGGGTCTGCTCAGAGAGAGCAGAACAAACAACTCCTCTTTTTCTCATTTTCCAGTGCTGGGATCGGACGAACGGGGACGTTCATCGTGATTGACATTCTCATTGACATCATCAGGGAGAAAGGTGGGTGCCCCTTTGCTTTGCTGTCCTGTGGGGCCCTGGCAGGAGCAGCAGAGGGGCTGCAGAAGGGTCTCTGTGCCCCTGTGTCAGGGCTGTGCTGCCTCTCCCCAGGTGTGGACTGTGACATCGATGTCCCCAAGACCATCCAGATGGTGAGGTCCCAGAGGTCAGGGATGGTGCAGACAGAGGCCCAGTACAGGTTCATCTACATGGCAGTGCAGCACTACATCGAGACCCTCCAGCGCAGGATCGAGGAGGAGCAGGTCTGTCTGTCTGAAATATCAAATATTGCATTATAATAAATACCAAAGAGCAGTTCAGCAGGGAGCAGAGGGGCTTGGTTGCTGCCTGTGGGTTTTTGGGGGCCTGGCTGCTGGCTTTGTGGCTTGTGGAAAGGCTGAGTCTGAACCTGGGAACCCTCTCCTGTGTTTCAGTTCATTGCTTAAGAATTGGACAATTAAAGTGGAATCCTTCCTTAAATTATTGAGTGAAATCTTCTCCTTAAAATATTAAGTGGACTCTCCTATCCTCCCTGTCCCAGCTCCTCACCTGGATCTCAAATTTCCTTAATGTTATCTTAATTTCTTGTGCAAGAAGAATAAAAGATAAGGGGCTGTTAATTAATGCAGACCCTGGTGATCTCTTGGGTTTTGAGGAGAGTTCAAATCTGTTACTTCTATTTCCAAGACAGGATAATCAAATGCTGGTCACTGTAATGCCAGTTTTGGAGTTAATCAGTGGGAAATCAGGACACTGGAGGGAAGGCTGAGGCTGAGTGTGGTGATCTTGCAGTGTCACTGTCACCCAAAGGACTGTCACTCTGCTCAGGGCAAAATTCCCTGCACAGGACAAACCCAAAGGGAATCTGGTTTTGGTTGGGTTTTTCCCTGTGGAAATGTGTGAATTCTCTTGCATCCAAGAAGCAAGTTCTTACCACGTTTCTGTTCCTCTGAATTAGGAAGGATCATTACAGGGGGTTAAGTGGAAGGAAAATAAGCCAGATATCTATTTTTCCTTGGCTTTCTTTATCTGTTTCAGCCAGTTTAAGGAATAGAAGATCTGACAGGTTGGTTTTAAATTGCTTTTACTGCCCAGCACACCTGGAATTGTGCAGTTTGTGTAGAAACCCAGCCCTGCTTTGGGCAGGTGAGGGGTTTGCAGTACAGAGAGGTTAAACCTTTGCCTCTTGTTTAAATGGGGGGGTTTAGCATTATTCATCCAGGTCATTGATCAGGCCTGGGGGGCTGTTTGAAAGGGAGAAAAGCAGAGAGGGAAGTTCAATGCAACACCAGGACAAGCTGAGTGAGTTCTGGGTGTGTTTCAGAAGAGCATCTTGGAAAAGCTTCAGCCTGCATTGCCATAGGAATGTTCTTGGTGGGAATTCAGGAGCCAGAACTCCTGGGAGGCTCCAACAGTTGGCTGCAGCCTGGAGCAGGTGCTGCCCCATCCAGATAAGAGCCTGGCTGCTTTTGATATCAAACCTCAGGGGCCCAGGTATCATTTTATTGAGATGCTGCAAACGTTGTCCCTGCCTTGGCCACATCTCCGAGCTGGGAATGAGGCTGGTGGGAAGCCCAGTGGCTGCTGGAGGATGAAATGGGGCTTCTTCTGCCAAGGAAGGTGAAGGCTGAGGACAAGTGCTGGTTCCATGGGATTGGCATGTTGTGGTGGAAAGGGGAATGTGGAAAAATGAGGGATTTCAGGTCTTCCAGTGGACAGCTGGAGGCAACCTTTGGGTCTTACCCATGTTTGTTTCTCCACACTGAGCCCTCCTAAACCCATCCTTGCTGAGCTCCTCCTGTGATGCCTTCACTGCCTCAGAGAGTGTTTCCCATGAGTGACTCCAAACGTGGCTCTTTGCTGTGTTTTGCCCCACAGAAGAGCAAGAGGAAAGGCCACGAGTACACAAACATTAAATACTCCTTGTCGGACCAGACGAGTGGGGATCAGAGCCCTCTGCCCCCCTGCACCCCGACCCCAACGTGCCCAGAGTAAGTCCATTTCTGCTCTTGGGTGGGACTTCTGAGCTCTGTTGACTCAGAGGAGAATGGGTTATCCCACAGCCTGCCCTGGGCTTTGCTCTGGAAACAAATGGAGCAGGAGAATTGTCACTGAATTGGATGGTGTGAACAATATGGTTTTCTACTCTGGCTGCATTCGTGGGACTCTGAGTCTTGGTTTCATTTCAGGATGAGAGAAGACAGTGCCAGAGTCTATGAAAATGTGGGGCTGATGCAGCAGCAGAAGAGTTTCAGATGAGAAGATGCTCAGAGCCTTCCATGCCAAGGCAGGTGTGTATGGTCAGGGTGGGAGTGTCCAGCCTGGACACCCAAAAACACACACAAAAACACCCAAAATGCTTCTAATCCACCCCTGCCCAAAGTCCAGAAGCTGATTTCAATTTAATATTCACAGTCTCACCTCCTTCTGCCAAAGCCCCACCCATTTCTAAGCCAGGTTTGAGACTTTGGGTTGAATTTAAGGCTTCCTGAGCACTTCCCTGTAACATCAGAATAAGAAATAACTGCTGGGTCTTTCCTAAATACTTTTTTTCTCCTTTCCCAGAAATGAATCTGGTTTCTAAAAAGGTCAAGAAAGAGAAGGAAGAAGCTTCACATGAACAGTGAACTCTGAGGGCTTGGTACCTTTTTATTTACGGTTTTAATCCTTCAAGAATAGGCAAAACTTCAGATCATGGAAAGATTGGTTTTTATCTCTTCTCTCCAATCACTGATTTGCTCACTTTCCAAATAAAAGGAAATCCTTTCTACAATGTAGACAACTACTTTGTAGAGTCAGTTTTGAATCCTGCAAACTGTTGGACTGTCATCCATGTGTTTTTTAAATAGGATTTTTGTTTCACAGTATGGTTATTAGTGGGGGTTTGTTTTTTTTCCTTATTTGAGCAGCTGTGGGATTTTTGGGGAGGGAGGGGGCTGGGGTGGGCAGGGGAGAGCAGTGACATGGATAAATCATGTCAGATCCTGGTGGGAACAATCCTGGAGTGTCGGGAAACAGTGGGAAGGCATCGACTGCATGGTCAGATAGTCCTGGACATTTCAAACTCTCTGGGCTGAGCAGCTGGGGAGGTGAAGGTGCTCTCTGTGCTCCCTGGTGGCTCCACTGGGGCTCAGCTGCCTTTCCCAGCAAACAACAGTTCCTTTCCATGGTCTCTCCACCCAGAGCAGGGATTTGCTGTTTCTCTCAGCTCCCTGACTGGTTTGGGAGGACACTGTCTGTCCATCTGGCTGTGTGTCCATGTGCTGAACAGGAGCCTGGATCTGTAGGGCTGAGACACTTTGGGAGGCTGCATGAGGCCACCTTGGTGCCACCACTGGAACCAGTGGAACCAGTGACCTGCTGCTGGGAGGGGGCAGCTGGGGAGCCCCCAGGGTTTTTGGGAAGGCTTTGTGCTGGTGTGCCTGGCTCCATTGCAGCTGTGTGGGAAGGCAGGGCATGGAAGGATCCTCTGGAATTGCCTTAGTGGGACAGAGCAGCGAGGCCACGGTGTCACCAGGCACGACTTTGTCACCTCCCCCCCAAGTGCCTTTTGGAGCTGCCTGCGACTTGCTGTCCCACTTCAAAATCTCCTTAATCTGAAACCACTTCTGATTGTCAGTGAGCCAAAAGCCTCCTGGAGGCTCCAGAAGGAAGGTCTGCTGAGCTGCCCCCTCTTTGGGTCCTTTACTTTTCCCTGTGGGGCCTGGGGTGGCACCACCTTCCCCCATGGATTTGGGGCAGTTCTGGGGCTTCAGGGGTGCTCAGGAACCCTTTCCATGTCCATGCAGGGGGTGACACTGCAGGGCCTGCAGTGGAACTGTGTTCTTGGCCTTCCTGGTGGAATTCTGCTGAAGCCTGGAATGTAATTAGTGCAGCTCTGTGAAAGGTTAAGTGGGAGATTACATTTCCTTTTCCTGAGAGTGCTTTGCAAATTCAAATATTTGAACAGTGTGTTTGAGCTGAGTGAAGGTGCTTTGTTAACGTGGAGCAGAATTTTGTTACTTTGCCTGTTGTCCTTTCTTGTCTTTTGGGGCTTTGGGGTTAATTTTGGAACTCCTGTCACCAGCATACCATAACCTGTGTTTTACTGGCAGAGCCTTATTCTTAGTCATAAATCCTGGTGCCCTTTTTAGGTCCAACTAGGTGATGAGGAGGGAGGAACCTGTTCCTTTTGGTGGAACCTGCTTTCCATGCCCTGCTCCTTCCATGTCCCCATTCCCAGTGCTGGTCTTTGTGGGGAGCAATTCCACTTTTGCCTAAAACCTGGGGCAGAGCTGGCCAAATTCTGCCCTCCCAGAGCAAGGTGGGCCCCAGGCTTGGGGGAAAGAGGGAAGGATCCCAAGGGGATCTCCATGCCCTGTGTAGGCAGCAATCAGCTCCGTGGCCAACGTGAAGTTGCCTCATGACCTCATTTGAGCTGTTTAGGGGCTTATTTTGGATGTTTTTGTCCTTAGAAGGAGGGAATTGGTGCTGCAGGATGTGTGTTAATCCTGGGGAGCAGATGGTGGGAGGATGGCAGCGAGGAGGGAGCAGGATCTGCAGGGTTGGGAGTGAACAAGTCCCCTGTGCCCTAGAGGCTCCAGAGGGGAGAAAATACCCCAGAAAATCTGGCACCTTCCCCACACCAGAGAGAGATGGAGGGTTCTGAAAGGAAAATGAGCAAGAAATTAAGGATAATGCTGAGAGACAGTTGGAATTCTTTTTAACCAATACATTTGGAGCTGGGCTTTCTGAGAGATGAAGCCACAAAGAGCAACATCCCTGGGGCCAGGGGGGCTCAGGGCATGGGGGTCTCATGGATTTCCAGGGGGGGATTTAGAGGATTCCACCTGGAGCATCCATTTCCCAGGCTGTTCTGGCTCAGTGAGTGGCAAAGGGACTGGCAAAGTGTTCTCTTGGAGAGGACTTTATCCCAGGAGGGAGATCTCCCCCAGTTCTAAGGCACAATAATTTATGTGATGAATTTGCTGCAGACTTCACTTACTGAATGTTTTAGAGCATCAGCTTTAACCTGAGCTAACTGATTGGTCCTCCTATTAATCCTGACCAAACTTTGCTTTTTCCCCCCTAAAACCTGTGTTGGAATCATGATTAACCAGGCCACAGCTAACCCAGATCCAAACCCTGTTTCCTTTGTTCCTGTAGGGATGAGAGAATTCACAGCTGGTACTAGAACGTGTTGTCAGGTTTTGATTTTCTACCTGTAACTTCATTATTGCAAATTAATTTTTAATTTCTCCCCTCTCAATAGTGAAACATAATTAATAATTCCAAGCCTGTTTATTTATGACATTATTGTGATTTTTTTTATTACAATACTAAAGACTAATGAAAAAGGATCCTCTTATTAGGTGGAGTAGACCCTGCATTTATTTTTTTTTTCCTGCAATGTATGAAGTATTGTACCAGAGTATTAAATGAAATGTAATATTTTATTGAGAAATTTCTATCCTTTAAAAGGAATACATTTAGGATGTCATCAATTTGATGTGAATCATGTAAATGTTGATAATGAGCTGTTTATTCTCCATCTGGTGTTTCAAAAGACTCACTCCTTGCCTTTTGCCCACGTACAGTCTGTAGACCACTTACCATTGTCAAAATGTGACATTAAAATGATAGTTCCTGTATAGAAATAGTGGTGGTTGTCCCTTGTTTTCTGGGCTGGTATTTATGGGGTTTAGTTCAGCTGCAGTGGGATTTTTGTTTTTATTGCTGCCAAGCTGTGTTACGAGAAATAAAAAACATATCTGTAAACAGCAGAAATGGAAAAAAAAAATAAAAAAAAAGGGAAAATAAATAATTTAAAAAAAAAGAAAATAAAAGAAATAAACCTCATTTTCTTAAGCTGCTTTGTGAGTTGCTGTGTTCTCCAGCTCCTGGGCTCTTGGGGCCTGCCTTGCCCAGCTTGGATCAGGGGTGGGAGAAGCTGCAGGAGAAGCTGCATTTCCATGTCCTGGGAGCCACTGGAGCACAAATCCTGGGAACTGGGCTGTGTTGGAGCTGCCCTCCCTGCCCCTCCCATCTCTGCCAGCCCTGGGGGCTCCTCCAGCGCTCTGCCCTCCATCCTGGGGTGCCCAGCCCTGCCAGGGGGTCCCTGCCCCTCCTGCTCCACCTTCATATCCACACCTTCCTGTCCTTTCCTCCCTTGGAGCTCGGAGGGGAATGTTTGGGACATGGAGACACCCCAAGGGCTGGAGCCCCTCTGCTCTGGAGCCCCGCTGGGAATTCTGGGGGGCTCACCTGGGGAAGAGAAGGCTCCAGGGACACCTGAGAGCCCCTTCCAGAGCCTAAAGGGGCTCCAGGAGAGCTGGAGAGGGACTTGGAACGAGACAGGACAATGGGAATGGTTTCCCAGTGCCAGAGGACAGAGTTAGATGGGATATTGGGAAGGAATTCTCCCTGTAGGGTGGGCAGGCCCTGGCACAGGGTGCCCAGAGAAGCTGGGGCTGCCCCTGGATCCCTGGAAGTGCCAGATTGGATAAACTTTGAGCACCCTGGACCAGTGGAAGGTGTCCCTCCCTGTGACAGGAGNGCTGGGAATACTGGGGGGCTCACCTGGGGAAGAGAAGGCTCCAGGGACACCTGAGAGCCCCTTCCAGAGCCTAAAGGGGCTCCAGGAGAGCTGGAGAGGGACTTGGAATGAGACAGGACAATGGGAATGGTTTCCCAGTGCCAGAGGACAGAGTTAGATGGGATATTGGGAAGGAATTCTCCCTGTAGGGTGGGCAGGCCCTGGCACAGGGTGCCCAGAGAAGCTGGGGCTGCCCCTGGATCCCTGGAAGTGCCAGATTGGATAAACTTTGAGCACCCTGGACCAGTGGAAGGTGTCCCTCCCTGTGACAGGAGTGGCACTGGATAATCCCTGTGGTCCCTCCACCCCAAACCATGCTGTGATTCCATACCCAGAGCTGGGTGGGTGAGGATTGGCCTCTCCTTTTGCTATTGGTGTAAAATCAATCAGTTTTAATTGGAAAGGGAGGACAACCCTGTTGTCACTCCACATCCCACTGTGGGCTGGGGCAGAGAAGCTGCTGCTCTCACTCTGCTGCTCCTTCCCTCAGCCTTTCCTGCTCTGCTCCTGCAATCCTTCACTCCAGCCCATGCAGGAGGGTTTGGGGCTGTGGAAGGGGCTGGATGCCCCCCATGCCTCTAAAGATCTCAATATCCCTGGCCCTCTGGCACTTGGAGAGAAACTCTTCCCTCCCTGTTCCCTGGTTTGGAGCAGAGGAGGAATGCCTGTCCCAAGGATTTGCACATCAGGCTCATTTCAGGTCCACCAACAGTGGTTTGTCCTTTTTAAACCCATTGGGAATGATCCCAGTGGGGAACTGATCCCAAAAATCAGCCCATGTGGCTGCAACGTGGAGGGGTTTTAATTTTAATTTAAGTTCCCCAAAGTGTTGTCTCCCCATCATCCGTCCTGGAGCCTTCCCACAGCTTTCCAGGGAATAAATAAACCCAAGAGCAGCTGAACTGGGAGTAAAACAAGCTTAATCTCAGCCCAGAGATAATCCAGGGAATGCAGGAGGGAGCCATGTGGAGCAGCTCGGCTTTAAGGAGATTATCCCGGGGGGAAGACTCACTTATTTATTTTTTTTTATGAAAGCATCTAACAGTTCACATCCATCTCTGGGTGTTTTATAATCCCCTCCAGGCCTGGGGAGGGAGGGAGGGGCTACTCCAATCTGAGAACTCTGACAAAGATTGGAAGTGATAGTGCTGGGATGACATTTGGTGTCTCCTGGCTTTGATTCCTGCTCTC
>WBMV01007955.1:20965-35350 GCA_013396655.1 Campylorhamphus procurvoides
CCACCAGAGCATTCCCATCCCAATCCATCACAGCATTCCCATCCCCATCCATCACAGCATTCCCATCCCCATCCACCACAGCATTCCCATCCCAATCCATCACAGCATTCCCACCCACCAGAGCATTCCCATCCCAATCCATCACAGCATTCCCATCCCCATCCATCACAGCATTCCCATCCCCATCCACCACAGCATTCCCATCCCAATCCATCACAGCATTCCCACCCACCAGAGCATTCCCATCCCCATCCCTGCTCCCCTCCCTGACATTCCTGGCTCAGGAATTCCCAGCTGTTCAGCCCTTTAACAGGTTCTGCTGTGGATTTTTCTATTGTTCCAGCTCCTTCATCCCGTGGTCGAATCCAAGGCCCTGGGAAACTCATTTTGGACTCTCAGGGAAAGCTGGGGTTGGCTTAATGAAATCTGCTTTTCTGCAACGTGTGCTGATTGGCACTAATTAAATCGCTCTCCTTCATTAAGCGAGCCCTGTTTCAGACCTTCCCTTGTTTTCAATGTCAGCCCAACGATCTGGGAGGTGACGTGGATGGTTTTAATGCACCAGGAGATAAATAACACCACTGGAATTCAAAGTAGTCTTTGGAAAAGGCTTTATAAAGCAAAAAAAATATTAAAATAATACTAAGAATTAACCCTTTGGCCAGTGCTTTCAAACCTCTTTGCTTCAGTTGCTGATTTTGAAAAGTTTGGCATTAACCATCTCAATTTATTAATTGATTTCGGTTTGTGATGCGATACAAAACATCCCATTGCACCGGGGCACAAATGCACCATCCCATTCTTCATCTCCTGGGTTAAA
The DNA here is from genome assembly GCA_013396655.1 of Campylorhamphus procurvoides. NCBI lineage: Eukaryota > Metazoa > Chordata > Aves > Passeriformes > Dendrocolaptidae > Campylorhamphus > Campylorhamphus procurvoides. Next base: position 21,786 of record WBMV01007955.1, read on the forward strand.
TAATCCCAATTTCTCTGGGTTATCAGCAGCATTTCCACCCTCCTCTTGGTTCTGGGGCTGACCTGGACCTGATGGGGCTGGGCAGGGACCACGGATTTCTGCTTTATTGGCCTCGGGGGAGACCAAAGAGCCCAATGATCCTGAACTTCAAAATTCCCGGGGTTTGGAGCAACCTGGGCTGGTGGAAAATGCCCCTTGCCCACCACAGGGGGTGGCACCGGCTGGGCTTTAAGGTCCATTTCACCCCAAACCATCCTGGAATTCTGGGATTCTCAATGTAAACGGTGCCCTTTTGATTCCCCTCCTTTGTTCCCTCGCTTTAATTTTGCTTTTTGGGTCTGGTTTGACCCCCAGCTGCTGCGTTTTTGGGGAGCAGACCCGTGGGAAACACATGGGGCTGGACCTCCCCATCCTTTTAGGGCGCAGCTTTTGGGATGGGGCACAGCGCAAGAATCCCACCCCTTGCCCAGGGTGTTTTTTGGGGGGGCTGCTCTGCCCTGACCCCCCTCCCTAATTCCCCCTTGACAAACCCATCCCACAGACCCTGCCCCTGGCCAGGGTTTTCCACGCCTTTGGATTCAACTCTCCCATTTGGAAAGCCATTAGCGGGATGGTTTCGTGGGGGGACAAGCCCTTTGAGAGGACGGGTGACAATCCCGAAAGGGCGCCGGGATCGCCCCGGGGGGCTCGGAAAGGGTTTTGCTCGGAAATGCGCCCTCCGTTTGTTCCCTGCTTATTTAATTTTCCTTTTGGGGTGGAAGAAGAAAGAAGAGGAGGAGGAAACGCTTCGGCCTCGAGGGGTCTTTTAACCGGGAGGGAGATGCGCAATCCGTGACCGTCCTTGAGGGATTTAAAATCCCTTTAAATTCCTTTAAATTCCTTTAAATTAAAACCCTTTAAGTTCCTCTTTCCATCCTCTCTCCCATCACCTTTAAACCCCCAGTTCGTGGCTGGGTGGGGTGAGAGGTGCCCTGGATCGCTGGGAGATGCGATTTCTGCTTCCCATGGGATGGGAAGGGGAAAAGTGACCCCAAAATAATCCCAACACATCCCAGTGACAAAGGAGATGCATCCCTTGTGTTGTTCTATTTGAAATTTGAAGGGACACGACTCTGTCCAGCATTAATGGCTGGGGAATATTTTTTTTTGCTTGTTTTTGGGTGGATGAAGAAACAAATAACCACGTGTGCTCTGTTAGCCTGCTTGGTGGGAGCTGCTCATTGCTGGGGACTGCAGGAAAGGAAGGGAAAAACAGGCTGGGAAAGAGAAAGGAAAGGGAAAAGAAGCAAGAGAAAAGAAGAAAAAATAAAAAGAACAAAGGGGGGAAAGAAGAAAGGAGGAAAAAAGGAAAAAAAAGGGGGGGGAAGAAGAAAGGAGGAAAAAAAAGAAGGGAGGGGAAAGAAGAAAAAGAAAGAAAAGAAGTAAGAGAAGAAAATTCGGACCCGATGATCTTAGAGAGGTCTTTCCCGACCTTAACGATTCTATGGAAAAAGAACAAAGGAAAGAAAAAGGAGAGGGAAACAGGAAAGGAAAGGGGAAATAGAAGAAAGAGAAGGAAAAGAAAAGGGAAAAAATCAAAAAGCAGAACCCAATTTGCTTTCCTCTCTCGCCTCTTGTCTCATCTTTCTTCGTTCTGGACCATTTCACAGCTTCCCTTGGAACGTGTTTTTGGACTCAATGGGGATGAGGGGAAAAGAGAGGAGAATCCCCAGGATCTCTCCATCCCCCGGGTATTTTACCCTGCTGAGCACAGCCCTGCTGGTGCCCACGCTCCAGGATGGACCGGATGATCCTTGAGGGTCCCTCCAGCTCGGCACATTTTGGGATTTTGGGATTCTGGGATTCCAAAGCAGCCCTGCCCGAGGGATGCTCTGACAGCCCCCCATGTCCCAGCCCGGAGCTCCCTTTTTGGGGAACACCAGCGAGTGGTTCGGGGGTTTTTGCTCCTCAGAACTGGAGGGTTTGACTCTTCCAGCTCCTGGAGGGGGTTTCTCCCTGTGCCTGGCAGGAGAGGAGCTCCCGAAGGCACCTCTGTGTCACCCTGTCCCCATCCCCCCAGCCCCGCTCTGTCTGTCCTCCTGCACAATTCCACCGACACCCTTTTCTTTTTCCTCCCCGCCTCTCAAATCCTCCAGAGCGGGGAAGCTCCGCTGAATTTTAAACAAGCTCTCGGCGCTGTGCATTCAAACCTAACGAGCCAGAATATCAATTATGCGGCTGGAAAGGAGGAGCAGCTCCGGGGGAAGCGAGTGGTGGCTTTGGGTTGATGCTGGTGGTGAGAGATCAGCACCTGCCGAGGGACGGGGGCAGAATTAAACCCACTTTCTCCTTCTTCCAGCCACCAGCAGAGCCGTGGCTGTGCAGAGGGAGCCGGGAAGGTTAAACCCTGGAGGGGAAGGGAAGATGCTCAGGGAGGAGTTCTAAACCAGATTAGCTGGAGCTGCAGGAGGTCTCGGGTCCTCTGGGCTGGGGAAGTTGAGAATCATCTCCTGCTTGGACCGTTCTGGCTGTGCTGGCACCTCCTTGTCCCCTAAATTGTCTCGCCGCTTCACCTTCCTGTGCCTTTGGCTCGGCGCGGACCTGGCTGGGTCTCCATCCTGCGGGTTAATGCACCAAAATCCTGATTTTCCCTGCAAAGTGCCCATCAACTGATTAGAAACGAGAGGTGCCAATTCCCCCTGTGAGAACCCTGCCCGGTGCCAGCCCCGCTGCGATTATTGATGGCACATTCGTCCCGGGCGTTTGGGAGCTCAGGAGCGTTTCACCCTCCCAAATTTCAGCTTCACTCTCGGCATTTGAGCTCCATTTTCTCGCTGTGCGGTTTAACAGTGCTGCTGATTTCTCTCCTGTAGCAATTAAACCCCTCGGCAATTAAACCCCCCAGCAATTAAACCCCACAAGCTCTTCGTGGCACTGTTGGCTCTGCTGGAGAATCCTCTGGTTTGGGGGTTCCCAATCAGTGAACTTTGACAGCTTTGGGGAGAAAAGCTCTTTATCAGCCAGTTTTTCTAGCACAGGACGAGTCAGTGGATGAGTTCGAGAGGGGAGGGTTCTGCCCCAGGATGTGGTGACAACCTGGATGGTGCCACGACCATCTCTGGTCCAGCCTCTGTGGTGCTGGATCCCTCTGGGGGCTGTTCCCCCGGAGCAAGGCTCATCTTGGGGGCACAGAACTCATCCCACCCGGGCTGGCAGGAAAGGTGGGATGTCCCCAAAGCCATCCCTGCCTTCTGCCAGGCTGAGGAGCAGAGCAGGTCATGGGAAAAGCCTCGGGAAGAGCTTTGGCACCTCCAGCAGCACCTGCCCTGGGTGGCATCACACTCCTGCTTTTCCACCTGCTAAGTGGGCTGGATGAGCATCCCTCAGTGCTGTCCTCTGGGGACATGTCACAGCAGGGCCCTGTCACCCTCTCCAAGGGCATTCCAGGGTGGGCACTGCCAGGAGTGGGCACCGTTCGTGCCAGCACCTTAAAGCCTTGCCCACCAGGGTGTTGCTGCATCACTGGAGGATCTACTGAGGGCCCACAGAAATGGGGAGGAAGGGCTGTGGTACCACATTGTCCCAAGGGAATCCCAAATTAGGAGGTCCTGACCCGGGAGGAAAAGCTCCTGGAGATGCCACGTGGGGCAAACACGGGGAGGGTGGGAAGGAAAGGGAAGCAAAACGCGTGTTTAATTCATTTGGAGGGAGAGCAAAGCAGATCGATGCTGTGAGGAGGAATGAACTGAGGCAGGGTGGGAAAAGGCCGGCGGGGCATTTCGGGGGCTACAAATGGCCATTTCCCAAACATTCCCAACTTTTGCGGTCGCTAAAGCGGTGCCCGGCTCCGCAGCGAAGAAATCCGGGGCAGGTTTGTAAATGCTGCATTGCTGGCAGCCAAAACACAACTACAACCTGAACGGCTGCCAGACGGTAAAAAGCAGGGGGAAAAAAGCTCCGTGTCAGGATTTACAGGCCTGGAAAAGAACTGGCTCAGCTCGGGCGGCCGGGAAGGGGCTGGCACAGCCCCAGGCTCCCCTCCCGGCATGGGAAAAGGAGAAGGAAAAGCGGCTTTCAGGCTGCCTGAAGCTCCAGGGAGGGTCCTGGAAAGGGTTTTCTCTGTCTGCTCCGTGAGGAAAGCTCTCCTGACACATTCCACGTGGTGTCCAGGAGTCAGAGAAAGCAAAGGACATGAAGAAACCCAGAAAGAAAAGCAGAGAACTGTTCAGGACCGGAGTTGGTTTCCAGGTCTGGGTGTGCATTGGCTTGGATTTTTACCTCGTCCTATTGGGATGGATCAGGAAGGTTTTTGTCCCGTGGCAGACGGATCAGGAGGTGTTTTGTCCCACAGCTCTGGCTGCTCAGCGTCCTGAGCTTCTAATTTATTTCCCTGCAAAGGCACATAACGATGCAGATAAAAGTTATTGATCCGTCGGCGCCGGCAGCACCGTGAGCTCCGTCCTGCTGTCCCCAGGGCCACCCCAGGGTGCTGGGACAGGGGACAGGGAGCCACCCAGGGCTGTGGGCTGTGGCAGAGGACATGGAAAAGCAGCGCTGCCTAGGAAAGGGTTGAATTCACCAACCCCTGATCCTCTGGATTCCAAATCAGTCAGGTTTTGGAGGGAGGCTCAGACGTGAGGTGCAGCAGGGGGTGTCCAGGGGGATAAACTCACCCTGGGGTTATTTTAACACCTTTTTTCCCTGCTGTTTTCAGAGCAGGGGTTCTGGGACAAGCTGTTTCTGCTGGTGGATGGTCCCTTCCCGAGGGATGCTGGAGCTGTGGCGTGGTTGTGGTGACCCTTCCTGCCCCTCCCGCCTGGACCAGAGCCAGGCACAGCCACAGGAATGGGCACTGGGGGTGCCTTTGCCAAACCCCGAGACTCTGGGGGATGTGCTGGCACCGAGGGGGACACAGAGAGAGGTTTATGTACCCACCAGGATGCCCCAGCTATGCCAGAGCTGTGCCCGAGGTGTCACTGGGGTGTCCCTGGGATGTTGCTGGCACAGCCATGGATTTAAAGCCACCGCTTTGGGCTGAAGGCAGGTGAGGAGGACGTGGAATTCCCTTTGCTTCCCAAGCAGGGATGAGGCCGCTCAGCTCTTGCTCCGGTGATTCCAAGAGGTGCCCACGCCCATCCATACCCAGGAATCCCACTCCTCCTCTGCTGTTGGATCACCCGTGGGGACAAGCAGAGGAGAGGAGGGGCTGTGGGGCAGTGGGATGTGGGAGCAGAGACCGTGGAGGTCCCAGTGTTTGGGAAATAATTAAGAGCTGAGCCTGCTCGATGGATGCAGGTGCTTCTGAGCAGTCCTGGAATTCGGGTCACTTCAATCTGTTCCTGGAGGAAAAGGGAGTTTTGCCAGCTGTTTCTGGGATCAGCAGCTGGGAGGGCGATGTGATGGGGCGTGTTCTGGGCGGGCTGCTCAGGATGGAGCACCTTGAATGAGGACATTTGCTCTGCTAATTCAGGGAGAGGCCAGTCCTCAGTGTCACTTCTCCAGGTGGGGATGCAGCTCAGAAACCCCTCCTGGCTGTGGTGATGCTGCTGGGGTGGTCCAGGCATGGGGGGCTCGGCCCAGCTCCCTGTGCTGGTTCCTGTGCTCTCAGCACTGCTGCCATTCCCAAAATCTGCAGGTGCCTTTCCCACCCTGCTCCAGGCACACCTGGAGAGTGCTGGCTCTCTGGAAGGAGAAAATAATCAGGATGGAGGCAGTTTTCAACCAGAGCAATCCTTGCCACCCATTCATTGTGCCAACCCCTGGGGCTGTTGGCACCGAGGAAGTGCTGTGTGTTAAACCCCAGGCTCCTTCCTGCTGGATCCCACTTTCCTGAGCAGGAATGCAGGGATGCAGGGATGTGTCAGCTTCTCACCTGGAAGCCCTGGCTCCTGGATGTCCCCAGGCTCGGTGGCTGTGCAGAATTCCAGCCACAGGGCTCTGGGCTGTCACTCCCAATCCATCAGCAGATCGAGGCTGGCACTGACCAGGTGCCTTGTCCTGGCTGCTCCATGGACCTCGTGCTGCCTCCAGCCAAATCTCTGTGGCTGGATGCGGGCTCAGCTCCTGCCAAGTCATTTCCTCTTCCTCAGTTATCTCCTGGTCCAAATAGAACGTGCCTATTTTATCTTATAATATCCCAGGGCAGCAGTCGGAGCGGAGCATCCGTCTGTGCAGCGTCTTGGTTGTGCCTGCAGGAGCAAAGATGGGATTCTCCAACCCCCCAGCCTGACCCTCTGGGAAACAACTGCCAGTTGTGGTCAGGATTTGGGTGGAAATCCAGGTCAGGGCTTGCAGGGGCACTTCTTGGAGCGCGGGGTGGGAAGGTGCTGCCCATGGTCCTGCAGCCGATGTCATCCCTCTGGAGCATCCTCTGGAGCGGGATCGATGGAGATCTGTCAAACCAAGCACTGGACTGTCTCCATCCTGCCTTAACCCCCTCCCTCCGATCCTCCCTGCTGCCAGGGAGCTGGGAAAATCTGCATTTGCAGCAGGAGATGCTGCCCAGAGCCAGGGCAAAGCCTGGAAAGCCTCCCAGGGGAGGTGTTTTTGGGCAGCAACACCAGACTCCATCACTGGCTGCTGCATCTGGGAGGGACCTTGGCCTTGTGTGTCCACCTGCCCATCCAGCAGGTGCCCATCCACACATTCAGGGGGTGGTTTCCACGCTGTGCCCCTTCCCTGGATGGGTCACAGCTCCAGGGACAGCACTGGATGTTCAGCAGGAGCCCCTGGAACCATAAATCTCCATGAGAGCCGCAGCTGCCCAGCCAGGGGTGACCTGTGCTTGGTGGGCTGGGCCGGGTGACCTTCTCCAACCTTCTGCACATTCCTCCTGGAAGAGGGATGGCACAAACACCCTCCCAGGAGGAGGCTGCTCCCTAAGACCTTGTTTATCCAGGTTATCAGAATCCAGAGTGAATACACACTGAACTGCCTGGGAGTTGTTTCCTCCCAGTGTTTGTGCATTCAGGAATATTTTCTCCCCGTGTTTGTGCATTCAGGAATATCAAAGCCCTAGGACGTTGTTTTCCCTTTAAGCAGCAGCGAGATGACTCCCCTGAAGATCAAAGCAACAGTTCTGGCATATCTCAAACCCTCTCCTCTCCCTCCCCTGCGAGGAGATGCAGGTGTTGGAGAGAATACTCATGCTGTGCTGCTCCAGGTTTAACCCTTCCCAGGGGACTGTGGAACCTCCAGGACCAGCCATGAGGAGCTGCTCGTCCTCCCTGGGCTAGTGGAGCATCTCAGCACGTTGTGTTGCTCAGGATGAGGGATATCTGCTGAGTTTCTTCCCAAAACACGGCGTGCTGGCAGCTGGGAATACACCATCCCACGTCCTAGGAGCTCCCAAATTGTGCCCTGTGCTACCAGCCCAGCAATCTCTCCACTCTCATGTGAGAAACTCAGCTGCTGCTGCTTTAATTTCTCCAGGCAAACGTTCCCCTCAAGGCAGAGGCCTGGGCAGGGATCAATATCCTGCAGGATTGGCTGGAAAATAAAACAAGCTGGAATCTGAGGTGGCTGCTGGTGGCTTTGTGAGGGTCCCGTGGGTGGGAGGGGAGCTGAACTGGGGACCCAAATCACGGTCCCTGCACCCTCTGCTGCCTCCTGTCCAGGCTGGGATCCTTCCCTGGGACCTACACCTGGCAAATTGGGAAGACTTGGCATCCAAATCCCTTTGCATCCAAATCCCTTTGCATCCAAATCCCTTTGCATCCAAATCCCTTTGCAGCTCGTGCTGTCACTTGGAGAGCACTTGATGACAGTATCGATCCCCGAGCTTGTTAAACAAGCGGCGTGGCTGGGGAAGGTGCCCCTGCTCCCTCCCACGGGAGCTGCTGGAACATCCTGATCCCAGCAGAGATTTTGGGGGATGCAGATTTGTCGAGATTTTGAGGTATGGAAAAGAGCATGGTGATGGGTCCCTCCAAACCTGCCCAGCCCTGCCACTGGTGCCAGCACTGGGAAGGGACCTCAGCCCATGGTCACAGCAGGTTCAGTGGGGCAGAGGGCAGTCAATATTATTGATTTCTTTTCCTATGAGGGGGAATCTTTGGCCCGGGGGACATCTGGAAAGAATTACAGAACCCCAGAATGGTTTTGGCTGGATGGGATCTTAAAGATCATGGACAGGGACCTTCTAATATCCCAGGTTGCTCCAAGCCCCATCCAACCTGGCCTTGGCCACTTCCAGGGATGGATCAGCCACAGCTTTTCCAGGCAAAGCAAGGGCAGAACAGAATTCCTAGAATGTGGGAGAGGAGCCATCTGAAAATCAGAGGGAAGAAAAACAATAACAAATGAACCCAGAAGACCCACCCTGTTCTACCAGGGAGTCCCTGCACAGGCGGGTTGGTCACTGCCAGTTGGAAAGACCAGGGAATTATCAATTCCACTGATCCAGCCCTGGCATTCCCGGTGAGCAGAGTCACGGTGACCTGATGCTCCTGTCCCCACCACCCGAGCAGCCTTCCTGCCTCCTCCCCGCGGGGCCGGGTGCGATGCTCCGGCTGGACGGGGGGACAGCCAGCCGAAATCCTCCTCCTGGCGCTGGCGGAACGGGAAGATATTCTTGGAGCCGGGCTGGGGAGCCAGCAGACACCTGCCGGGCCGGGCTTTTCTTTCCCAGTGTAAAATTTCCATTTGGAAAGCTGCTGGGGAGGGAGGGAAGAGCGGGGTGATGCTTTTCTCGAGAGAGGAGCCGCCCACCTCTCCACGGGAGAAGCGCTCCCAGGGCATCGCCCTTGGCTGGGACAATTCCTGCGGATCCCCCAAAAATCGCTGCTGGGGGCTGAGCATCAGTCTGTGTGCAGTCTGGTTGTCCCTGGTGGCCGGGGGGGGGGACACGGAGGTGACACCCAGTGCCACGGGGTGCCCTGGCTGGGGTCAGCAGCACCCCCGGGTATCGGCAGCCCCCTGGGGAATAAAACCGGCTGGAAATCAACCCTTTGCATGAGATGGGTGCTGGTGGCTTTGGAGGTGGCTCCTGCAGGGCTCCCTTCCCTGTCCCCTCTGGTCCTGCAGGGCTCCCTGTCCCCTCTGCTCCTGCAGGGCTCCCTTCCCTGTCCCCTCTGCCACCTGCAGGGCTCCCTGTCCCCTCTGCTCCTGCAGGGCTCCCTGTCCCCTCTGTCACCTGCAGGGCTCCCTTCCCTGTCCCCTCTGCTCCTGCAAGGCTCCCTGTCCCCTCTGATTCCTGCAAGGCTCCCTGTCCCCTCAACCTCCTGCAGGGCTCCCTTCCCTGTCCCCTCTGCTCCTGCAGGGCTCTCTGTCCCCTCTGCCACCTGCAGGGCTCCCTGTCCCCTCTGATTCCTGCAAGGCTCCCTGTCCCCTCAACCTCCTGCAGGGCTCCCTGTCCCCTCTGGCATTGCCCCTCACAGGGTGCCCGCAGTGGGGTTGCTGTCCCCATCTGTCCCCAGGCACGGGGACACCTTGCCGTGCCCACTCCAAATACCCTCGGAGCTGGCTGTTTTGGGGGCACAGCGTTGCCCCCCTCCCCGAGCAGGAGCAGGGATGGCAGCCACCCCCTGGCACCCCTTCCCCTCCGGCTGGCGGCTGGCACAGCCCTGGCAGCGCAGCAGCAGCATCCCACGGCCCGGGGCTGGGGAGGGGGGAGGCTCTATTTTAACGCACCGCTGTGGGTTGGTGACCTAGAAAAGCAGGCTCGGAGAGCAGGAGTGTGAAGTGCAACCTCCCCCGCCGCCAGCGGGGCTGCCGAGCACAGGGTGACCTAAATAAAGCCAGGCGAGAGGTGTCGGGGGGTGCTGCGCCCCCAGAATTGGGCTGGCAGCTCGGGACCCCCCCACCCCGCGCCCACCCGAGCCCACCGGGGCTTCAGGGATGGATCAGCGCGTGGGTTCCTGCGTTTGGGAGGAGGAAGAGGGTGGGAGGAAGGAGGTCCCTCCAACCCTGTCCCCTCGCGGCTTTGGGGGGTGTCACCAGTGACAACTGGTATGGAATCTGTACCAGCAAAGGGGTGGCACAGCCGATGCTCGGCGTTCACGGGTGGGAAGGGAGATAAAGCTCCTTCCTCCCCTCTTTTTAATGCGCTGTCGGAAATGGTTTCAATTATTTAAAGCTCACACAGGTACGTGCTCTCGGCAGGCTCCGAAATGAAGCGACGCCCGGCTCTCCCCGGCTCAAACCAGCGAGTTTCTGCAGCGCCGTGCTCGGCTGAGGGGAAGGCACGCCGATTAATTAAATCAGTAAATAAGTTATACTAATCCCATTAACAAAAGAGGAGCTGCAGATTAAATCTTTTATGGCACTTACTGCAAAATTAATGCAGGCAGTCTTTTAGGAAATATATTCTTCCCCTCACCTCGCCAAGGATAATAGTGCAGTTATATAGGACAGAACGTTATCAGGAATGAGAAATGAATGTAAAACGAGCACATATCTTATTAAAAGAGTGTAATGAGCTGCCGACAGGAGCGAGCTGGGGGCTCTGCGGCACTGCTGGGGCCATGCTGGGTCACATCCTGCCCGTGCCACCAAAGAGGGGGACACATCGGGGTGCTCCCCAGGGATTTGGGGTCCCTGGGGGTTTTCTTGGCTCTGGTGACACGGGACATGGGCTGGGTGGGGGATTTTCACCTGGGATGGGATGCTGCAGCCCCCTCGCTGCAGGTGCTTTCTGGAATCTCTCGCAGGGATGGGACCAGAGTGGTCAGAAATGTCCTGGCATCCTCACAAGGTGCTGTTTCCCCTCTGCTTCTCCAGGAGAGAAAATCCCCTCACCAGCCCTTCGAGCGGCTGGTTTCCCTGTGACATCCCAGCGCCTGAATCAAGTGACAAGGGGGAAAATTTCCTTTCCTTTTTCATGTCTTTTTTCTTTTTTTTTCTTTTTTTAACACCAGCACTTCTTCTGAAAGGATTTGATCAAGGGTGTCTCCTCTGGTTTGTGCCTTGCTTGTTATTTCCAGAGCTGACAGGAGGGTGGACAGGAGGGGCTTGAGGTGTTAATGAAACCTTGTGGATGTGGTTGCATCCCTGGCAGGTGCTGGGGGAGAGTCCGAGGGATGGTTTGCTGCTGCTCCAGCCTAAATATTGCCTTGGGGTTTTCTCTCCTTGAGAAAGGAGATCCTCAAAGCGCTGGAAAAACCTCCCTGGATTCAGCTGTGGGCTCGGGGAGCTCAGGCTGGTGCCCATCCCACTCCATCCTCCTCCACCTCTTTTCCAAAGTGCAATCCACAGCCAGGAGCTGCTCTGGGGGTTTGGGGTGATGGGAGGTGGGACCTTTCCCATCCCTCTTGTATATCCAATAACCAGGTCACACTGAAGCCCTTGGGTTGGGTGTGATGGGCACCCAACACATGATTCCTGCTGGCACATCCAGGGAGCTCCTGGGGGCACCCACAGGATCCATGGCCAGGGTGGAGCAGCTCAGCTTTCAGTGATTTACAGGAGTGAAAAATGCTCTCCAGGGCACTCAAGCTGCCATAAATCCTTTTAATTTAACTCATGCAACCGTGCTTGGAGCTGTGTGGGGAGGGCCTGACGTGCTCCTGATTTATTGTCCCCTGTACCAGAGTCAGCTGTTATTCAGCGTTTCTGTGTGCTGAGCTCTGAGGGTTTATAGATTTCCGCTGGACCACTTTTAATCTTAATTAAAGACATAGCAGAAAAATTGTTTTATAAAGCTCACACTCCCTTTTCCATCGGACTGCAGATACCAGAGGGATAATCCGGGCCTGGAGCTGGCTCGTTGCTCCCTATCCCCTGTCCTGTGCTTCAATTAGATGCGACTAATTGTGCTGTAAATGAGGGGAGGGGTTTCCTCCCGCAGCATCTGCTCAGAGGTGCAGGGTTGGCGATGGCTGAGTCAGCAGGACCATGTTTGGTGCTTCCATTTGCCAGAGCTTCCCTGGGGGAAGCGTTCCATTCCCAGCCTCATCCCTGGCTCCATCTCAGCTCCATTCCCAGCCTCATCCCTGGCTCCATCTCAGCTCCGTTCCCAGCTCCATTCCCAGCTCCATTCCCAGCTCCATTCCCAGCCTCATCCCTGGCTCCATCTCAGCTCCATTCCCAGCCTCATCCCTGGCTCCATCTAAGCAGGATCAGGTCCATGTGCTCCATCCAAGTCCAGGCAGGATGGCTCTGGGGTCAAACAGAAAGGGCAACTCCGTGCTCAGTCAGATCCCAAAGGAAACAGCAATTCCTGGAGAACCAGAGGGCTGGTGAGCATAAAAATAAACCAGGCAGGAAATAAATAAATACACCCCCCCCCTTCCCACTTTGATCTGCTGCAGGATCTGCCAGACTGCCAAAATGGATTTCTAATTCCACCAAAAAAAAAAATCAAACCATCTCTTTTATTTTAGAAGAGGGGCTAAAAAAAGGCGTGTGGAAGTGGCAGGTATTCAGAACAGAGAACTGCAGGTGGAAAGCCAGTTTTAGGTCTGATTTTCAAATTCCTGCTGCTTTTTGTGAGTCTCTGAGGAAGGTGTCAAGACAGAGCAGCTTGAAAGTCCTGTGTTCCTCTCTCCAACTCTTTTGCATAAGTGAGGAATTCTTTTGCTAAATAAAAACACGGAGTTGGGCCTGGAAGAGAAGGAGGTGTCCATCAAGCCTTTAGATGATGCCAATCAACACTCAGCCTTGGGTGCTGGAACACTTCTCTAACTGAAGGCAGGAACACGCTCCATCCTTCAAGGATTTCTGTCTCTTTAGGGATTTCTTTTAAAAGGCTGAAAAAAGCAGGGTTTTTGTGAGAGGCTTACGTGCAGCTGGGTGAAAATAGTTTATAGGAAAGTGGGGAAATCCAGCTGGAGGAATGAGGAGCCACTCTGTGCCAGGGCCTGCCCACCCTACAGGGAGAATTCCTTCCCAATATCCCATCTATCCCTGCCCTCTGGCACTGGGAAGCCATTCCCTGTGTCCTGTCCCTCCATCCCTTGTCCCCAGTCCCTCTCCAGCTCTCCTGGAGCCCCTTTAAGCACTGGAAGGGGCTCTCAGGTCTCCCTGGATCCTTCTCTTCTCCAGGTGAGCCCCCCCAGCTGTCCCAACCTGGCTCCAGAGCAGAGGGGCTCCAGCCCTTGGAGCATCTTTGTGTCCCTCTGGGTTCACTCCACACTGCAAGCTGGGATGTCACCAGAGCAGAGAAGAGGGGAAGAACCCCCTCCCTCACCCTGCAGTGCTGGGGTGGGATGGGATGGGAGAGAAGGGTGAGGAAGGCTTGAGGATGAGGAGGAATAAGCGGGATGGGGGAAGAGGATGAGCAGAAGGGTCCCACTGCCGCCCCCCTCTCCAGCCGGCTGCGGGAGGGGGGTACCAGCGAGGGGCTGGGGGCGGCTCCCCGGGGCGGGCTCGGAGCGGGGCGGCCCCGGCCGTGTCCCCTCCCGTGTCCCCTCCCCGCACCGCCCCGCGCTGCTCCGCAGTGCTGCCGCCGGAGCCGCGCAGCGCCCAGCCCGGCCGTGCGCGGGGAGCGGCCTCGGCACCCCCGGGACCCCCTGGGACCCCCAGGGACCCCCGGCACCCCCCGGGCCCCCGGCCCAGGTAAGGGGGCTCGGGGGTCCCCCGCGCTGCAGCCACGCGTGGGAGCGGGAGAGGGACAGCGGGGGGGTCTCACCGCATCTCCCCCGGTGCGG
>WBMV01007955.1:35657-73980 GCA_013396655.1 Campylorhamphus procurvoides
TGGGTGTGCGTGGGGCTGGCATCGCCCGTGGGTGCGGGTGGGGGGTCTCTGGGTGTGCGTGGGGCTGGCATCGCCCGTGGGTGCGGGTGCAGGGGGGCTCTGGGTGCTGCTGCGGGTCCTCACGGTTTGAGGACAACTTTGAAGTGCGTTGGGCATCTGGGGAGGTCGAAGCCCCCAAAATTGGCTCTTGTCCCTGTCCCCGGAGTGTGCCCGGCGGGAGCTGCGGTGTCACCAAGGGCTGAGCCCCTTCCCAGTCCCCTGAGAGCCGTGGGGTGCAGGGGGCGACCTGGCCTTGCTGTGGGGACACTTGGGGTGCTCCTCTCCCCATTAGGGCTCTGGAAGGGCATCGCTGCCCAGCTCAGGGCTGGACCCAGGGCTTTGGCAGGTGCCTTTGCTGCTCCTTTCCCAGGATGGATAAAAGTGGTGCGAGAGGCATTAAAAACCTTCCCGGAGTAGCCTGGAACCTCCGGGAGGCAAAACCAGCCCCTCGGAAATGAGGCTGAGCTGCTGTGGGTGCTGCTGCTCCTCCAGCAAAGGGACCTGTTCATCTCTCGCTGCTGTCTTTCGAATAATTCTGGTTTCAGGTCTAACCTGGAGCAGCAATTTGTCTTTGTTCCTTTAACACTCCTTCATTTCGCTGCTGAAAAGGCTCTGAGCAAGGCGGCTGCCCCGGCCGTGCCTCTGCTTTGGGCTCGGGCCATCCCACGCTCCTCCCGGGATCGTGGAAATGTGTGTGGATCAGCCTCGTCCCCCCCATTCCCACGGGGCCGCAAGAAAAAAAAGATAATACAGGGCTCCAAAACACGGCCAGTTGGCTGCAGGGATGCAGAGCCGATAACAGATGAACCATTTGCTTTAATTACTGGTATCAAAAGCCCAGGCTGCAGCTTAGCCTGAAAATAAATATTGTTAATGTTGTGACACTGGGCTTTATTTGATGATGCATCGCTCATCCGGCAGGGACCGAGCGAGCTGCTCGCTGCTGCTGGAGGGCTGACTCAGGAGATCTGCCTCGGGGGGCTCCGTGGGACGTGGGGCCGGGGGGCTGGCAGTGTCTGTGGCCTCCCGTGGGCTCTTTGGGGGGATCCCCGGGGAGGGAAGCGCCGGGTGGGCGCTGCTCGCCCGCAGGGTGGGCTCCCAGGGAAGCCCCCAGACCCACCAACCCCGCTCAGAGCATCCCACCTGGGTGCCAACGCCGTGCCCACCCCTCTGCATCCTCCTCCCTCGCAGGCTTGCCCTGGCCCCCCAGGAGAGCCAGAAAACCTTCTGAATGTGGGAAGAGCCCATTTTTTGTCAGGAGCATCCCTTAGCAGAGAGGGTGAAACCAAGGAACCCATTGCAGGACTCTGTGTCCAACATCCCCTGCTTTGGGAAGGGCAAGGCGAGGAAAACTGCTGAGGAAGGGTGAGGGGACACAGCTTCTGACCCTCTTTTTGTGCTTAAGTTCTGAGGGATTTCTCCTGGGAGATGAAAACGAGATGGTCCCCCGTGTGCCCAGCAGGGCCCAGGGGCTGTGCTGGCAGCAGGGACCCTCTGCCAGCTCGCTGGTGGCCCTGGCTCGGTGCCCTGCTCATGCCCACAGCCCGGTGACGATGGCACTGCAGTCACTGCCAATTAGCGAGGACAGTCATGAATGGCTCCAGGTGGTCCCAGCCGAGCACTCAAGGGCTGGGAAGGGGGGAGGGCTCTGCTCCCCAAGGCCAGAATGATTAATTCGCACATCCTCATTAGGTTGGGGAGTGGCTGGAGGGCAGGACGTGGTGG
This sequence comes from Campylorhamphus procurvoides, assembly GCA_013396655.1. Taxonomy (NCBI): domain Eukaryota; kingdom Metazoa; phylum Chordata; class Aves; order Passeriformes; family Dendrocolaptidae; genus Campylorhamphus; species Campylorhamphus procurvoides. The sequence continues at coordinate 37,422 of WBMV01007955.1, forward strand.
TTTATAAGGTTCTCGTGATGGTTTATAAGGTGCCCGTGGTGGTGGCAGCAGCATTTCCCTTCTCCAGCCCGGGAGGTGAGGATGGACTCTCTGGTGTGTTGGGGCTGGGGAGCAGGTCTGCATGAAACCAGATACTGGGAATGCCTGGGGAAGGAGAGGAGCTGTACTGGGTGAACTGGGAACCCAGGGTGGTGCAGATGCTGAACTGGGTGGCCCTGTGCTCCTCTGTGCTGGAGAGGAGCTGGGCTTGGTGACTGGGTGAACTGGGAGCCCGGGGTGATGCAGATGCTGAACTGGGTGGCCCTGTGCTCCTCTGTGCTGGAGAGGAGCTGGGCTTGGTGACTGGGTGAACTGGGAGCTTGGAGTGATGCAGGTGCTGATCTGGGTGGTGCTGTGCTCCTCCCTGCTGGTGGCTTGGGCTGTGGTGCCACTGGGACCCCTCTGCCCAGCCTGGTGTGGGGGACCAGGCTCTCCATGAACCTTCTGCCCCAGCCTGGGCATCCCATGAGGAGGGTGGGACTGCACCCCGAGCATCCCCCATCCAGGGTCCTGCTCTGGGGGTGCCACCCCTACTGTGGCACTGTGGCCCTTGGCCATCCCTGGGGCACCTCGTGGGGACTGTCACCACCTTTGGGGACCCTCCCCTGGCAGTGAACAGGACCTGCCACCTCTGAGCCCACCTGGCTGGTGCTTCCCAGCCTTTTCCTGTTGTTAAACTTGCTTCGGGGGCTGTTGCTGTGGGAGGGTCCCTGTGCTGGTGACTCTGCTGGGGCTGGTCCATCCTGGTGGCTCTGGCTCTTTTCCCTGCCCCGGGCATCGAGGGTGTGATGTCTGATCCTTGTGCCAGAGCCTTGCAGGGATTTATCTGTTGCTAAGCAGCTTTGGAGCAGCTCTGTGTGGCACCAGGAGTGATGGCAGCACCAGGAGGGCTCTGGCACTGCCAAGACCCCCAGCTCTGGCAGCCACGGGAAAGTTGGATAAACCTGGGAATGATGAATATTTTTTTTACCATTGTCTTTCCTGTAATTAATCAAGGGGAGTAAATCCCGTGACAGCATCACAACAGTGTTTGGTCTGTGAAAAGGAGCTGCTGGAGGGAATGTCAACGTGCTGCTTAAATAAAATTGACTGTGCCTTGCTGCTCGGCTGCCTTGGGATGGAGCTTTGTCTGGAGGATGACAGGGAGCTGGGAATTCAAGGGGAGGGGATAAAAAGGCATTTCTCAGCACCTTGTGGGAATTTCAAGGCACAGGCATGGCCTTGAGGAGGGCTCTGGGGGGGCTGTGGTGTGGATATGGTTGGGGGGTAACCCTGGGGGCTCCTGTGTGCTCCATGGGGTGGTGCCATCCCCTGGCATGCTGTGGGCTTGGGTGAGTGGGTGGGTTTATTATGGGATCAGAGCACTGGGGAATGGTCAGGATTTCCACTGCTTTGTGGTTGCTGTCCCCTGGGAATGTGGCCATCACTTTTAGCTTTAATTCATCAATTAAAGTTGGCCCAGGAATTGCAGGGCTGCTGTTCCCTGCAAGGGTTTGTGTGGGGCTGAAGATCCACCACTCCCTGGTTCTGGGTCTTTCCCAAAAGCTGCTTTCCCAGGACCCCTGGCCCTTGCTTTGCCATGGTGTGGTTGAGGGGTTTTGTGCCCTGAGCCTGACCCCATTTGGTGGCATTATTGACCTGTTGGGGGCTGCAGGTCCCTGTGGGAGCACGGGCAGTGTGTCCTGGGTGTCACCTGGTGCTCCATCTGGGACTCTCCTGCTGCCCTGTGCCCTGATCCTGGACTTGTCCAGGGGAGCTCCAGACCAAGCAGTGTCCCTGCCAGTGAGCTCTGTCTCCCTCCACTCTGTTTGTGAAGCAAAGCCCCCAAAAAGGGCTGTCCTTGAAGCAGGTGCCCCATTTTGCCTGAACTTTCTCAAATAATTGGCACGTGAGACGAGACAAATGTTGGAATTTTGGGATTTGAGGGAGTTTTGGTGTGTGGGGCTGGGCTGCCCTGCTGGCCCCCCTTGTGCTCTGTGATTCTCCTGTTACTCAGCTGTTCCAGCAGGTGTTTTGGGGCTATTTCTGCCCTTTTTTAGCCCCTCTGCATGTAAATCCACCAGTACCAAATCCCACCTGGCCCTGGAGGACAGTGGGCACCTGCTGCCTGTTTGGGCAGCTCTGTGGCCCTATAGCCATGGGAATGTCATGCCAGGGGTCCCCTGTGGCACAGGGAATTGTGTAGGGTGGGCACTGGGCAAAACCCTTTTTCTGGGAAGGGAAGAGCCTGGATGGTGAGGGATGCTCAGGGGTTGTGGTGTCTGGTTGGGACTTGAGGTCTGCTGTGGTTTGCAGACCTTCCTGAGTGCCAGGTGTGAGCCCTGGAGCTGGAGAAGGCAGGATGTGACCCTGCTGGAGTTGTGAGATGGCAGTGAATGTCCTCATGAACTGGGAGAGATTTCCAGCCAAACCCAGTGTTTGGGGACACTGAGGGATGAGGAGCCAGTCCCATCCTGGCACATCCCAGCTCCTACATTTGCTCCTCTCCCTGCTTAGCTTGGGAGGTCCCAGTGGGTCCTTTTCACCTCAAAATATGTCCCTCTTCTCCTTGGGAAAGAGGGTGAGGAGCCCTAACAGGCAATCCCATCCTTGTGTCCTGTTTTCCCATCTCCACATGTAGAGGATAAATCCACTCCTGTGCCAGCGTGCAAACCCCACCAGCCCAACTGAGGGTCATGTTGGGATCCATTCAAGTCCAAAGCCTCCTGTTTGGTGGTGACACACAGGAATAATCTCCCACTTGGCAGCAGAGCAGACATTTGGGTTGGTTGGTTGGTTGGGGTCCGGTTGCTGCCGGAGCACCGTCTGCCAGCGTGTTCCCAGTGAAGGGATGAGCCCCAAAACCTGCTCCTTTCCAACCAGATGAATGGCATTAGGCTCTGTCAATGCAAAAATTACCTCATCATTGGCACTGGCAGGTGGTGGAGAGCAGCAGACTTATTCAATATTTAAGAAAGCTGCATTGCAGAGCTGAGAATGCTGGAGAAATAGGTTGCCTGTGTCAGTGTCTTTGCTGGTGGAGACAATCTCTGCAGGCATCGAGTGTGAAGTGTTGAGCTCACCGTAAAAACCTGATTGTTGCACTGGGAGCCTGTAAAATACTGATTTTTCTGCCCTGGTTTGTTATTCCCAGGAGGCTAAAGTGGTGAGAGGGTGTCTCTTTGTGGGTGGCTTTGGGTCCTGCCTGGGGAACCCTCAGCTCTGTGTCCTTCCTGGTGCTGTGGGGTGGGATGGGCTCCTCTCATGGGGCTCCTTCTGCCTTTCCCTGCTTGTCCAGGAATGCTGGAGGGTCAGAGGGACCTGCTGGTCACTGACACTGCACCTGCCAGGTTTTGGGTGCTGGAGATGCTCCTGTGAGTCGGCACCTCCTGGCTCAGAGCGAGAGGCAGAGGGATCCACGGCAGGGCTTCAGTCCCATTTCATCAGGGCAGGATCACGTCGGTGGGCTCCGTCACACCGAGGTAACGGAGCGGCGTGATTGGAGTCATGTGGCCCTTCCTTAGGGCCAGAAATTAAGACCTCACTGCTATTCCTGGCTGCTGCCTCCCTCCAGCATCCACCAGAGAACCTGGAGCAGCAGGACAGCTCCTCCCATCCCTGCTCATCCCACACCCAGGGGCAGCAGGGCTGGGACCCTCCGGGCTCAGCCAAACCCTGGAAGGGCCTTGGCAACCTCTTCGGTTGGGTTGTTTCCATTTCATTAACTAAATGCTGCTGCATCCCATCGATCAGCACTTGGATGGGCCATATCCTTTGACTCGGGAGCGAGGATTTGGCAGGGGGGGAAAGAGCCACCGTAAGCTGTTATTTTGTTCCCTCCCATGTGCTAAAAATGCAGACCCAAGCATTAGGGCAAGCGAGGGTAGTTGCTGGAAGTAATGCAAAGTGGATCTTCCAAATCTATTATTTATAGGAGGAGGAAAGGATTGTGAATTCCTTCAGGAACCGGCCCCGGGCTCTGCTCCATCCCCAACAAAGCGAAACGCTCGTGGCTTCTCTATTCTTAGCAGAAAGTTCTAGTTGGGGGAAGTTTTCCTCCCCAATGCTGAGCACTTTATCCTCTTTGCTAGGAAAAACCCCAAGGATTTCCCACTGGTTTCCCCTCTTGCAGGGCTGGGGTGGACACTCCTGCTCCGTGTGACCTTGGGTGAGTCCCTTGTCCATCCATATCACCCCAAAAATGGGTGGTGGCATCACAGCACTGCCCTTTGCCCAAGACACCCTGTTAAATCTGTGCCCACCCCACAGGACCCTTCGTTCCCAGTGGGAATTTGCTGCTGCACTGCGGATTGTGGAGGTGGCGGTGGGGACTTAAATGAACAATTTGCTTGTTTAAGTGACCTTGTTAATCAGAGCCTTCTGCTCTGGCACAGGAATAGGCGCCGTGTGAAACCAGCGGAGCACTAATTACCCACGTGCCTCGCTTCTCCTTTTCTTCCAAAAATATTCCCACATGTACGTAAGTTTTCGGTGGAGCCAAGGTGAGCCTCGAGGCTCTGACTCCTCGGGGAGTGATGGAGAAAGCCCTGCAGTGTTGCAGAGTGGGAAGTGGATGATGGGAATCGCATTTCCCACCCCTTTTTGGGGAAGTTTTGTGTTTTTCAAGGCTCTGAGTTGGTGATTTCAGTGGGGTGTGTTTGCAACCCCTTGTTTTCCCCCTTCTCACCAGTGCCTCTGGAGCTTTGCTGGAGCTGCTTTGGGCCCTTCAAAGGTGCATTTCCCAGTTTGGGCTGAGCTCTGGTCCTGCTGGGATGCTCTGGGATGCTGGGGTTGGTGTTGGTGGGACGTGAGTTGCCGAGGGGTCCCTTCCAAGCAGGGAGGAATCCACAGCAGCACCATCCCAGCTCTGAAGCCTCATAATTAATGTGAGGTCAGGTATCTCATTAATTACCCCGCTGCCTCCTGGGAGGGGGGTGTTGTAGGATCCTGTGCCTCATGCACAACATCGAGACAGCCACCAAAGCAGCATTCCTGTTCCAAATCCTCTTAGCGCCAAAAATAAGTTTGGGGATTTTTCTTGTCCTTTTTCCTCCCAACAGCCTGGCTGAACTCTCCAGGTTCCCTCCACTGGCTGGGAGCAAAGGGATTGACTTCTCCTCTGGGCCAAGGTGGTGACTTTCCTCAGGGGTCCCCGGAGCGGGCGATGACCGACGCCGTGGTGGGCGGCAGCTCCGACCGGTGGATGTGCCCCAGCGACAGGACCATGTCTGTCCGAGCCAGGTGAGAGGGAGGAGAAGTCCCCAGGGTGGGAGGAGATGGGGGTGGTTCTTCTGGGGCCATCAGGAATTGGGGGGGTTTTGTGGTGTTGCCTCCTAAACCCCCTGAGTGAGTGGTGGGGGCAGAGCTGTGGGTGGGCACAAACCTGGTGCTGATGAGGAGCCCTGTCAGCCCGTCCTGGTGGTCCTCCAGGGCTCCTGGTGGTCTCCAGGGTGGTGCTGCATCCAGATCTCTGTCCTGGCAGGGTGGGTGGTGAGTTTGGGTGTCTGGAGGATCCAAGGCTCGTGTTTGGAGCTGCTCTGTGGGAGCAGTGGGGTCCATAAGGAGGGACACACTGTTGGGGACTGTCACCTCGAGGTGGGGACAGCACAGAGCTGTCCTTGTGCCTGCTCTCACCTAATCCATATTCCCTCTCTTTCCCTGTGCTTCCCAGCAGTGAGAAGGAGCAGTAAGTATCTCCCTTGCTTCATCTTTTAATGATTCCTCTTTACCTGCTACTCTGATGGTCTGGAGCGGACAGGAAAAACCTTGAGATGCTAAAAAAACTGCCCTGAAATAAGTTTGGGAAGCATTGCATGGGGTTTTGATGAATTTAAGGTTCAGGACAGTGTGTGAGTGTGTTATTCAGGGAGGGAAGTACCCAGGAAAGGTCTTGAGATGTGCAGAAAGATGAGGGACATTTGACTTTGCCTCCTTTGGTGTTCCCTCGGAGTGGCAGACGTTACCCTGTCACCAGGTTATCGCTGCCTGGCACCCAGGCTGGGCGAAAGGAGCCTTGGAAATGATGGGAGAGGAGGAAACACTCCCATGTTGGGTGAAATGTTCCCAAAAAAACCCCACCCACTCCCGCGCCACCGCCCGGGCACCGCAAACCTGCTGTTCCACCACGGAGAGGAGGGGGCAAAGCGAACTGCGGTGCTTGGAACGTGGAAATAACGAGAATATTGTGATAAAGGAGTTTTCTGTCCACGTGAAACGTGTGTTTCCACCCCTCCAAATAAAAGCTTCCAACCAGGATGGGGGCTGTTCGCACCCAGGAGGGATTTGGGGGTTGGGGGGATGCCGTATCCCAAATTTTGGGGTTGGGAGCTCGCGCCTGGCTGTTTCCTGCACTCACACACGGGTAGTCCTTGGCTGAATCCCTGTCCCCACAGGGTCCCCCCCGGCTGGGGTGGCCAGGCCGAGCGGCAGCGCAAGGGCGAGGAGCTGACGGATGAGGAGAAGGAGATCATCAACAGGGTCATCGCCCGCGCCGAGAAGATGGAGGAGATGGAGCAGGAGCGCATCGGGTAAGGCGGTGCCGGCACCCCGGCGGCTCCGGAGCATCCGGAGGGACACGGGACGAAGCTCCTGCTTGGCTGCTTTCCTGGGAAGCAGCTACTGCACTGCAGTGTTTCTCCTGAACGGAGCCTGCGGGGGATCTTTGGTTCTCGGCCAGGAGGAACCTGCGAGCAGGGGAGGGAGCTGCTCCCTGAGCTGCTGCTGCTCCGTGTGCCACGGGGGGCTGGGGCGAGGATTGGGGGTGTCAGCCGGGATTTTTGGTCTAAAAGGGGTCGTTAATAACGCCTCGTTTTGTGAAGATGCTTGTCCCAAAAAATGAGCCCCTCCTGTGAGTGTGGGCAAAGCCACGGATCACCAGGAGGGGATTTGTCTCATTTTGGGAACACGGACATGGGGCTGGAGGGGTGATGGATCCATCCCCAGGGTTAATCCCTCCTGCCACCCTAAAATCAGCTGTCTCTGAGGCTGAGTGGGTCTGAGTGATGCTCAAGGCTGGGACCGGCTCCTGGGGGTCCTGGAAGTGCCCACGAGCAGTGATGGGCACTGGGGGCATCTCTTGTGCCCTTTCAGAGCGTAAGAAGTGCCTGGGTTTGGGACCAGTTCCTGGGGGTCCTGGAAGTGCCCACGAGCAGTGATGGGCACTGGGGGCATCTCTTGTGCCCTTTCAGAGCGTGAGAAGTGCCTGGGTTTGCTTTCCTGCCTCTCTCCCCTGCCTGGGCAGAGGTGCCAGGTGAAATAATGGTAATGAGGTATCAACTTGCTCTGCTGGGGCTGCTTTTCCAGAGGGGATCTCCATAATCCTATTTGTCAGGCATCATTCCTGCTTTTCCTTACAGGGGAACAGTTTCTTTGTGCTGAGCTTAAGCATTTATGGCATTTTATTTTTCCTCGGAGGGAATACACTCAGGCCCAGGCAGGAATTGTGCTCTCCAGCGTTCTGGGAATGCCAAAGCCCCTCTTGTGGCTTGGGGAAGTTTTCCTGTTCCTTATTTACATGCTGAGTGTGTTTGTGGTGCAGCCACGGGGTGTTCCAGCTGCACCCTGTGGCCTCCCAAGGGGTGGATTTATGTACTCATTTTTTGGAAATCCTTGGATATTGGGGCTCTGGGGACAGCCTGGGCAGCTCTTGCCTTGACAGAGGTTGTTCCCCCTGCTGGGGCTCGGCATGTGCCCTTTGGATGTGCTGCTCCCCCAGGCTCGAGGTGCCTCCCCAGCTTGGCATCCTCTCTCTTTAAAACACTCAACGCTTCCCTCTCCCGACTTTTTTTGGCAGAAACCAGGTGAAAGCAGCTATGAATGGCGGTGATTCATTCCCAAAAAGCGCTTACAAGCAGCACTTCCCCGGCTTTGCCCATTCGCAGCCCTCGTAAGAACTACTCTCCAAAGTGATGCTCTTTGAATGGGGCATCAATCCCGCTGATCAGAGAGGGTGGGGACATCGATCGTGCCCCCCGCAGCTGTTTGCCAGCCTGCAGGGAGTGTCGCCTCGGTTTTTGGGAGGAGGTTGGCTCATGCCCATTCATGAGGAGCCGGCTCCGCAGCCGATCCCCCCTCCCTGCGAGGAGGCGCAGCGGGAGCCGTGCCAGCCCCTTTGTGTTTGTTGGCTTGCACAACAAGAGCCGTGGGATGCTCAGCTCCAGAAATTCGGGACAGCGCCTGGATGAGCCTCGGAGGGAATCAGCCGCTCGGGTGTTTTATCCAGGAGAGCTCCTGGGATTACAGAATAAACCGGGTTAGCCTCTGGCGGGGAGGCAGAGGATGGGGATGGCCCTCGGTCCGGCAGGAGCTGCTCCTGGAAAGCCTGAGCTGCGGGGATTTTCTAGTCCTGTAAGGGAGGATTAAAAGAGAGCCATTCAAAGTTGCCCAGAGAAGCTGTGGCTGTTCCATCCCTGGAAGTGTCCAAGGCCAGGCTGGGGCTTGGAGCAATTTGGGATAGTGAAAGGTGTCCCTGCTGGGGGCAGGGGGTGAGACTGGATGGTCTTTAAGGTCCCTTCCAACCCAACCCATTCCATTATTCCACAAAAACACTGGTTTTGGTTAACAGAAGGAACAGCTCCCAAGGAGTGGGTGTGCCTTCCAAAGGGGGAATACTGGTAAATATTTGGAGTTGTCTCAGTGAGTGGATGTGTTTGAGGGATTCATTTGAGCTTTACATCTGATATTTGAGCAGTCCTGAATCCCACAGCTGGTGCTGGCTGCAGATGAGTCTCCTCATGCCCAATGTCTCTCCCAGTTTAGTTCCCTCCGTGTCCTCCCCTCTTGTGTCCCCTCTCCTGTACCCTCCATCCCACCACCCCCTTCCCTCGGCCAGGGTGGGAACAAATCGATGCTGCTTGTTGAGATGTTGCCTGTGGAGTTGGATTTTGTGTCAAACCCAGCTCAAATTAATCCAGTGAAGGAGTATTTTTAGTGCCGAGGGTGGATGGAGCCCGTGGGAGGCGTGAGCTGGTTGCTGATGAGGATTGTAGGACACTTTGTGTGGGGTTTTTTTTTGGCTGGGCCGTTGTCTCGTGGCACAGAGGAGGATAAATAGGAGCTGAAATCACCTTAAACATGACACAGCAAGAGCTGGGGAAGGGCTTTACAACTGGTGGGTGAGGAGGATAATCCTTTGGGCTGGTTGAGGGACACGAGGGCTGAGAGTTGTTGGGCAGAAGGATCAAAGGTCCACGTTGGCAGGGATGGATCAGCTCTTGGCCTGGCTGGTGCTCAGGGGTGTCTCTGGTGATGGTGGTGATGCTCCAGCTGCAATCCAGGAGGAGCCTGTTCCTCCCAGCTGACACAGGAGCACCTGCAGGCACTAATTAACTCCATTATGCATCTATAATTGGGTGCCATCAATAACACACCGGCTCTGCTCTGCTGCCTAATGAAAAAAAACCTGCTCTTGGCATTGAAGGAAAGGTCTGAAACCACCCCAAGTTAGAAACTCCTCTTTCTGCAGAGCTGGTTGTCCCAGGGGTGAGGTGACACACGGCTCCTGGGTCCCCTCTGGGTCACAGCCTCTCACCTTTGCTCTGAGAGGACCAGCCATGGATCAGGAGTGCACGTTAATTTGGCTGCTCTTGCCAGGCTGCCACACGGGCAGTGCCAAGCAGATGGCTGGAGGCACGGGGGATTAAGTCATTAACCTCGGTGACCAGCAGCAGGGAGGCTCTCTGGGGACCACAGCTCTGCTTCCCTGTGTGCAGGAAACAGCAAAATAAACCCAGGGCTTGAGGAAGGGCAGGGAGGCTCCTGGAGACAGCCAGGGATGGCTGCTGAGATGCCAATTTCTAGAGGAGATGGGGTTAATTCGTGGTCAGGAGACAACTCGTGTGCTGCTGACGTTTTGTGGGGTTTTAGCTGACTTTTTCCCCTAAAAAAAGAGAATAAATCTCTCATTTCCAAGACTGGGATGAGCCTGTAAAATACCAACCCTCCTGTGACACATCCTGGGAAGCAGCAAGCACAGGAGCAGGGAATGGGATACCTGGAGAAACACAGGTCCCCTCCATGCTGAGGGCTCAGCCTGGCAAGGCCCAAACGGTGCTTTTTTACCTTTAGTTACCTGCAGACTTGTAGGGGAGGGAAATTGCCGCTTATTTGCCATCATGATTTTAATTATGTTTTCTTTAATCTGTAGCTTGGCTGCTTTTCTTGTCTCCTTTATGCCATTAAAATTAGCCTTAATTTAATATTCAGCCCTTTAAGGCACATGATTTCCCCGTGGAGGCAAAGCAGTGTGCTTCGTTCTGGAGGCACTTTGTGACCTCCTTTGTGTTCTGCTGAAGTCTCTTTTTGCCGTGGTTGTGGTTTTTGGTGGCTCACGTGGTGCTGGGGGAGCACCTGGCTCCTCCTGCCCTGGATCCAGGTCCTTCCTGGGGATCAGCTCCTTCTCCCACCCCCTTTATGGCTTTAAATGCCCTCCCTGACACAACTTCAAACCCATTAGGTGCATCTGCACCATTAACTTGGGAGTGGGGATGAATATTTAAACACAACAAACTCTTGTGTGCCTGCCCTGCTGTCAAGCCTTGTTTTTGGGATCATCAGCTCTTGATTCCAGTGATTCTCCATCCCTCTGTGCATCCCTCTGGTCCTGGTGCAGGAGGAGATGCTGATGCTGCAGCACTGAGAGTTCCATGGAGTCACTGAGGTTGGAAAAGACCTCTAAGATCATTGAATCCATGAATCCAAACCCACCAGCAGTTCCATCCCAACCTAAGCTGGTCCCTCCTGGCTGTGGGAACCTCAGGAATTCCATCCCAGCCTAAACTGGTCCCTCCTGGCTGTGAGAACCTGTCCCTGCCCCAGGCCATGGGAGATGTTTGCAGGTCTCTTGTGAGCCCTTCCCTCCCTTCTCCAGGCTCTGGATTGTGAGCAGGAGCTCCCCTCCTCTCCCAAACCATATTTATGGGGCTGGGTCGTTAATCTGTTATCAGGGGACTGTTTTATTGCCGTTATCTCGGGTGCACGGGGAGCATTTCAGATCCAGCCGCTCCTATCTCGCTCCCATCAGTGACTAATCCCTATTTCTTGGGCAGATGATGGATGTTCTCCTGCTCCCTGCCACTGCCTTCAATTATTCCTCTCCTGGCTTTTTTTCCCCCCGTATTTTAACAATTTGAAGGGTATTTCCTGCTCTTTATAGTCAGTCCTACAGGGACCAGTGGGATGGGCACTTGGGAGGGTGGATAATGGTGAGGAAGATGATGCTGAAGCCCTGGAGACCTGGGAGAGAGGGGGGATGAACTGAAGAGCTGGTTTATGGGCAATAAAAATGATAAAGAAATGATATCTAAGGGAGAGAAAAGCTTTGGGGGAGGCAGAAAGCTTGGCAAGAGCACGGCTTCCCTTGGCTATTGGTGGGAGAGAGTGGAAATGGGATAAAACCTGACCTTTTTTTCTCCCAATTTTCACTTAATCAGGAGCTTCCAAGCCCAGGGGTCTTGACAACCCCCTTTCCCAGGGCTCTTTCTGCCAGGTTCACCCCAGGACTTCAAATTTAACTTTTCATCCAGTTCCCTCTCAGCAGTGTTGGAATCCCATTGAAAAAAAAAAAAGCCCAATTTCTCCTCGGCGAAGGGACGTTTTAATGATGTTTTAATTGGGGAGCTGCGCTTGGCTTGCCGTGGGTGCCACAGGTGTGTGTTCTGGCTGCTGAGCTTCTGCCACCGCTTAACAAGCCACTTAAGGAGCCGCTCCCGCTCGATGAGAGCTTTTGCAGCTAAATAATGAATCTCTTGAAATGCAAAGGCTTTTTCCTTTCCTTTCCTCTTTTTTTTTTCCCTCCCTTTGATTGTGCCATTTGTTCTAGTTTCTATAATAAGTTTGTTTGGGCTTGCAGATTTCCAACGGGAAGCCGCTTTGCTCGGAGCTCTCGCAGCGCAGCCGAGGGGGAATTGCAGGAGATATTTTGTGCTTTGCTGCTTGGAATAAAAAAAAAGGGTTTTTTTTCCTCCGAAATGTTCCCCCCTGCCGAGGTGGGAACGATGTGCTGCGACAAAAGCTGGCTCTTGGGGGTTGTTCGCTGTTGGGGGGTCTTGGTGGGGCATTGTGTGGGGTGGGATTGGTTCCATTTAAATAAGAAACTGTTTGGAGAACAGGCAGTTTCCAGGTTTTTATGGGAATGCTGCTACCTGGGGGTTTAGGGGCTGATGGAGCTCCGTGTTTGCAGCAGGTCATGGAGTTTGGGCAAGGAACTGATGGGCAGGGATGGACAGCGACATCTCTTGAGTCAATCCCGGAATGGTTTGGGTTGGAAGGGACCTTAAAGACCATTTTGTTCCACCTTCCACCAGACCAGGTTGCTCCGAGCTCCATCCAACACTGGAGCAGAGGGCTGGGTTAGCAGAAACCCTCTCCACGAGGTGGGAAAGCACAAGATTCCCCCTCCATAGCCCAAGGACATTATTTTTTTAAGGCAAATGGCTTTGAGCCAGGCTGGCTGTATTTAGAGAGCCCGTGGTGGTGGCGCTGCCGGCGCTGGAGACTGGAGGAACTTGTGAACTCCTCCATCTGCTGTCTGGTGACACTGCAACTGTGAAAACAGGGACTTGTCCCCGCTGCTGGCTCTGTCTGGCTCTGCTGCTGCCCACCCAGCCCACCAGTCCCTGCTCCCTGCTGGGAATGGGCTCTGCTGGTTCATGGGGAACCTCAGGAGACACCTCCACACACACCAGAGGGCAGGAGGGGGAGATTTCAGGGGGGGGTTTAGCAGAGCTGATGTCTCCCACCTCAATGGGATGATGTGAGAAGGTGGCTTTGGTTGGGTAATGTCCGTGGGGTCACAGAGCCACCTCCCTGTGCTGGGCTTGACTTGGTGGCTGCTGAAGTGCTTTGAGATGCTCCTGTTGAGTGCAGTGAGGAATTCCTGAGCTGGGATAGGGGGCATGTCCCACAGTGCTTTATTTTGGGTAGGAATTCTTGGCTGGGAGGGTGGGCAGGCCCTGGCACAGGGTGCCCAGAGAAGCTGTGGCTGCCCCTGGATCCCTGGAAGTGTCCAAGGCCAGTTTGGATGGGGCTTGGAGCTCCCTGGGCTGGTGGGAGGTGTCCCTGCCCAGGGGTTTGGAACAAGATGAGCTTTAGCCGAGGGGCTCTGCCTGTGTCGTGTGTGAGGACATGATTTTCCCCCCTCTTGCTGCTGTTCCTTCATCAAGCTTTTCCCCTTGGAATACCAGCCACCCTCCAAGCTGCTGGACACCAACCCAGAGGCACCCTGTGTGGAGGGAGGCTCAGAGATGGTTTATGAGCCTTTCAGAGGCGCTGGCAGCCGAGTCTCCATAAATCCAAAGGTGTCATCAGCCACGTGGGGAAATGTCTTTCCCATGCCAGATGTTTTTCGTGCCGCGTCGTGTTGGCGGCTCTGTCGGATTTGGGTCAGGCTCGGGGAGGGGGGTGGTGGCCTCGGGGGCTGCTCTCTCCGGGGGGCTTGGATCTCCTCCTCCCTCCCTTCCCTCATTCCTGCCTCTTCCTCTCTGAATGGCATCAATAATGCCTTCCTGTGCTATTTTTGGGGCCAGGATTCTGGGTTAACTGAGCGTACGAGGCTGGCAGCTCCTTCCCCCCCAACTCCTTTTGCCAGTGCTGGTTTTCCAGAATTTCCTTCACTGTTGGGTTTTGTTTGCCTTGGCAGGAGCCAGGTGTGTTTTTATAACCCGTTCTCCAGTGGGCTTTTAGCATTTCATTGAAAGAATTTCCATAATTTCCTCCATAGGCAGTATTTTTTCCCTTAATTAATTAAGAAAGCTAAGTAATTCCCTCCAACCTCACCAGAGCCCTTCCAGGATTTCTTGCAGCTCTTCCTGGACACTCACTGGGTGGAAAAGTTTCCATGTGGGGGCAAAGCTGCTTCCTTGATGCCAAAGTGCTCCGTGTGGAGGGGCTCCCTTGGATGGATTTTCACCCCTGTGGGTTTGTGGGTCAAATATTGCACCATTGGTGTCCTTATTGTGCAATATAAAGGATGTGCTGGAGTATTCTTTCCTGCTGGGATGTTTTTTCCTCTGCTTGCATAGTTGGAAGAGGAGCTGCCTCAAAGGCAGTGGCTGCTCCTCAGAACCATAACCTCAAGCCTGGCATGCTGAGCCTTTCCTGGCATTCCCTGTGCCCTCTTTGGCAGGAGACTGATGCCCAGGCTGGAGGACATTTCCCTGACCTTCCCTGTGCCCTCTTTGGCAGGAGACTGATGCCCAGGCTGGAGGACATTTCCCTGACCTTCCCTGTGCCCTCTTTGGCAGGAGACTGATGACCAGGCTGGAGGACATTTCCCTGACCTTCCCTGTGCCCTCTTTGGCAGGAGACTGATGACCAGGCTGGAGGACATGCGTCGGAGCGTGCTGGGGGACGGCGTGAACCGCTGCATCCTGTGCGGGGAGCAGCTGGGGCCGAGGGGCTCTGCCTGTGTCGTGTGTGAGGATTGCAAGAAGGTGAGACCCCTCCCTGTGCCCTGGGACCCCCACAGACCCCCCAGGACCCCACACAGCCTGTGGCTCCCGAGGAATCCCCCAGTAATCGTTCCTGAGTGCAGGAATGCCAAGCGGACCGGTTGGGTCAGGGGTGGTTAATTCAATTTATTGTGTGATTCTGGGCTCTTTGCAGCTCGAAATGATAGTTTGGGATGAGGGGGTGCAGCAGAGTGGAGCTCCTGCAGCTCTGAGCAGGGAGGACAGGGGGATGGGGTGGGTGGGTGCACAGGAGCTGAATCCAAGGGGTGATTTCCCCCATCCCTGGGGGAATGGGTGGCATGTTGAGCTCTGAGTCCTTGCATACACAGAATGCCAGTGGCACTGGGGTGTTCAGCAGGTGCTCAGTATGGGAGGAAAGGACTTTGCAGAGCAGGACAACTCGCTTTGCCACGTGTGGCTGGTACAGAGCATCGGTGCAGCCCTTGGGGAGGGTTTTATTGAGAGATCTGGGGGAGCCCCTCAGGCCAGGGGGCACCTGGGTCTTTGGGGCTGTGTTTTAGTAGCCCCACATCCCTCCACATGTGACACGAGGGGACATCTCCAAGGGTTCCTGTGCCCACTGGTGTTAGTGCTGGGAAAGCACTCATTAACCAGCCCTCATTAACCTCCCACTGGTGGTGCTGGTGTGGTGGGGCCTTGCAGTGGCCGTGGTGTCCCCGTGGCCACCCAGGACTTTGTTTTCCCTGCAGAATGTCTGCACCAAGTGTGGGGTGCAGACCACCAACAACCGGCCCCACGCCATCTGGCTCTGCAAGATCTGCAGCGAGCAGAGGGAGGTGAGTGTGGCCCCCCAGGTGCTTCCCCTGCCCCATGGATGTGTCCCCTTGGGCACTGTCCCCACCCCAGAGCTCCCACACGGGACCAACTCAAGCTCCCAGGTGTTCCCAGCCTGGCCTCCAGCACTACTAAACCTTGCTTGAGTCTGGTTCTTATATAGGATGGTCTTGTTTTCTGTATGAAGTGACTTTTATTTGTCAAAGAAAAAGTCTCGAGGTCAAAGAAGCTGTTGTGGGCAGACACTGGCAGCGGGGTGTCAGATTGATTCACTAATTAATTAGCAGGATGGGCTGCAGGATGGGGGGTATGGGGTTGCACGTCCTCCACCTGCTGGAGGAGGACCCGGGTGGCACAGGGGGATGAAGCCCCCAGGATGCCCCCTGGCACAGCGATGCCAGCCCTCTGCCCGCTCCCCCAGGTGTGGAAGCGCTCAGGTGCCTGGTTCTTCAAGGGTTTGCCCAAGCAAATGCTGCCCCAGCCGATGCCCGTCAGCAAGAACAAGGGACCCCAAGCCCCCAGCGAGCCCAGCCCGGCGGGGCCGCCCCCTCCGGACCCCAAACTGCCCTCCCGGGCACCCACCCGAGGTAGGTGGCAGAGGGTGCTGATCCCCCCAGCATTGCCAGGGTGGTATTGGGTCTCTCCGTGTTGTTGGCGTGGGAAAACCCCTGGAAAAAGCACCCAGGGCAGTCCCAAAGCGTGGAGAAAAGCTCCCGTTCCCCCTCCCTGCCTGCGGAGGTTTTACCCGGGCTGTCCCGGTGGGGATGGGTGGCATTGCGGGGACATCCTTTGGCAAAGCAGCCCCGGGTGGGACCGGGATAGCGGGATGTGCCTGGGGATGGAGAATCCCGGGAACAATAAGAATTCCAAGGGGAACGAGGGGGACCGATGGCAGCGCGGCGCGGGGCGGTGTCGGTGGCAGTGCGGGCTGCAGCTTCACCCCTTGTCACTCTGTTTGTGCCCCCCAAGGCCAGGCAGAGGCCGGGTCTCCCCCAGCCGAGCCGGACACCGAGGGTAAGCAGCGACCCTCGCCCCCTCCCCGTGCCACTGCCCCGGTGCCGCCTGTGCTGAGCCCCTTCTCTCCCTCCCTCCATTCCCGTGGCGTTTTCCTGCAGAATTTCCCACGGGAGGCTGCAGCAGGACCTCTCCTCGCTGCTGCCACCCACACCACGCGGGGACTGAGCTATTCCTGGCCTTCCCCACCCCTGCACACGCCGGGGCTGAGATGCTGCCATTCCGCGGAGCTGCCTCTGTGGGTGGCGGGTCCTGCGGGGAGGGGCGCGAGTTTTTTCGGCTTATTTAACGGCAGTCCTTGGAAAACCTCCCGGAGTTTCTTCAGGAGGCTTGTGGGGGCTTGTGCATGTCTGCAAGGGGCGGAGCAGCCGAGCTGCTCTGCTCTGGTTCCCTCCCCACTGAAGGGCTTGTGCTGTGCACGGGGGGGCAGAGCAGGCTGAGGATGCACTGCTGGGTTTTGGGGGTTGTACCTTGCCCTCTCCACCACTTAGAACCGTGGAATTTGTTAGTTTGGAAAAGCTCAGGCCATCGAGTCCAACCATTCCCTCATGCCACAACTGATTTATGTCCCCAAAGGCCACATTCACACGGCTTTGGGGTGGTGGCAGCTGTGCCAGGGCTGGGCAGCCCTTTCAGTGAAGGAGTTTTGCCTGATATCCCACCTAAACCTCCCCTGGCACAGCTTGAGACCATTTCCTCTTGTCCTATCCTTTTCTCCCTGGGTGTAGAGCCCGACACTCTCCCAGCTTCCCCCTCCTGTCAGTTGGAGAGAGCGAGAAGGTCTCACTGGGAGTTAATTTTGAGTGATATGCCCCATTTTCACAGCTCCATGCCAGTGTGCTGAGGGTGTTTGACCCCCCTCCAACCCCAGCTGCTCCTGGCTGGGCAGTCATTAGATTGGGAACAGTGCAGTGGCTGCAAACCCTCCTCTCCCTCTCCCTCCTCATGAAGGAGACACTGGAGGGCTGAGGGGACAGTTTGCCCCTGGAGTGTCCCCTCCAGCCCACCCTTCCTTTAGCCCAGGGTCTGTTGTGGCCGTGTTTGAGTTCCCAGTTGTGGCTCTGTGTTGGTGGCACAGCCTTTTCCTGAGCTGTGCTCCTCCCACCCCACACCATGGGGACTCATCCTATGTGTCTGGGTCATGTTTTTTTGGGGTGAGCCCCATGGGGGACACCCCTTGTGAGGACCTGGGCTTGGTCACATCTCATGGGAAGCTCCAGATGAGCCTTGCCGAGGCTGTGCCCAGCCTGGTGCTCCCAGCTCGTGCTCTTTCCCTTCCCAAGCAGCAGCAATTGGCGAAACCGCTTAATTAAGAGGATTTAATCTGGTGCCACTGACCTTCCCAGCCCCACCACAGGCAGCTTTCCCTGAGCCTCTGGTTCCTGCGAGTCAGGGAGGCTTTGCCAGCTCTGCAGGTCCCTCCTGGTGCTCAGCATGCTCATGCCGTGCCCATGATTTTCCTCAAGCTCCCTTGGAAAATTATTTACTGCACTGCTGTTTCTGCACCACGGGGCTCCTGGGCCTGGACGCTCGTGTCCCCTCCTCCCTGCTCTTCAGCATCCCGGTGTTTTTCCCTCCCTCCCTCCTTCCCTCCTCTCCCCCACGTCCAATCTGTTGCGTTTCGCTTTCTCCGGTGACCCTGAGAGCCCAGCCAAGGAGAAACATCCCATTTATGTCCCAGCCAAGATTTATCCCTGGCGTCTCCAGCAGCAGCCAGGTGAGCGCCGGGACCTTTTCCCTCGCATCTGTGGGTTGCAATTTGTCACTGTGGAGCGCTCTGGGCCCCCTGGAGTGTGTGGCTGGGATTTATCCGCTGGGTGATGGAAGCGAGAGGCAGAGGCAGCTGCCACCGTTGTCTCATTAATAAGTAGGAGATGATGGACAAAAGGAGAACATGATGATCCCCCTGTCCTGGGGGCTGTGATGCCTTAGGGTTTGATGGGTGATGGATGCCTCTGGCCTTGTTCTCCCGCGGGATTCCTGCATCTCTTGGTGTCCCCGTGGTTCGGTGTGTCCTTTGGGCTCTCCTGACCACCACGTGAAGGTTTGATGGTGCAGAGCCCTCCTGCTGCAGCCCCCAAAGCTCTGGGGGTGATGCTGCAGTGACTGTGCCCATTCTCCTCCTCATCCTGCTGCTGCTGAGACCCAGACTGGGCATCACCCAGGGATGGCAGCTGGGTGTGCCAGCCTCACTGCTGCCTTTCTCCCTCTCCCGCAGGCAGTGACACCACAGCCGGCCCCCGGGGGAGCCGCAAGCCTGCCGAGGGCCGGCAGGGTCCGTGTGGCAGCGAGGACAGCGGTGGGGACAGCGAGAGCCGCGACTACGGCGCGGAGAGCGGGGTCAGCAGGAGCCCCGGTGAGAGCCTCGCTGCATCCCTGCGAGGAGGAGGGTCCGGGGGGCACCGGATCGGCAGCCCTGAGAGGGTTTCGGTGCTGATTCCCCCTTCCTTTGTAGGTGTGAAGAGAACCAACTCCGTGCAAGCCCCGCGGCCGCCGCCGCCAGCCACAACCGGCCCCGCTCCCGCAGCAGCCCCCGCAGGTAGGATGCGATGGGGATGCGGGAGGATCGGTCCCCGGGGACACCCCTCCGTGCCAGGGGGATGGAGGCACCTCCCGGTGACCCCCTCCCCACCCCTGGTGACATCTCGTTTGTCCCCAGCTGCCCCCGCCAGGTCGGGCCCCGGGACGGGCGGGCGATTCCCGGAGAGACAAGGTGAGACCGGGCTGGCTCTGGGGGGCGGCAGGGGGGGAGCAGAACCCACCGGGGGCTAACGGGGGGTCCCTCTGCAGCGAGCCCACCGCTGGGACCCCCGGAGCCAGCCCGGGCTGCCGCCAGGGAGGAGAGAGGAGGGGGTTATGGTGTGCCCCCCAGCAGGGAGGAGAGGCCAGCCTGGCAGCCCCCCGCCTTCCAGCAGCCCCCCGCAGCCACTCCCGCAGCCCCTGCCCCGCAGAGGCAGCAGCAGCAGCCCCGCGAGGAGGAGGAGGAGGATGCCAACAGCTACGACTCCGATGAAGGCAGTACGTGCCGAGGGGGCTGTTCCTCCGGGAAACATGGGGGTTTGAGGGAGGGGGTGGTTGGGGGAGAGGGGGTCTGGCAGGGAGGGTCTTTGGGGACCCCTCGGGCCGGGGTCTTGCAGGCTGTCCCTGCTCAGTCGGTTCTGAGCAACCCACGGGGTGTTGGGTTGGTTTTGCATCAAACGCCGAGCTCTGGGTGTGATGATTCAGGCTCTGAGCTTACATCACCTTCCTGTTCCCAAACTGGAATCCCTAAGGCAGCCGCCTCTTTCCCTCGAGCATCCTTTGCTGCCAGAAACGCCACGGGCCTCTCTGTAGGAAGGGTTTGGTGGCTGCAGTCCCTTTGCACCCTGAGAGGTTGGGGTTCAGCTATTTGCCCTCCTAAAAGAAAGGGAATTTGCTGCAGGAAAGTGAGCATGGCATCTGTGGGAGAGATCCTGGGTGGGAGCAGCTGGAGCCAGCTGAGGTGCTGTGCCTTCCCTTCATCCTTGTGATGTTTTCCTGGTCATTGCACAAAGACAAACCAGAGTTGGGTTCTCCCATTTTGGGGGCCAAGCACTGACCCTCAGCCTTGGCAGGAGGTGCTGGCCTCAAGCTGGAATGTCATCTCAGGGTGGCAGTGGTGTGGGAAGGGTTTGTAGGGTTATTTCTCAGCTCCAAAGCCCCAGACTGCCCTCCCTGGGCAGTCCCTGCTCTACAAAGCTTTGACCAGAGCTCCTGAGTCCAGCTGGATTTGTGGCAGTGTGGCTGATGCCAGCACAGTCTCATGTGCATTAAACAGCTTTTACATTTGACCCTCAAATCTTTCTAATTATTACTAATCGGGGCTGATTAAATGCAGTTATTGGCCGGGATTTTAACGAGGTTCTGTTTCCAACCCCTCCTGCCTCTCTGTCAGCCACTCTGGGAGCTCTGGAGTTCAGCCTGCTCTATGACCAGGAGAACAGCTCCCTGCACTGCACCCTCATCAAGGCCAAGGTAAATATTCCTCTTTCCCCAAATTAAGTCCCTCTGGCTCTCAGTTTCTCTGGTAGGATGGGATGGAAGCCATGTGGCTGCTGGCAGAGGCAGCTCCTGGCTGGGAAAGGTTGGGGGGCTTTTCCTTGAGTGGATCCAAGAGATCTATGAGGGTTGTGAGGCACTGGGAGAGACCTCCCAGAGAAGCTGTGGCTGCCCCATCCCTGGAAATGTTCAAGGCCAGGTTGGACAAGTCTGGTGGAAGATGTCCCTGTCCATGGCAGGGGGTTGGAACTTGGTGTGTTTGGGTTATGTCCCAACCCAAATCCTCCTGTGTTTCTGTAAGTCTCTGACGTTTCCTCGAGTGAGTCTGATGCTGCAGCACGTTGTGGCACCCACCATGGCTCGGGGCACACGATGATGCTCTTGGTTCACTGAGCACATTTTCTCTTCGCTGAGTTCCTTCATGGGCAGCTTTTTCCTCTTCCCTCAGCTGAAGGAGGGTTCATGTGCTGTGTTCTCTTTATCATCTTTTAGGGCTTAAAACCGATGGACTCCAATGGCCTGGCCGATCCCTACGTGAAGCTGCACCTCCTGCCCGGCGCCAGCAAGGTGAGGTTTTGCCTGGTTTGGTGATTTTTGGGGCTGGGCTGGAGCAGAGGTTTCTCAGAGTCCCCTCAGGCCCCTTCCCTCTCTCAGACTCCCCCCCCTTGGTTTCTCCACTCGCTGCTGCTGTTTCCCCTGGGGCAGTCTCTGAACAGTGAGGATGTTCACAGATGCTCTCCCAGACCCGAGGAACAGCTCATCCTGCAGGCAGGAATCTGCTCAGGGATGGAGGGAAGCTCCAGAGGAGGCGACACTCTTAATGCATCACAAAACATCTGACCAAAAATCTATTTATTGCCAGAGTTTGCATTGCCCATTTGCTTTGAAGCTGCAGCACGTTCTTGTTAGACCTGAGAAGAGGGAACCATGGAGGAAATTCTGGCTCTGTGATGGATATCCCTGGAAATCTGTCCTCAGCCAGCTAAGCTGGTCTTGGTGGGGAAGGGGTGACCACCACTGGCTCTTTGCTCAGTGGCTGTAAAGCTTCTCTCCACAGCAGATTTTTGCTCAGGGGGACTGAGTGTAAAACAAAGGGAGAACTGATAATGAACCCATCGGATTGGTATTTACAGGTTTGCTTTGTGTTGGGGATCTCTGGACTGGAGCAGAGTAAATCAGGGTGTTGTGATCTTGGGAACTGCTCTGATTTCTGTTGCTCTCATTTGCTGATATCTCTTTTAAATATTTTAAATCTGAACACGTGTTTGTGAAAGACCCATGGCCAAGTGACAGAGCTCTCCATTCCCCAGCTGTCACCTCCTTTAGACCACACGAGCTGTGACCTGAGCCCCCACAGCCTGGCCCATGCACCTCCTTCCTTGTGCAAGTGTCCTTGATGGCATTGACCCCAGAGGGTGGCAGAACCAGGCAGTGAAGGCTGCCCTGGCCACCACGTGCCACCGAGTCCCCAGGGCTCGTGTGAAGGTGCACCTTGTTGGGTTGGTGATGCTCACCTGGAGCTGGTGCCTCCCCACCAGTCCCCAGTCAAACCAGCCAGGTGTGATGGAGCTGGGATTGAGGTGAGGAGGAGGCCAGGACTGTAACTGTGCCGTGCTTTGGTTGACATTGACATTGCAGTCCAACAAGCTGAGGACGAAGACGCTGCGCAACACCCGGAACCCCGTGTGGAACGAGACCCTGGTGTACCACGGCATCACGGACGAGGACATGCAGAGGAAAACCCTCAGGCAAGAGCATCCCATGCCAGGAGGGGTGGGATGGGCACTGGGGGTCTGCTCACACAGAGGAGAGCACGGGCAGCAAAGGACAGGGGGAGATGGGAAGGCAGATTTTGGTTAAAATCAACATGAACCTCCTGATTTGGATGGTCCTTTTAAGAGGAGAAAAAGGCATTTTGACCCTAATTTTATAGTGAGGCCAATAATTTAATATTATTCTTATGAGTGTAGAGATGAGCATATTGTGTATCTGAGCTGATTGGACAATATCCCAGCAAAATATTATGTCTATTTAAAGATCTCTAAAAATTGTTGGCATTTTCCTTCCTACGGGGAAATTTCCACTTGTGGGTTTCTTACCCTGTCACAGAGCAGATATTAAAAATGCTGATATTAAAAACCAGGAGTTTGGGTATTTTTGGCAGCTTTTGGTCAGAGGAGAGTTAGAGGGTGGTTTCTGGGGGGATTGTCTCTGTCCACCCCCCAGCAGTGTCCCTGCAGGAGTGGGTTTGGCCCTGGGATCAGGTGCTGCTCAGCCTGTTTGATGTTCCACCTTTCCCTCTTCCCTTCAGGATCTCTGTGTGTGACGAAGACAAATTTGGCCACAACGAGTTTATTGGAGAAACTCGAGTCTCCTTGAAAAAACTCAAAGCCAGCCAGAAAAAGAACTTCAACATCTGCCTGGAGAGAGTAATACCAGTGAGTGACACCAGGGAGGTTTCCTCCTGCTGCCCATCAAATGGCATGTGAGGGAGGTAGGGCTGGGCTTGGGGCTGCAACCAGCCAGGAGCTGGAGGTGCCCACCTTCACTGGCACCTTCAGGAGATGGATGGGCTGATGTGACACATCCAGGCCAGGAGACAAGAGAATGGTGGGAATCCAGGGGGAGTGACTCTGGAGTGACCAACAACTCTCCTGTTGGTGCTGTCACATGGAGAGAAGGGCAGGTTGCTCCATCCCCAGTGTTGAATCTACTGAGGTTGAAGGCTGATGGAGAAGATGGACATTTGTGGTCCTCTTGCACTCCAGAGCCCAGTGAAGGAGCTGGGCTGGGTCCCCAGGGCTCTTCTTGCTGGAGGGTGGTGCCTCTCCCAGCTGCGGCCACTCATGGCACTCTTTCCCTTTCCCACCCCAGACAAAGCGTGCTGGAACCACCGGTGCCTCCCGTGGGATGGCTCTGTATGAAGAGGAGGTGAGTCCTTGGAGGACAACGCGTTCCATGCATGTTTCCCCCACCATCTCCTGTGTGTGAGCCCATCTCCCCACCCCTCCTGGAGATACAAGGTCCCCTTGTGTCCACCGTGTCTCACCTGAGGGTTTCCCTCGCTCAGCCCCCCTGTCCCCATCTCTGGTCGCTTCCTCCCGCAGGTGGATCGCGGTGGGGACGTGGAGGAGCGTGGGAAGATCCTGGTGTCCCTCATGTACAGCACCCAGCAGGGCGGGCTCATCGTGGGCATCGTGCGCTGCGTGCACTTGGCAGCCATGGACGCCAACGGGTACTCCGACCCCTTCGTGAAGCTGTGAGTGAGCTCTGGGGACACCCTGGGGTCGTGGGGTCACCTGCTGTCCTTGGGCAGCAGCTGGGAGCTCCTTGCAGGCCCTTGGGTCCCTCATTCTCTGTAGGACCCCAAATGCCCAGATCCAGTGGTCACCTCACATAGGATCATTGGAAGAGACCTCCAAGAGCACAGAGTCCAACCTCTGGCCCAGCACCTCGTGTCTGTAGAGCTGGAGGACAAGGGGTCCTTTCCTCCATCTCTGACCCACCATGGCCCACAGGGCGAGGGTGGCTTGATGTCCCTCCATGCCCCACATGTTGGTTGTATCTGGGAGCCCAAGGATCATCCTGTCTGCCCCTGTCTCCACTGGTTGGGTGTCTCTTGGGAAACGTGGCTGAAGAAGGTTGTTTTAACTCCAAACTGCGACATGGAGAGGACCCTGCAGTCATTCCCGGTGTCGTTGTGGTTGCTGTTTTCTCTTTGCCTTCAGGAAAAACCTCTGTTCTCCCTAAAACTCCTTTGATAACTCGTGTTGAACATTTTGCACATCTCTTTGTAGCTGAGTGGAGCTGGAGCAGTTTTCCTTTTCGGTCTCTTCATTTTTTTATATTATTTTTGGTGGATTTCTGTTTTTAAATCAACATCCAACATAGATCTAATTAATCCCAGCCCTCTGATTGAGTTCTGGATCTGCAGAGCCCTGGCCCCACATTTTCCCCACATCTTCTAGGAGGTGTGAAGGGACATTGTCCTTACCCAAATATTTCAGTGCCTTTTTTCTAGCCCAGAAATCCCTTTCTAAGCTGAAAACCTCCCGCTGTTCTTGCACTCGAGTTTTGAGCTGTTTCCTGTTGCCCCCAGGTGGCTGAAACCCGATATGGGAAAAAAGGCCAAGCACAAGACACAGATTAAGAAGAAGACGTTAAATCCTGAGTTTAATGAGGTAGGCATGGATCTATTTTTGTATTAATAAATCAATTTAGCTAATTACCGTGTTGTGTGGAGGAGGCAGAAGACAAAATCTGAGGTTTGGTTCCTCGCTCAGGCTCCTTTCCAACTTCTGTGCTCGGGAATATTTTGGGAATGACCTTGCCATGGGACCAGGCAGCACCTCCACCCTGAAACCTCCCTGCTGCCAACTCTGTGCCACCCTGGCCAGGGATTTTGGGTGGGATCAGCATTCCTGGTGCTGCTTTGGGATGTTTGGAAAGGGCTCCCATAGGTCCAAGAGATGCTACAGGGAAGGAGCATTTTCCCTTCATGAAGTTCATTTTAACTCTCCTCTCCCTGGACAGGGACCATGTGCCATCCTTTACCTGCAGGTTTGGGGTGTGTTCTCCTGGAGTGCTTTGGGTGATGTGTTTTCTCCTCCTGCAGGAGTTCTTCTATGACATAAAACACAGCGACCTGGCCAAGAAGTCGCTGGACATCTCTGTCTGGGATTACGACATCGGGAAATCCAATGACTACATTGGTGAGCTGAAAGTCTCTGCATTTTGGGGTTCAGTTTTGGTGCCTGATGCAGTGTTTGTTGTCTGGGAGGGTGGTGTGTGTGTCACCTGCCCTGTGAGGAGACCCAGGTGGGACCCACCGTGCTCCCCATCCCCAGCATCCTGCGAGACCTTCTGGGCAGACAAAGCATCTCTGGGTGTTTCCATGGGATTTTTGATCCAGGAGGTGGAAAAAGGGTTTCAGGTGTGAGTTCTGTCCCTCTGGAGGCGTTGATTGGAACATCAGCACCCCCTCTGAATGTGATATCTCCTCTTCTCCCTCTATCCCAGGCGGTTGCCAGCTCGGCATCACGGCCAAGGGCGAGCGCTTGAAACACTGGTACGAGTGTTTGAAGAACAAGGACAAGAAGATCGAGCGCTGGCACACCCTGCAGAACGAGAACCACGTTGCCAGTGATTAAAGGGAGCTGCTGCCCCACCCTCCCCACCGGCCCCTCCTCTGCCAAGCCCCCGTAGCTCTCTGATGTCCGTCTTCCAGCGCACTCACGCCTTGCTACAGCCTCTGCTCCCAGGGCAGCGATGCTCTCCTGCCTCCTCCAAGCACCCTCCGTCCTCACCTCCACCCCAGAACCAACCCAGATCTTTTATATTCTCTCCCTCTGGTTATTTTTTTTGTTTGGGGAGGGTGGGGAGGTCACAGAGTTCCCCTGGTGTGTACTTTTGTCAAGCAATAGTTCCCTTCTGACTGTTGCCCTCTCCCACTGGTCTCACGTGGTAGCGTTCCCGTCGTGTGGCCGATGCTCTGTGTCCCTCCAGCCCCTGTTGCTGCTCTGGCTCATCCCATGGCCATGAGCTCGTGGCTGTGGGGTCTCCTAGTGGGATGTGCAGCCCCCAACGTGGCCATGCCCCTGCCAGGGGGGTCCTGGGGTGACGGAGCATCGGCCTCTCCTGCTTGTGTGGTCTCGATACCTCAATCACCATAATGAGAAGCTCTCTGGCTTTGGTGTGGGTCGTCACCGTCGCCTGTGTCGTCGTGGTTAGGCCAAAGCCTTGTCACCGATGTAACCCTGCGAGTCCTGCTTGAGCTTTCCTTCTGGTTTGGTCCACCTGAGCAATATCGTGGCACGTCCTTTGCTGAGAAGATCCACCACTGGCAGCACCACAGGAGCAGGGAGCGCTGTGCTCGCAGGGGAGCAGGTTTGGGTTGGTTTGTGGGGTCTCTCTGCCCTGAGGAGCCTGCACCCTGCTCCTGTAGGAGCCCACCCGTGTCTCAAGGCTGTGACTACCTCCTCTTCACCTCTGAGCTGTGTAGGGCAGTCCCTGAGCCCCCTCAGCCCACCCCTCCTGAGCAGTGCCCCACTCAGGAGGGAAGCCGAGGGAGATGTCACTTCCCACCATCTAGTGGTGTGCGAGGGTTATTGCTTTAAATTGCTTTGAAATGCCACAACTACTGAAGTCAGCTGAACAGTGAGAGGTCTTCCAAACTCTGGTGGGTTTGGGTTGGTTTTGTTTCCCCCAATTCTGCACAAGAACCACTCTCTCCGACCTGCGCTGTAACGCCCTCCTGGAGCTGTCTGATCAGGAGAGCAAAGACGTTCTCAGACTGACGCTGGGCAGGTTTGGTACCATCTGCTGGCTCTGGACAACCTCAAGCCTAGTTGATAGTAGCACAATAAGCACTCTGGAATATCTTGTCAGTGGGCTCCACACTGAGCATGTTGTATGAAACCTCAGCCCCTTCAGTCCCTGACTCCTGTGCACCCACTGCTGCAGCCTGTGGCCTGGCCAGCTCTTCCCTTTGCCTTGGATGAGTTGTTGATACTTTTTCTAAACTATTTTTTCCCCCTGGCAGAATTTTCTGGGAGTGCTGACACTCTGTGACTGTCCCTGTAGCTCTGTGCTAGGAGATGTCACCGGTCTGGGTGACACAGACCCCTCTGCTGAGCAAAGCTGCTGCTCCAGCCCAGGGTCCACATGTCCAAGGAGGTCTGTGTTGCCCCCCACAGCCCTGGGCTCCCCACCCTTGGACCACCAGGTGGGAAAATCCAACCTTAAACCACCCTGTGCATCCTCTGCTCTGTCCAGCCCGAGCTGGGAGAGCTCTTCCATCAGCCCAGACTCATCCTGTGACACAAAATGTGTAAGGAAAGGGGACACCTTGAAGATTTTTCCCTTTTTTCATGGATTTCTTGACTCTGTGCCAGTAAGAGTGACATCCCAAAGCCAGACTGAAGTGACCCTGTTGTTTGGGGGGGTTTCTCTCTCTGTCCTGTGCTCTGGTTCAGCTGTGGGAGGGTTGGACTCTATCTTAGAGATCTTTACCAACCATAATTATTCCATCATCCCTTCCAGGGTGATGGATCCAGCCCAAACCTCCCTGTTCCCCTCAGAGCAGCAGCTGGGCACGGAATTGTGTGGCTGAGGGTAAAATTACCTTTAAAACCCCCCTGATTGAAGCAATCCCTGAGTTTCCCCCAGGCCTGCAGCAGCCCAGCCTCCTTTGTATGTGCAGAAAACTCAATTAAAGTTGCCATCAGCCCGTCCTGTATTGCCCTTCTCTGTCCAGCCTGCTTTCCCTTTGGACAAAGGATGCTCAAACCATCTCTTTGCCCCCACAACAACCAAGTGCAACTCGCCAACCTCCTCAGTCTTGTGCAAACCACAGTCCTGGTCTCTCTGCCACCTCCTTCTCGGTTTTTCTGATGGTGATTTCTGCCCTGAATGACTTCTTTTCGTTGTAAATAAAGCATGCACATATGGATTGGGAATGGTGAAAAACAACTTAAAAAAAAATAACAAAAAAAAGAAAAATAAAAGCCTCTTCTACTGCTCTTTGCATTCCAGGTCGCATGCAGTGATTTTCCAGCAAATTATCAGTTTCCAACTATTAAGAGAAAAAGAAAATGTTACACAGGAACTAGAAATTACTCCAGTCTTCCGCTGCATGCAGCACAACATCCTCTCTTGATGTGGTATCTAATAAAGTGAGACTATTGGAAAAGAAAAATCAAGGTGTGTTTTGGCTTCTTTCATTCCCCGTGGGAATAGGGACCCCCTGGGTTCAGCTGGGGGGATTTGTGGGACAGAGGGATGGGTTCAAGATGTTGAGGAATTTGGGATGGTGGGTGCAGGATTTTCCGTGGGGGGAGAGGTGCCAGCTCTGCAGAGCTTGGTTTGGCTTTTCTGCATCCTGGGGTGGGGAGAAAATATGGAGTTGGGAATATCTGGGTGAAATCTTGGAGATATTTTGGGCTCGATCCTCCCTGCACATCCCAGGTGCCCATGGGCTCTCACTCACACCTTTCCTGGGGGTGAATGCTGTGAGGAAGACCAGGAATGACTTTCTTCTGATGCTTTGGTGGGTCCTCTGGGAGGGCAAACCCACCCCACGAGAAACGACCCTTCCCGTGTCCTTTGTCACGTTTTGGGAGGGCAGGAGCCGTTCCCTCCTGTGTCTGGAGCTCCTCTTGCAGGAGAACATCCCACCAACCCCCTGCACAACCCAAACAACGACTGCCAAGGGGGGTAATTTTTACTTTGGCATTTCCAAGCTCGAATTCCAGGGAGAGGCTGGTGGCGATGCCCAGAGACGGCAGCAGATGTCACTGGAGCTCCAAGGATGGAGCGGGAAGGAGGTGCCAGGAGGACGCCCCGCTAATTCCAGGCATGTCGAGATCTTGTGCTCGTCCACACCTTTGGTGGCAGGGAACAGTTGGGCCTTTGTCCTCGGGAAAAGAAGTCCTCAGAGAAGTCTATCACCCTTAATACCGAGCTTTGACTTTCTTTCATTAGTTTTTTCTCAGCTCTGGGTTTTTCCCATTGATTTTTCCACTCTTCTGCTGCCCGGAAAGGAGAGGACCCACTGGAGAGGTCTCAGTGGAGACATCCCATCCAAGAGGTCCTAATTGAGAGGTTCTGTACAAGAGGTCCCAGCCAAGAGGTCCCAGCCAAAACAGCACATCCAAGAGGTCCTAATTGAGAGGTTCTGTACAAGAGGTCCCATCCAAGAGGTCCCAGTGAAGATATCCCATCCAAGAGGTCCTAATTGAGAGTTTCTGTACAAGAGGTCCCAGCCAAGACAGCACATCCAGGAGGTCCCAGCAGAGGCCACCCAACTCCAGCTGAAGACTGGAATGAACATCCCTCATATTCCCTGACTAAGATGCTCCTGAATTTCACTACAGGTGTCCTAGCAAAGACTGTGGTCAGTTGTGAATTTCAGGAATTCCATTCCTGAATGGAAAAGGCTTCCAAATAGAGAAATAGGGATTTTATGGGACTGGGAGAGGCTCCTTTGTCCCCCCTGGTTGTTATTTCTCCTCCCATTTTCTTGTCAGCTGCTCTGAAAAGGAGACCCTGGGATTGAGAATTTCACTTTATCAGGACCATTCTTTGCCTCTGCTGCTTCTGTGGATGGGTTTCCAGTTTTAATCACCCCTCAGAACCTCTGAGTTGTTCTGCTGCTCCCACCGGTCTCCTCACGTGCTAATTAGATGTAGACCTTGGGTGCAATCGATAGATTCTCATCTCAGCCCTGGCCGAGCCAGCCACGACCAGTAATTTACAGCTCCAATTGCTCTGAAATCAATACAGATTTGCTCCTCATTGAGAGGGCTGTGAAATAGGGGCGACAGCAGCACTGAGCAGCTGATGTGGGAGCAGGTCCCTTGCTGCTCTTGGAGAGGGGCCAGGACAATCAGAGAGGAGGAGCTGCAGGAACGTTGAGCCAGCAATGGGATGAAGACACCCACAAAGTGTTGCTTTGCCCCTGGGCAGGAGATGCAAAATCCAACGCGGCCAAAAGGATCCTCTCCAGGAGGTGAAGGCATCACCCAATGATCCAGCTCGTGTCAGAAACCTGGAGTGCTGTTTTCTCCACCTCCTCGGGGTATAATTCATTCAAAGAACACGTTGAGGAGCTCCCACAATGTCCTGAGTGATCCCAGGACATCAGGAGGACACTGAGATCGTCCTGCTTCACTGAGCAGGACAGAAGCCTTTCAGGGCTCTTCATCTTCTGGGGGGAAAATGTACTGAAAAAGCAAGCTTTTACTATTTAACATTTCACTTAAAAAATAGAAGAGCTCAGCTAAATAAATCCCTTCTCTATCCGCTTTCAAGCCCAGCTTTTCAAAAAGCCAGCAGCTGAAAATCTCTTTATCTCACAGGGCACAGATAACAATGTAATTACGAGCTCGGATCAATGGCTTTCATCTCGTAGGTCCTCAGCCTAAAATAAACTGGTTTTCTCCCACCCAGATGAGCAAAGCTGGGACTACCAACTCCTCTGGGCTACTGGCCCACTGCAGAACCCTTTAGGAGGGGTGAAGGTCTGTGGTGGGGTCTGGAGAGGCCACAAGACCTTCCTGGGGGAAGCTGAGGTTTGGGTCGTCTTGTTTCTGGGGGTGGGGGCAATTTTGGAGAGATTTTGGGATGCTGGGCAATGAATCAAAGCCCCTCAATGAGGGTCACGGGCAGGGAGGGGGGGAACTGGGAAGATGGGGCAGTGGGAGGTCAGAACTTGCCTCCAAATGTGAAAGAAGCAGCTGGAGACGAGGTGGAAACCGCAGTTTTCTGCTCTCAGAGATCTGAGCAGTTCTCTGAATCCATTAGGGCTGCAGAGATAACTGATTTCTCAGGGTTTCTGGCAGCACTGTGGAAAAAAAAAAACCTCACAAACTGGCTGGTTTCAAAAACTGTCCAAGCAAAGAGACTCGTCTCGATCGGGTCAAACCGGCAAATAAAAGCGGTGACAGATAAAAAGGAACCCAAGAAATAAATTGACAGTTGTGTGGAAGGGGATTGGTGCTGAGAAGCCTTCAGGGTGTTTGTCACCAGGATGGGCTGAATTGGAGAGGGAAGGAGCCTGAGAAATTCGTGGTGTCTCCGTCACTCCCCTTTGTTCCCTGGTGAGGGTCAGCATTATTAATTAAGGGCCAGACAGGCAGAGCTGAATAGCTGATGGGTATCTACCTGATAAGAGCCTTGTCATGGAAACCTGGAGTGTCACAGCCAAAATCTCGAGAGCCTCAGCAAATCAGGGCTTTATTCAGCCCAAAGACAAAGAGCATTTTCCTTTTAAAATCTCACTGATTCAGCTCTGTGTGACTCCTACTCCTCTGGGGGAGGCAGGTGGGATCTCCAGGGCATGAATTCAGCCTGGGCCTTATCTCCAAAGCTCTCCCCAGGGATGGGTGTTCATGAGCTCTCCCCTTGCTGGACCTCAAACCTCTTTCATCCCCAGCAGATGGATTTCATGGGCCAGCCTGTGATCGAGGGGCTGGAAAATTTACAGAGGAAAAAAACCTTTGGAGACATCCAGGCAGGAAAAGTGGGCATGAAAACGTGCCCAAGGGAAAGATATCCTGCCAGGCCAGAGAACAGCAGATCAGGAGGGGTTATATCCCTGGAGAATAGACTCCTTCCATCCCTGGGAGTGTTCCAGGCTGGGTTGGACAGGGCTTGGAGCAAGCTGGCCTAGTGGAAGGTGGCCCTGCTCATGAATGGGATGAGTTTTAAGGTCCCTTCCAATGTGAATTGTCCTGGGCTTTCACGAGGAAGCAAAAGCACCACTGGATTAAAAATCCAAGGAAAATCAACCTCAGAAGGTCCTTGGGAAGGTGCAAGGGGTGCTGTGGAGCACAGAGAGCATGTCTGGGGCTGGGGGATAACCCTGAGCTGGAGCTGCTCTCCCGGACACCGACACTCATCGATCGCTCCTGTTTTACAAGCGGCGCTGCCGCGACAAGATTTGGCAGCAACATTAACCCTGAAATACGAGCGGTGCTGGGGCCTCTTTATATTTAATAGCGTGAAAAATGACCCGGGGGCAGCGTCTGTGCCCTGGAAATCTCCATCCCTGCCCGGCAGAGATGCTGCTCCACAGGTTGGGGACGTGCACGGTGCAGAGCCCGGGTGACAATGGGGACAGTGTTGGTCACTCTGTCCCTTCCCAGTCCCTGGCACCTCCTGGTCCTCCAGCAGTGACCAACCCTGGAAGTGGCCACTGGCACGTGGAGCTGCTGGCCGTGGGTGGGATCAGCGTGGGGAGGTGGGGACAGCAGGGCCACCCTTGCACAGGAGCATCTGCTGGGGGTGGTGGCAGCTCATCATTTGCTCATCCCGGCTTGTTCTTCATGGCTTTTCCTCCTCATCCACCCGAAACACTTGACAGCATCCCACACAGGAGCTGGGGAGAAAGGCAGCGTGAGGAGGGAGGTGGAGCGTGCTGACATTTCATTCAGACGGGGATTTATGCAAAAATAGAGTTAAAAATGACAGTCCTGGTGCCAACCCGCTGCAGCCAAGGGCACGGGAGGGGTGTGGGCACGGGGATCTGCTCTGTCCCTGGCACGGAGGGGGATGTGCACCCCAGGGGTGTGATATTCCCATCCAGGAAAGGTGATGTGTTAGGGGGTCTAAAGCTTCATAAAAAGCCTTGTGAGCGATTCCAGCCCCGAGGGTGCAGAGGTGCCAGGAGTTATCTCGTGCCCCACACCGTGCCAGGCGTGGGGCTGGGCCCTGGCACCGGGCAGGATGGGGCTTTGAAGCCTGTTGGCAGCAGGCTGGTTTAATCATCAAATTGCAGGGGAAGGAGACGTGACAGGTCACCTTGGCCACTCGGCAGTCTGTCACACGTCCTTCCCAGCACATTCCATCCTGCACCACCCTCGCTCGCCCCTCTCCATCAGCGATCCCACATCACCCCACAGACACCTCCCTTTGTCCTCAGCTGTCCCCGCTGCTCAAGGAGCAGCTCCCTCCCTCTACTTCATCTCTTGTTTTGACAGCGGGACAATGGGGTGGACACTGCTCGCTCTCTTCAGCTCATGGAAAGGTCTGGCCCTGCCTGATTGGGAATGCGATGTCCCAAAACTACACCTCCTTCAATCCTTAAATGCCAATGAACTCAATGCGCTGCGGGAGGGGGGATTTTTAAGCTTTAGTGCGAAAAGAAGCGTTTTAAACATCACAACTCGGAGGTGGCTTTTTGCCTCAGTGTGGAAGGGGACATTTTTAAACTCGGCAATGTATCGATTTCCCCACACACACACAGATTTTATTCACAGTTTTAGGGTTAAGTCTGACCAGTGCCGTGGGTGTGTTGCTGCTGAGCCCATGACAGCAGCACCCACCCAGCCAGCAGATTTGCGGGGCAAACCCCGCGTTTTGGAGCAGCTCGGGATGTGTTCCAGCGCCCAGGCTTTGAGGACCAACCTCCTGAGCCCTGTCCCCGAGTCGCGCCCTGCTCCATCAGCAAATGGTCCTTCCTGGAGCTGAATAATTCAGGCTCTGCAGCGCTGCCGGTCCCGCCGCTGAATGCCAATGAGGCGGGCGCTGCGGAGCCGCACCGCAGCCTCCTTTTGGCCTCGGGCAGCTGGAAATTAATCTTTTCCCCCTCCAAGAGATGCCACCCCGACCCCCTGGGCACGTTCCCTTCCCGGGAGGGCCGAGCTGCAGGTTGAAAGCCCGGAGCCCGCTCGGGTGGTTCAGGATGCGGCGCTGGCGCAGCAAATCTGCTTCTGGCTCCGCTTTGAGATGCGAGGGATGTGGCCTCGGGGACATCAGTGAGGACACAAGGTGGTTTCAGGACAAGGAAAAGCGAGGAGCTGGTGGGCAAAAAAAAACTTGTTCCCAGTTTCTTGTCACTTGTGGTCCAGGAGGTGCTCCTGGGGCTGGAGAAGAGCTGAGACAGCCTGGGCTGTCCTTGCAGCATCCCTGTCCTTCTCCTCCTCCTGTCCCTGCCCTTGACCTCCTCCTGCCCTGCCAGGGTTCCTCCTGGGCTGGAGGATGCTTCAGGTGGCACATCCCTATGGAGAGCAGGTGGCTTGATCCCCAAACTAGGAATTGGGAGCTTCGTGCCCCCCATTTCTGTGTCCCACGGATGGAATGGATCATTGCATGGATGTCAGGCTGGGATGGAGGGAGGCAGAAACCATCTCTGCTCCTCTCTGGGTCTGTTTTTGTGCTGATGGGGATGGGATTGGGCTCCTGAGGAACACCAGGCACGTTGCACATCCCCAAAGGGGGGATAACCATGCCAAGCACGCCGTGGTTCTGGTGCCCATCCCTCCTTTCTGGATGAACCGGGCTGTGCACGAAATAATTTGCTGGGAATCATTAACCTAATGATGGAAGCTTTCGATAAACAGCTTAGCCTGGCTGGGGGAAAATGGGCTTAATGATGGATTTGGAGAGAAAAAGGGGAAAAGGAACTGGAATGAGCTGTGGGAGGCTTGGGGACCACCAAGGCTGAGGTCTCCTCCCAGCCCCTTGAGCCCAGAAACTCTCAGGCCTCTCCATCCCGGAGGTGGAAAGGAGCAGGAATGGGATGCGAGCCCCAAAATCCTGCCTGGCCATGGGATTTGTGGATAAATCCCAGAACTACATCCCAACCCTGCTCGGGGTCCAAGGGGAAAATAAAAAGCAGCTTTGGAACCACGAATATTGGAGGTGGTGGGAAGTGGCCCTGGGCAAAAGGGAGTTTGGGGCAAATATTCCCATTTATGTAGAGAATTGTGCCAGGCAAGCAGTTTTTGCCACGAAGCCCTGAACAGGCAGGGGGAAAAGAAACACCACCAGCTTCACCTTTTTGTTTCTTTGCAATTTTCCTGCCTGAATCAGAATTCACTTTGGAGCTGGGCAAGCTCTAACCGCTGATAATTAAGCCCAAAACGCGGCACTCTCAACATCAGGTGCCCCCCCCCCCTCCCCAGTCGCTCCCTGGCCCTATTATTTTAAATTGATGCAATTATTCATCTTGCAGAGTAATATATTTTAGTTCTCTGGTGCCCAGCAGACTTTAAAGCAGAACAAATGCTTTAATAAACCTGAGACGGGGCTTCCTGGAAACAGGAGAGGCGGATTAAGAAGAGGAGCAGGTTTGAGATTCTTTAATAAATTATTGCCTAATATTTCTTTCTCGCAACGTATCTCTATGATTAGCAAATGTTTTCTGCTCGCTGATTAACGTTGTTTATTCCTTAATTAGGTTTAGCTCCGTCTGTCTCGCGGTTCCGAAATAATTGTTTGATTAATGGGCCCGAATTTACATTTTCATTAAGCCCCCCGAATCAGCTCTGCACCAATTAACCACCCAGAACATGCAGATCTGGGACATTAGAATGACAATTTTAGCCCATTAAGTAATAACTGGTCTATTGATTGGTGATAATGGAGCAGAGGCAGGAAATCCAGGCCCGGCTGGGTTACAGCATTCCAGGGGGAATTTTGGGAATGCACCTGGGCAGCCCCCACCCCTCTGGCTGCCTTTCACCATTCCCAGTCCCATCAAATCCCATTCCCATCCTCATCCCTTTCTGATCCCATCCCATCCAGGGAAATGATGATCCCACCACCATCACTGATCCTTAATCGGGCCCCCTCCCTCCAATGGATGTCCAAATGGGAATAATTAAACCACTAATCACTGACTTAATGGGATGGGGATGAGGATGTGGATTTTTGGGATGGGGAATGGTGAAAGGGAAATGGGATGGGAATGAGAACGGGGATGGAAGAGAATGGGGAATGAAGGATGGGAAATGTGGGGTGGGAATGGAGCTGGGATAGGGATGGGGACAAGGACAGGAAAACAAATGGGGATGGAGATGGGGACAAGAACAGAAATAGGAATGGGAATGGGAATGGGAATAGGGACAGGGACACTGCCAAGGAGCTGCTCAGCTGCTGACCCCGAGGGAAGGGAGAGCAGAGCCTGTGTCAGACACAGCCTGGAACGTGTCTGGAGATACTTTTCCAGGGGGGCCGAGGAGAAGGTGGGGGACAAACCAACCCTTGTCCACATTCCTGGGGGACCCTCCGGGCTGTGGGATGTCACCCTGGCCGGGGATACAGCCCGTAACACCCCGGCAGAGCCCTGCTGGGAGCCAGTTACTATATTTGCTCTCACCACAACCCTGTTTCTTTTTCCTTTTTTTTTTCATTCTGCCGGATTCTACTCTCCAAAAGTAGGACACAGCCATTCCACGTGTCTGCTCCAAAGCTCCGTAATCTCCTGCCGTGGGCTGGTCTGGCTTTGCTGGATGCCCGAGGGTTCCTTGGGTGCTGGAGGGGGCACTGGCACAGCTCAGCTGCAGAAATGGGGGGCTGGAGGGGATGGACCCCCCTGGGGACCCCCTTGGAGCTCATCCTGTTTGTAGGGCGGGGGGGTTGTGGGACCCCAGAGCGATGTCACCCGTGCCTGGGGACCACCAGGAGGTGATGGCCATGTGGCCCCCCGTCCCTCCCACTATGATACCCTCATCCCAGTGCCTTCATCCCAGCCCTCGGATGCTCCTCATCCTCAGAGAAGCTCCGAGCAAATCCCTCTGCCCGCAGAAATCACTGACCATGAAGGAGCAGGACAAAACACGGGAGGAAAATGGGCATTTTTGGAGGATTTCGTGATTTTCCCCATTCCAAACAGGAATAAGGCTGGACCTGTGTCACTGTGCCCCCTCTTTTCCCCACCCTGAGTGCGAAGCAGAGCCGGGGGAGGGTGAGGAGCATCTCCAGCTGCCGCAGCAGCGCTGGGCAGTGCCCGGCACAGCAGGGGGAGCCGCTCATTTCTCAGCCAG
>WBMV01007955.1:80118-93654 GCA_013396655.1 Campylorhamphus procurvoides
AAAAATAACAAGCGGGAAAAGAGAGGGCAAATCAAACACCTCCCTCTACCCCTCCCCCCAGAAAAATGAAATTAAAAAAGGGAGAAAAACACAACACCAGGGGTGGATTGGGGGGAGCGGGGGCAGGTGGGACCCCGGCCCGGCGGGGAGGTGCGTGGGAACCGCGGGTGCGTGTGCGGGGAGTGCGGTGGGGAGGGGGCACCGCGACCCCCCGGGAGTTGATCCTTCCCCGCCTCATCCCGGCAGGGATTTCTCGCTGTTTTCTGCTCCTTTCCGAAGGGGTTTGCTTTGGAGCCGGAGAGAGGCAGGAGAGAGCTCCCCTNGGAGAGAGGCAGGAGAGAGCTTCCCTCTTCCTCCTCCTCCTCCTCCTCCCGAGACTTTGTGCAGGAACATCGCTGCAAGGAAAACGGGGAGCGAATATAATCCATCCCAAAACCCCCTCCTCTATTTATTTCCTTCTCTCCATACCCGTGCTGGCAACTTGGGGGGGATATTTTAATATAAAGTTAAACGAGCCGCATGTGCAGGGAGGGCAGAGGCAGTTGCAGAGCGGCGTGAAGGTAACCTTGAGCTGAGCCTTAGAAAGCCTCTCCTCCTTGAAGGATGGATTAGAGAAAGTTTCCTGGAATCCCAGCCCGGCAGGGAGGAGCCCCCAGCCCCGGGGTGTCCCCCCCAGCCCGGCCCTGGCCCATCTGCACCTTATCCTGCTGTAACCTGGGGGGATTTGTGCCGATTTATCCTTTATCAGGAGCTGCCCCTTCCTTGGGCTTGGGAAAGCTCTTTCTCCTGGCTGGGTTGACCCTTGGAATGGCCAAGGCTGCTGAGCACGAGGGGCTCCTCTGAGACAGGCTTGGTTAGCAGTTATTAGAGGGTTTATGGATATTATTCTATTCTATATATTATTAGCAGCTCTTGTGGTTTTATATGCATTGTATTATCCAATTCTCTGTATTCTGGGCAGGTATTATGGCTTTATATATATTATCCTGATCTATAGGTTATTGGCAGTTACTATGAGTTTTATCCACATTAGATTATAATATTCTATATTTTATTAGTTATGCTGCTCCTGCACAGGCCGGGGGTGCCCAGGGAGAATTCCCACGGGGTTTAGCTCAGTGTTTGGATGCCTTTGGATCCTGGAGCCCGAGGAGTTGGGTGCAGCCTCAGCACCAGGGCTGCAGGTGCCCGTGTCCAGCATGGCACATCTCCCTGGGCTTTAGGCTCTCCTGATGCTCAGAGGGCAGCAAAGTCCCCATGGAGCCCTTCTGGCCCCACAGCCCAGCTGGGCCATGTGGGTGGTTTTCCTCTCCCAGAAATAAAGGATTTGTTCTTGTGGGGGGATCTTTTCCCCAGCCCTGGTGTCACCAAGCTGTGCCCTCGCTGTGACCTCCAGCCAGCCTGGAATGCCCCATCCCCAACAGAGTTCTCTGAGCTTTCCTTCTCCGTGATTTCCTTTCCATGCTCACTGGAGCCAAAGCCCTGCCCATCACAGTGTCCCCAAGGCTGGGCTGGGTCCCCAGGGCCACCCCACAGCACTGCCAGGGTCACACTTCCCATGGCTGAGGCAGGATCCCCTTCCATGAGGTGCATTGAGCATCTCTCCCAGCTTGGTCCAGCTCCCAGGAAAATCTCTGCTCTTCCTCCTTCATCTCTCTGAGGACTGCCAAGTCCTCAATCTCCCCAAGATGTTCAGGGAGCTGGTTCTGCTCTGGGATAGGGATACCTGTGCCACAGTGTGTGGGTCCCCCCAGGAGCCAGGAGCTCAGCCTGGGAGCAGGGAAGGAGCGTGGGGCAGGAGAACCTGCCTTGTGCTGCTCAGAGAGGGGAGAGCCTGCAGCACTCACAGGAAGGACAGATCTCTTCCCAAACTGGGCCTCCATCTCTCTCCCATGCAGCAGGATGCAGGAAGAGAAAGGGATCAGCCCTCCTGGGAAAGGAGGTTTTAAAGCGAGCGCTGCGAGAACTCATCCTTCTCACTCTATTAATGGGCTGTGAAGGCATTGTCTGCTGCTTGAAAAGCTCGTTTGTTAATTGCCCCAGCGCTGCCTCTAATCCCGGCTTAACGGGGGCTGAGGGAAATCTCCACGGAGGAGACTTGAGCGTGGGCTTTACAGGCAGATTTGGTTCGGCTCTTCCCCACGCGGGGGTCTTTGGGGGGGTTCGTCATGGACCGAATGCGGTGGGTGCTCCCCCAGTGCCCGTGGAAGATGTTTCGGTGGGGCTGGGCACAGTGGGTCACACTTCCCAGCTCCCCACGATGTCCCCACGGTCTCTGTGGGATTTAGGCTGCTCTAAGTCCCACGAGGGGTGGTCCTGTGGGTGCTGCTGGTGGGATGCACCCGGCTTTCCCTTTGGGAATATCCCTTTGGTGATATCCCTCGTTACCTCCCCAAATCGCAGAGCCAGGAGTGGCTCCGGTGCTCAAACCCTCGGGGTAAACCCATTTGGCTGCGGGGTTTGTTCCTCCTCATGAAGCACCAGGAGAAAAACATCAGAGTCGTGATTTCCCCGGAATAAGGAGCTGTCAGGCTCTGGATGTGCCGGCAGCGGCAGCCCAGGGATGCTCTGCCACTCTCAGGGATGGGCCGGGAATGCCAAGGATGGGGTGGCCAAAGGATTTGGGAACGCTGAGCATCCTCCAGGGATATCTGCCAGCCCCGGCACCACCTCTGGAAGAGGCCAGCCCTTAAATCCTAAACCTCCTCCTCTGGGATTCAGGCAGTGCTTAGTCTGGGGGGAGATTTGCTGAGCCAGCAGCTGGCTGGGATCCTGAGGATCTCCCTGAGGGACAGCCCTGGCCTTCCTCCCATCCTCCTCCTCCTCCCCTCTCGGTGCACGGCTCTGCTCGCTAAGTCTTATTGAAAACCGTAACTGGATTTTGCAGGCTGGGCATAAAACCCCCACAACATAAGACATATTAAAACTCATTAGGTTAAGCCCTTTTACAGACACTCAGCGTCGTCTGAAGGAATTAAATCACCTTTTCCACAGGGTTTAAATGTCAAAAGGGTGGGCAAGGGTGGGCAGAATGGGGAGAGGGAGCCTGAGGAGCATCTCTTGATGTCACTGAGACCCCCCCGGTCTGGGGTGACCCCTCCCAGATACCCCCGTGTGTCACCCCCACCCAAACAGAGTTCCTGTCCTGGCCTTACCAGGAAAAATGGGGAAATAACGGGGAAATAACGGGGAAATGGAGATTTCTCAGCGTTCCACGTGGGGATGGGGTTGATGTTGGCAGCAGGGATGCTGGAGGTCGGCAGGGAAGCAGTGGGTGAAGGCTGGGCTGATTATTTTCTTTTAATTGCTGAAAACACTGTGGGATCCTGCTCCCCAAACCCGAATTCCATC
The DNA here is from genome assembly GCA_013396655.1 of Campylorhamphus procurvoides. Taxonomy (NCBI): domain Eukaryota; kingdom Metazoa; phylum Chordata; class Aves; order Passeriformes; family Dendrocolaptidae; genus Campylorhamphus; species Campylorhamphus procurvoides. The sequence continues at coordinate 83,470 of WBMV01007955.1, forward strand.
AACCCCAGCACCAATCCAGGCAGCTCCCTGCTCCTTCCATCAACATTCTCCCCAAAGAAACCCAGCAGATGGGATAATGCTGAGGGAGAGAATCACATAGCACACCCGATTGGGGTTGCTGCAGATTAATACAGTAATTAAAACCATAATGATGCCGTGAATTAGGGTGCGATTCAGCAGCTGGGATGGGGATTCCGGGTACCAGGGCTGTGGATCTCTGCTCATTTCCATCATTCCATGATTCCCCTTATCCTGTCCCTGCCCAAATCTCTGCAATCCACCTCTATTTGCGGGTGCTTTTTAAATGATTCATGCCTTAAACCAGTTTTCTTTACGAGCTGCTTTCACACTTGCGAGGGGAATTCATTCTCCAGGAGGCTGCAACAGGCTTGGATGGAATCGCAGGTGGAGGAACAGAGCGTGAAGCAAAAAAACCACCCTTTTTGGCTCTAATTGGATCATTTTGGAGCAAAATACACCGGGAAAGGAGCGGAGCCGTGGGGGTGGGATTACCTGGGAATCAATGACCTGAAGGCAACTGCATTTCTTTGCTTCCAGGGGCTGGGAACAGCCTGGATTCAATTTGTTTTGGGAGCACCAAACCTGCCCCATGGTAAATGCTCCCACCCCTCGTGCCAACCGATGGGTTGAGGATCCCCTGGGTAGGAACAGGCATTTTTTGGGCAGGAATCAGCATCCCTAGGTCAGGGATGAGCATCCCTCGAGCAGGGATCAGCCTCCCTGGGGCTGGGCTCTGGGATATCAATGGGAATTTGCAATGCCAGCTCAATGCCATATTTAAAAATGGATTTAAAGCTGCTTAAATCAGCTTCATTAAACAAAATTGCCCTTCTGGGACGTGCAGCAGGCCCTGGGCTTGTGCAGCACTGCCCGGTCATCTCGATGCATTGGATTAACCCAGGGCAGGCTCCAGCTCGGTGTGCCTGGATTTATTTATAACCCAGCCCTGGCAGAATCGGGGCCGGTGGCCTGTGGGTTCCATCCTCTGGAGAGCGGAAGGAGCGCTAATAGGAGGTTGTGCAATTAGCACGACCTCATTTCTGAGGAGCTCCAGGCCTTTGGCAGCCGTTAATCAATTAGTCTGGGGCAGCCCCGTGTCCCTGGGGATGAACGATCTGTGATCCCTCAGGAATTTGGGGCCTCAACCCCAGCTGCACTTGTGGCTTCTCCTCGCCCTGGGCAAGTGCTGAGACCGTCCATAAATCTTCTCCAGAACATTTAAAAATCAGGTTTTGCCCATAAGCAAAAGTCAGCCTCTTAATTCCAATCCAAACCCTTCCATGGGTTCCCAGGGAGGAGGAAGATTTACAAGCCACCCCCAAAAATACTTGAAAACCCTGCACAAAAATCCATCGGCAGATGGGCAAGTCCTGCCCTGGATTTACAAGTCGGGCCCATAAATCCCAAATAGGAGGGTTTTCCTTGGGGGTTTGGGCTGTGGAAGGGCTTTAGAAGCTCCAGAGGGAAGCACGGGGATGTCTCACTGCTGAGGACCAGGATGGGATCTCCTTGGGACGAGCCGCGACACCCGAAAGGTGCCGAGTCAGCTCTTCTCCAGCCTTTCCCTGGCAGAGGGGATGCACAAACCCATTTCTCAGCAAAATTAAAGCAGAGAGAAGCTGAATAAACAAACTTGGCTTTGATTTCAAGGCAGCTGATGGCTTGATGTGCTCGGTTGGCTCTGGAAGAGGCATCAGAGGGGGCTGGAGGCTCGAGGGGAGATGCCTCAGGTGGTCCAAGTGTTCCCTGCTGTGATGGAAACCCCCGTGCCCAACATCCCTGTTTAGCTTGGTTTCATTCCCAGCCATAACCTATTTAAATTGAAAGGGTATTTAAATTCAGCCTGATGCATCTCATTCGCCGCTTCTGCTCTAGGGGGTGAGAAAGGGTGAAAATCCATTTCCGTGGGGCTGGGGAAGACGAGAGCAGCTTTACCCGGGGAGCTCGGGCTGCCCAATTCCTGCCCAGGCAGCAATTCCAGCTGCAGGACAGTCCTAGGGAGGGAGGAGACGCTTCAGGGTTGCCAGCACAGGGTCCCCGTGGGGTGGGACCGAGGTTGGGACCTGCGTCACAGCCCTCCCACGGGCACCCGGCCCTGTCACCCCAGGCTTGTCACCAGGCTCCTTCCCATCCCTGTGTTTTAAAGCCCTATTCTTTCCTTGTCCCGCCGATAAGAAATGCTAACGATGCGATGAAATCGGATAGTTCGGCCGCCTTCTCCTTCGAATGGAATTCTTGTGTTGGTTAATTTGCTGCTTTTAATGGGCCGATTGTTCTCCTGTGCTGGGGGAGCCACGTGAGCCACGGTTTGTTTGGCCCTGGTGAGATGTGAGGTGGTGCTTGAAGCCGACTGAACCTTGGTGCCCAATAATTGCAGAGCAATTTGAAGACAAGACCCAAATGTATAATTTATCGGTGCCTCGTTCATCCCGGTCACACGCGGGGCCAGAGACGCTCCCGCTGCTCAGGGGAGCCCTCCCGGACCTGTGCCCACCTCCCCGTGCCTGGAGGGGTGGAGAAACCTGGCAAGTTAATGAGGATTCGCTTGCCCCCCTGGCCTCGGGATTGCTGACACCAGAGGAGGAGGTGGGTTGGGTGTGGAGCGATGCTCAGATGGGTATCCCTTGCTGGGATGAGGATTTGTGAGGGGAGTGATGCTCAGATGGGTATCCCTGGCTGGGATGAGGATTTGGGAGTGGACTGAGGCTCAGATGGGTATCCCACTGCTGGGATGAGGATTTGGGAGTGGAGTGATGTTTATCCAGTTATCTCACTGCTTGGATGAGGATTTGGGTGTGGACTGAGGCTCAGATGGGTATNGTGGGGACACGATGGAGCCCCTGGGGACACTCCCTGTGACAGGTGACAGTGGCGATGGGGACCAACTGGGGTCCTTCAACCCAGTGCTGGGGGGTGGATCCATCCTTAAAACTCAGGGAGGGTTGGTGGGACGCAGGGAGTGGTGGGAGGAACTTCCAGCACCCACATCCATCAGCTCCCAACACCCCCAGCCCCTGCCGATACTGGGAGCATTGGTGCTGATACTGGGAGCGCTGGTGCCGATACTGGGAGCATCAGTGCCCATACTGGGAACTCTGGTGCCGATACTGGGAGCATCAGNTTTATCCAGTTATCTCACTGCTTGGATGAGGATTTGGGTGTGGACTGAGGCTCAGATGGGTATTCCTTGCTGGGATGAGGAATTTGGGTTTGGAGTGATGCTCAGATGGGTATCCCTGGCTGGGATGAGGATTTGGGAGTGGACTGAGGCTCAGATGGGTATCCCTTGCTGGGATGAGGATTTGTGAGGGGAGTGATGCTCAGATGGGTATCCCTGGCTGGGATGAGGATTTGGGAGTGGACTGAGGCTCAGATGAGTATCCCACTGCTGGGATGAGGATTTTGGCTCTTGGCAGGAGTGTGGTGCTGGAGGTTGGAAAGGAACCAGCCCCCCTATCCGGCTGGACCCACTCCCTGGGAAATATTCCTGCTTGGCTCTGCTGTGCTTTGGCTCTGGGTGCCAGGGGGGGTCTGGGGGGGCAGGGAAGGACACCCCGATCCTGGCACTGCCAGTCAGGAGGATTTTTCCAGCCATGCGACCCCTTGGGACTGGATCCATCCCCTGGGATCCGAGCAGAGCCCCGTGACAACCACAGCAGGTCATGACCAAGGGAGGGCTGGGGAATGAATCCCTCCCTGGCCTGCCTGTCCCAGCAGTTTTCCAAACAGCCTTTGCAGCAGCCGAGGGAAGGCCACGCTGAGGACACCGCGCCGCGCTGGCTCAGGAATGTCCCCGTTTGCTTCATTAGTTTGGGTGCCAAAATGTGTCACCGCTGTCCCCCGGCCGTGCCGCGGGCTGGGCTGGCACCAGCGCTGTCCCAGTGGGAGCTGCCCCCGCTGCCTGCGGGAAGGGAGCCTGGGTGGGATGCATGCAGTGGGGACACGATGGAGCCCCTGGGGACACTCCCTGTAACAGGTGACAGTGGCGATGGGGACCAACTGGGGTCCTTCAACCCAGTGCTGGGGGGTGGATCCATCCTTAAAACTCAGGGAGGGTTGGTGGGACGCAGGGAGTGGTGGGAGGAACTTCCAGCACCCACATCCATCAGCTCCCAACACCCCCAGCCCCTGCCGATACTGGGAGCATTGGTGCTGATACTGGGAGCGCTGGTGCCGATACTGGGAGCATCAGTGCCCATACTGGGAACTCTGGTGCCGATACTGGGAGCATCAGTGCCGATACTGGGAGCATCAGTGCCCATACTGGGAGCATCAGTGCCCATACTGGGAGCGCTGGTGCCGATACTGGGAGCATCACTGCCCATACTGGGAGCGCTGGTGCCCGCTCCCTTGGCCGCCCCCGCTGCCTGTGAGCGCTCGGCAGCCGAGGAGCCCGAGCCGAGCCCATTATCTCCCGCAGACAATTAGCAGCGGCATTAATGGAATATATGCAAATGCGCAGTAATTGACCTGCGGCTCGGCAGTTCACGATGGAGAAGGATGAGCTCCAGATGCTTAACGAGAGTCATTTAAGCCCCTTCTTTACATGCTGCCCTTCCTTGCCGAACCTGGCAGGACCGAGCCCTTCAGGGGGCAAGGATGGGTGGCACTGGGGGCACTGGGCAGAGGGGTCATCCCGTTTGCACCCCACATTCAGCTCCAGTAGGTGGGTTTGTTCTGGCATGGAAGGGGAAGCCACAAGATCCCTGGCAAGGAGCTCAGGAGAGGGGCAAAGCATCCCCAGGTCCGTGGGATCACCGGGCTGGGCAGCGTTTGCCCTCTGTGGTGGGGCTGGACCACCCTCCCTGCCCATGCCAAGGTGCCACCTGTGCCTGTGTCCTGCCACATGGAAAAGCCCAAATGCCAAGCAGCTTCCTGGCTCAGCTGCTACTCCGAGTTTCCTCAGCCTTTACTCAGGCTGGGGAGGGTGTGGGGTGGTCTGTGCCCCACCACTGCCCACCCCTGAGCTCCACAAAGTTCACCTGGTGGGACCAGAGGTATTTGAGTAACTGCTGTGGGAACCCAGCTTAAAATATTGATGTATAATTCATGCCATATGTTCCACCAATATTTTTTATTTAATCAACTGAAGACAGATGGCAGGAACACGGAGGCCATTAAACTAATGGCACATTGTCTTCCCATTTATTTCTGTCTCCTTTCCTAAAATAAGACGAGACCTTGACAGGCAGCACACCCTGGGCATGAGACCATCCCTGGCACACCGATGTGTCAGCAGGGCATGGTGGCAGTGGCATTTCCCACGTGGTGTTATCCCGGGAAGGAATGGAGGAATCCCCTAGCTGGAGAAATCCCATGAGGATTCCCATGAGGGAACTCCAGGCTAGTGGGGCTGGAGGGGACTGTCCCTTCCCTGGGTTTGGGGTCCCTCCCTGTGCCAAGAGCCACCACGGATGTCCCCAGGGCAGCAGGGGATCCAGCTCGGCTGGCAGGGTGGGGATGGGGACGGTCCCGGCTGGAGGATAGAGGATGTCATGGCAAACGCCTCACTGGGGGCATGAGGAGCTGAAACACATCCACAAGGAGAGACACACGGGGATGTCACACTCACGGGGGATCTCCCTGTCCTGTGGGATGCCAGGTGCCAGAGAATCCACCGGCAGCATCCTCTCACCCCGTTATCCACCCGTGGATTTCATTTGGGATCTGCTGGTGCAGAGGGGTTTGGATCTGGGCTAAAATGTGTGTGTGCCTGAGTGTGTGTGCCCAGCTCATCCTCCTCTGGGTGAAACTGGGTGAAACTGGGAATCCTCCACAAGTCCCGCAGCCATCCTGTAGCTCCTGCCCTGCACAACGAGGCAGACACACGCGGGCTGTGGGATTTGGGCTGACTCCCACCAGCATCTCTCCCACTGCACCCAGTTCCCCACCTGGATGAGGCGGAACTGTCCCTTCCCAAGGGCTGGAAGGCGATGGAGAGCCCGAGTGTCCTTCCCCACCCCACAGGGGGACAGGGACCTCCTCCCGCCGTCCTGGGACACTTTCCTGAGCGCGCCTCTCTCTGTTTGACTTGCAGGTGGAGATTTCTTGCCCTGGGAGTGAGCTGAATGGGGCTCCCTTAGACAAAGGGTCCCAGTCAGCATTCCGGGCTCCAGGCGCGTCCAGGGACTTCTCATTCTTTGTCTGAAAGGGCAGCGGGGCCGTTCCCATTTCGAGCGATGCCTTTCGGAGCCGGGGCCACCGGCGAGCGAGGAGCTGCGGCAGCCGATCGGCTTTCAAATCACCTTCAAACCTCGATTTCCTTAACATGATCCCTCCACCAGCCCAGTCTCCGGGGGGCTTTGCCGGGAGGGGAATAAACCGGTGACAACCCGCGCTGGAAAAACCCCCGGGCGAGACTCGGGGGCTCCAAATCCACCTTCCCCAGCACTCCAGGACTTTTGAGACTCGGGCAATACCTTTGCACGGCCTCAGCCAGCAGCCCCCACGGTGATTTGGGGGCACCCATCCTCTCCCCAGCGTTCAGCACCGACCCAGGGAGGGTACAGCATCCCCGGGGCCGCAGCGCATCCTCCCCGCGGCGCCGGCTGCCGGGGAAGGCATGAAGAGGCTATGGCCAAGCTATTGCTAAAACTCCAGCGGTATTTTCGGCGCAAACCCGTGCGGTTCTTCACGCTGCTGGCTCTCTACCTGGCGGCCGGCAGCTTGGTCTTCCTGCACTCCGGTTTCTCCGGGGAGCCCACGGTGCCGGGCAGCCCACGCGGTCTCGCGGGGGCCGAGGGGCCGGGGCTGCCCTACCTGGGCGTGATGCAGCTGAGCCGCGGCTTCAAGGCAGCATCCCCCGTGCCGGGGGGGGTCCGGAGACACGGCCCCTGGTTCAAAAGCACCTCCAAGATGCCCTCGGAGAAGGGAAAAGGCAGGGAGAGCGGCGGCGCCAGGAGCCGGGCGCTGCGGGGCAGGAGCGGCCGCGACAAGGAGGAGGACAGAGGTAAGGGCTGGGGACACGCGTGGGGGGGGGGTCCCCTCCTTTTGGCCTCTAGCAGGGTAACATCGTGAGCAGGGCAGTGGTTCCTGAGCTGGTTTCGTTGTGTACCACGGCCAGGACGGCCGGGAAATGTGTATTTATTTATTTATAAACCAAATGCCTGTGTTATTCAAACGCTGAGGTTTTTTTCCCACACTCCAAGGGCCTGCCCTGGGGTGCAGCACCTCACTTTGGAGACCACCAGTCTAGAGGACGTTTCCAGAAGGATGTTCTCCCCTCTCTCCTCCCTCCCCCAGTGCCAATAATCCAGTTTTATGTTTCCATCTTCACTCTTTCCCCCCTGTGCCTCATCAAGCTCTGAGTCACCCCTTGCTGTTCAGGGATGCCAACTGGGGGGATGCTGTGCCCCATCTTCCTCCCATCCTTTGCCTGTGCCAGGGGCCAAATTCAGGTTTCATTCCATCGGCCCCAATGAGCCCAAACCCCGGATTTGTGGGCAGCTTGCATTGCTGGGGGGTCGAGGCAGGGGGTGTGTGTGATTCCCAGGCAGGCATGGAAGAGCAGACAGGGCTGGAATTTGGGCTCTGGAGCCAGGAGATCCCTGCCTGGCCGCTGTCTGTGGTGTGTGTGAGCTGCTGTCAAGTGGGTCCATTATTAATGACCAAGGATAAGCGAGTGGAGTCGTTGCCATTGATTTTTAAAATGCCATCTATTTATCCTGCAGGCAGCCAGAGCTCACACTCCCACGGAATTTGGGTGGCTGGGAGATGCCATCCCATCAGGCTTTGGCATCCCACAGGTTCTCCAGCCCACTGGCACCCACGAGCACCCAGTGCCAGTTACCCAAACACCCCCACAATGTCCCCTCTCTGCCAGCTCTGCAGCCCCCTGGGGAAGGAGCATCTCTGCCTGGGGTTGCTCATTCCCCTCTCCTGAGCTCCAGGGGGTGGGGATGCATATCCATAGGGACCCCTAATTCCTGGGATGGCTGCACCAGTCTGCACCCCAAACCTGGGCTTGCTCCAGAGTTGTCCCATGGGCTTGGCACTTGCAATTCCCTGGGCATTCCAGGCTGGGAGACTCAGCTCCCTGGACTCCTGATGGAGCAGGAGATGAGGAAGGAGGGAAGCAGGAACCCCCAAACTGGAGGTTTCACAGCGTTGATCCCCCCAATCTGAGCTGATCCCAGGGCATGGGGGAGCTCCTCCTCAGCCACCAGCCCCACAGCAGGTCTGTGCTCATGTCCTCAGGCACAATCCAGGCTTGCAAACCAAAGGAAGAACACCTTGTGGTGCTTGTGGGACTTTCTCCTGCTCAAACGAGCTGAAGTGGGTTCTGCAGCCGTGTCCCTGTGCTGAGAGGTCTCTGGGGGCATTTCAGTGGCCACGCTGCTCTTAATGCAAATTGACATTTAGTGAATCCTCACCAGATGGTCCCTGAGCTGTCAGTCCCCACACAGACCCCAAGCAGGCTCCAGTCCCCCACCAGATGCACCGTGTCCTCCACAATTAACCTCATCCAGCACTGCCACCTCCTGTGCCCGGCCACGAGGGACAGGGACGGGATTCTGGGCTGTGGAATCGAGGGATTTAGCTGCTCTCAGGCCTGGGANAGCGTTGATCCCCCCAATCTGAGCTGATCCCAGGGCATGGGGGAGCTCCTCCTCAGCCACCAGCCCCACAGCAGGTCTGTGCTCATGTCCTCAGGCACAATCCAGGCTTGCAAACCAAAGGAAGAACACCTTGTGGTGCTTGTGGGACTTTCTCCTGCTCAAACGAGCTGAAGTGGGTTCTGCAGCCGTGTCCCTGTGCTGAGAGGTCTCTGGGGGCATTTCAGTGGCCACGCTGCTCTTAATGCAAATTGACATTTAGTGAATCCTCACCAGATGGTCCCTGAGCTGTCAGTCCCCACACAGACCCCAAGCAGGCTCCAGTCCCCCACCAGATGCACCGTGTCCTCCACAATTAACCTCATCCAGCACTGCCACCTCCTGTGCCCGGCCACGAGGGACAGGGACAGGATGCTGGGCTGTGGAATCAAGGGATTTAGCTGCTCCCAGGCTTGGGAACATCATTTTCCCCTTTTTAATCACTCCATGAGCATGTCAGCAGATCCCGAGCAGGATGGTGTGGAGGAATTCTCCAGCTTGAGGAATCCCACGTGCCTGCTGTGCCGGCAGGGCTGGCGGGACTCGGGGGGTGGGCTGAGCACCCCCTCACTCCTTTGCTCCTCTCCAAAGCACTGGGAGATCTGGCAGGAGCAGGAGGGTTTAACAGCTCTGGTAATTAGGCAGGGGACAGCTTAACAAGGCGGCTGTGGAGGATTTGCCATGTGAAATCATTCCAGAGGGAATTCTGCTCCCCAGGTCAGCTCTGCTTTAGACAGTGTGATGTGCATCTCCCTCCTCCTCCTCCTCTTCCTNGTCCTCCTATCTCCCTAATTATTCCAGCTGGCTTCCCAATAAGTCACAGCAGACATATGTCAAGAGCAATGGATTGAAGGTAATGCACATCAGTCACCAGCTCGGTGCAAGTGACTGGACAAATCCTGCCCCTGCAGGATCCGTCAGGGCTGGAATGTGCTGAAACCTGCCCAGCCCCGGGGAAATGCCACATTCTGCTGGGAGGAACTGGAGCAATGACTTATGGCCTTGGTGTTAAAGTTAGCAGGAATATTTCTCTCCATCTTCCCCCAGGCTGGCAGTGGGGTGGTCTGTGTGGGGCCCACCATGGATGGGTGTGCTGGTGGAGCTGGGTCAGCTGGAGTGAAGGGAGGAGGGGAGAAGTATTATCCCAGGGGGTGGTTTGGAATTGGGGTGGCACAGATTAGATAGAGGGAAGAAATTCCTCCCTGGGAGGGTGGGCAGGCCCTGGCACAGGGTGCCCAGAGAGGCTGTGGCTGCCCCTGGATCCCTGGGAGTGTCCAAGGCCAGACTGGACAGGGCTTGGAGCAACCTGGGCTGGTGGAATAGGAATTGAATTATTGCTGTTATATGCACAGGTGGATCAGGGAGCGAGGNTTTGAGGCAGTGAAGATTTGGGGAGCAGCCACTGGCCCCAGCCTGCTGCCACATCCATCCCTGGCTTTTACTGGGCATCTCCAGCCATTCCCAGGGTGACACCCAACCATGAGGAAAGGGGGATCAGCCCAGGCACCCAGCTGGAGCCATCCCTGTATCCCTGGCTGCTGGAGGAGTGGGGTGTTTGGGGAATTTAGTC
>WBMV01007955.1:109068-132539 GCA_013396655.1 Campylorhamphus procurvoides
CACCTGTATTTCCCCCATTTCTGGGTGGGTTTTGTGCTCAGTGGGCCCTACAATGGCAAATCCCCCTGCATTTCCCCCATTTCTGGGCGGGTTTTGTGCTCAGTGGGCCCTACAATGGCAAATCCCCCTGCATTTCCCCCATTTCTGGGCGGGTTTTGTGCTCAGTGGGCCCTACAATGGCAAATCCCCCTGCATTTCCCCCATTTCTGGGCGGGTTTTGTGCTCAGTGGGCCCTACAATGGCAAATCCCCCTGCATTTCCCCCATTTCTGGGCGGGTTTTGTGCTCAGTGGGCCCTACAATGGCAAATCCCCCTGCATTTCCCCCATTTCTGGGCGGGTTTTGTGCTCAGTGGGCCCTACAATGGCAAATCCCCCTGCATTTCCCCCATTTCTGGGCGGGTTTTGTGCTCAGTGGGCCCTACAATGGCAAATCCCCCTGCATTTCCCCCATTTCTGGGCGGGTTTTGTGCTCAGTGGGCCCTACAATGGCAAATCCCCCTGCATTTCCCCCATTTCTGGGCGGGTTTTGTGCTCAGTGGGCCCTACAATGGCAAATCCCCCTGCATTTCCCCCATTTCTGGGCGGGTTTTGTGCTCAGTGGGCCCTACAATGGCAAATCCACCTGCATTTCCCCCAATTCCACGTGGATTTTGAATTCAGGGGTCCCTACAATGGTGCCTGCACCNAGGTCGGGGCTCTCCCCCACCAAAGGTAATGAAAGCCCCTTTGGGGTGAATTTTGGGGGTTCTGGGCAATGACTCCAGCTCAGAAGGAAGGGGGCCCCCTTCTTCCCGAATTAAACCCCAGGAAGGACCCCCCTCGGCAGCTTCACCCACAGCACTTTGAGAAAAGCCCCATAACAGAGAGATGTGACATAAATCGAGAGCAGCAACATCCATCCCTCACAACCCCATGTTTATTTATCAGTTTTGCTGTTTCCCCACAAATTTACAGCTGAATACAGCAGAGATAATTTAAAGGTGGCTCCAACCTGCCTGGCTCCGAGGAAAGGGAGGGGGGAACGTGTTTATTCCTTTTTTTTTTTTTTTAAATTTAATTCCAACTCCAAATAAAGCAGAGATTGATGGGTGAGGGAAAGCAGGGCTTTATTTCAGGGCTGTGACATCCAAATGAAAAAGGGTCGTCATTAACACGGGAATGTGCTCCAAAGAAATGGAATTGGAGTATTCCAGAGTAATTTCTCACACGGAATGAGAGCCAGCCCCAGGTTTGGGGGGTGGGAAGAGGGCAGGGAGAGGCACGAGGCAGGTTTGGGATGTGTTGGGTGAGGATTGGTCCTGCCATGGGTTCCTGGGGGGCTGCAGCAGCATCGTTGGGGTCTGGGGGTGCTGAGCCCCTCAGCACCTGGTGTAGGGAGGGGTGGGATGGCTGGGGAACAGGATTTGGGGTTCTGGGCTGAGGGTCAGGGGGTTCCTGAGATGTTCCAGGGCTAGGACTGGGGTCCTGGAGATGGGAGTCCCAGGATAGGGTCATGGGGATGAGGATGGGGGCCCTGGGATGAAGGTTTGGGTCCCAGGGATGGGGATGAGGGCCCTGGGGTCCTGGGGATGGGAGTCATGGGCTGAGAGGTGGTGTCCCCATTTCAAAACCTCTTGCTCTTCTTCCTCACAAGCCCTGACCTACCCCAAAATCCCAATCCCCATGGCCACCCTACTGCAGGTTTAATGGGGTCCGTGGTGGCTCTGCACCCCATTCCCCCCTAAACTCTGAGATGCCAAACCAGCTTCACCCCAAATCCCCAATGTCACCAATTTCTGCCCCAGGAGGGGCAGCAGACCCGGCTGGGTGGTCACCCCTGGGCCACCACAGAGCTGGGCCACCAGCCCTGGAGCTACAGCTCCCACCGGGCCCCTTCCCTGGATGCAGATTCCAGTTTGGGCACGTCCCCCTGGAGCTGGCCACGGTCATTAACCCCCTGCTGTCATTAATCAGGAGGACTTCATTAATTCAGAGAGGTTGATTCATAGCTAAGGACGTCTCTGAGTGGCGTGGGGGGACCGGGATCACCGGGATACATCCCAGGATCCTCAGGGATCCCTGTGACATTCCAGGGCTGCAGCAGCGGCTCCTGCAGGATTTGGGCAATATCAGAGGAATTGGGATGATATCGAGCTGCTTTGCTTTGCCACTCTGCCAAAAAGGGAAGAAAATCCATCTGAAAAAAAAGCTTGTGCTGCTGAAGTTCCAGGAGGAATATTTTTGCCCTGTTTCTATTTTATATATATATAAAAATATACATTTTTAACGCTCCCTGTGTGATCAGTGGGCGACACAGGAACAGGAATCACTGATATTCCCTAAGGATTTTTCAATATTCCATGCATCATTCAAAACCTGGCAGGTCACAGGGCCCAGCTGGAAGAATTCAGGGGATATTTCCCTTTTCCCCACCATCCTCACCCCAAACCCTGCCAGGATGGGGAGAACCAGCAGCAGGAGGGGATGGAGGTGATGAGGAACCAGCCCCTGTGGGCAGGATGGAGGCAGATCCCACAGACAGATCCTGCCCAGGGGCACTGGCATTAATAATCCCTCATTCAATCTGGAATAACAGCATTTTCCAGATGGGATCTGGCAGGGAACAGGGCGGCTGACACGGGTTGGGGACTCAGCACCACGTGTGGACACAGGGAAAGGATGCTCTTCCAGCTGCTTTTCACACAGATACATTTTTTACTGGGGGTATTTGAATGGAAAACAGGTTTTTTATTAAATAAAGAGCTACAAGGATGAACTCAAACATTCGGGAAACTCGGGATTCCCAAGCTGTCATTATGGTGATGATTTAACCCCAGGTTAAGTACCAAGTCACTGCTTTTTTTTGGAAAGCAGCACCCAGCAGGTGAAGTCCATAATTTCCCATTAAAATCCCATTAATTTCCCCTATAAACCCCATCCTCTGCTGCGATCCCCTTCAGGGCTCAGGCTGGACATCCTTTATTTTCAGGATAAACCCCCCAGTTTTAGCAAATCCACAGAGGTGGTAAGGACAGGCATCTCCTTGCCATGGTGTGGGGACAAACTGGCACCTCCTTGCCCCAGTGCAGGGGACAAACTGGCACATCCCTGGTGTGGGGACACGGAGAAAGCAACACATAAATAAGTGTGACACCGGTGGCATAAGCAAGAAGCCCTAATGGAGAAGATGCTCCCGAATTAACTGTGTGTGAAATTGCACAGAGACAATGCCCATCCTTCACCCCAGGGGTTGGTGTGTGGCAGCAGAACCTCCCAGGACACTCCCAGGGTCTCCCAAGATGGGTTTCTTGCCTGGTTGGAAGGGAGAAAATCATCCCATAGGACTAATTGGTCCCACCAGGGAACAGCCAGCAGTGGAGCCAGTCCCCAGGGCCACCTGGATGCAGGAGGGAACAGCAGGTCCTTTCCAGGAGCTCGTGTCCCACTCATGGACCTGTCCCTGGTGTCACTCAGGCCCTTTGGAAGGAAAAATTGGGGCTCCTGGTCCCAAACATCAAACCACTCTGTGAAATGTACCGTGTGGAACGTGCCCAACAAAGGGAGGGTTGTTCAAAAGACACTTCAGATTTGTCTTTCCCTCTTTTTTCTCCCAGTTTGCCATGTTGGTGATGCTGTGCACGAGCCCAATCCCCACCCTCTGGGTCTGGATGACTTAGAAGACATCTGAGACTTCCCAGTTGCTCGAGGTGGGCTATTCAAACCCCAATATGAGGACACTTCCCGGGGCATCTCAAGGTGCAAAGTGTTCCCACCAGAGATACAGACACCTTGCACCAGTACCAAAACACCCCGGGGGTTTAACATGAGGAGCCAAACACAGGACAGAGGGAGTGTCACAGTTTGGGCATGGAAGGGGTCACCTGTGGTGGTGCCCACCCAGCACCCACCTCGGGAGATGCCTTCCCAGACACATCCTCCACCCCATCACGATGTGTCTGGGGACATCAGGAGCACCTGCCCAGGTCAGGCAGTGCAAAGGTGACACAGGAACACCCTGAAATGTTCCCTTAGTTTGGTCCAACAATCTTTGCAATCACAAAGAAAGATCAAGGGTGGTTGTGTCTTCTCCATGTGCACATCGATGATCTTCAACCCCTTCCAGCCCCCAGGCAGCAACACCAGTCAAGCAATAGGCTATAGGACAGCATTGAACCATGCTCATCCCACACCAGGGACCACCACAGTGGTGGCCACCATCCCGTTGGTGGGCATGGCCAACACCAGGGGACCGTGTCCCCCCTGCAGGCACCAGGTTGAGTTTAGAGAACTGTTGTCTCCTTCTCAGTCATGGAAGAGATCTTGGAGAAGCTCCTATGAACGATGCTGGAGTGACCTGTCTCCTCACTGAGGGCGTTCACCAGTCTGGAAAGGATGGTGACCTTAAACTTCTTGAAGTCCTGGCCCATGAAGACGTAGAGGACGGGGTTCATGCAGCTGTTGGAGGCGGCGAGGGCCGTGGTGATGGGGATGCCGACCTCGAACACGGAGCGCGGGACCACGTTGGGCTCCGTTTCCAGCAGGTTCAGCAGGTGGTAGGGACTCCAGCAAAGGAAGAAGGTGACTATGATGGTGACAATGATCTTGAAGGGCTTCTTGGACTTGGCCAGGCGGTTCCGGCGCAGGCTGAAGAAGATGGCGATGTAGCAGAAGGTGGTGACGGTGATGGGAAGGATGTACCCGGCGAGGAACCTGGTGATGTTCACCGCGCGGTGCCTCGTCAGAGCCAGGGCTTGGTACGACTTGTTCCTGGAGAGGGAGAAGTTGCTGAAGCAAATCACGGAATTCCGGGCCTGTGCCGTGTCTCGGAAGACGAGGGAGGGGCAGCTCATGAGGATGCCGAAGGTCCAGATGACCAAACACACCAAATACGCCAGGTTGGTCGAGCGGTGGTTTTGGGACCAGACGGGGAACACCACGGACATGTAGCGATCGATGCTGATGGTGGTGAGCAGCAGGACGCTGGTGTACATGTTGAGGATGAGGAGGAAGGAGTTGAGCTTGCACATGACCGTGCCGAAGATCCAGTTGTAGCGCATGGCCGTGTACGTGATGTTTATGGGCAGGAAGATGTTGAAGAGGAAATCGGCCACGGCCAAGTTGAGGAACCAGATGGCATTGACTGACTTCTTCATCTTCAGGGTGATGATGGCGATGACGAGGCCGTTCCCCAGGATGCCCAGCACGCAGGACACGGTGTAGATGATGACGGAGACGATCCTCGCGATGTCCGTGGGGTCGTGGGATGGGTCCACCCACACGGTGCTCACGTCCTCGTAGGTGTAATCCTGGTAGTCACTGTAGTTATCGACGTCGTCCAAGTAGATGGACAAGTTGGAAAGTGCCATTGTCTGGGGAAATCACAGCCTGGCAGCCCCAGCACCTCCAGATGTTTCCCTGCTGGGCAAACACATGGGGTCAATCGCAGCAGGAGGGACACCGGCCCCCCAACACATGTGGGCAGGAGGGGATAGGGAGCAAAGGGACGGAGCACACACCATGGGGACCCCACAACTGGCCCCAGAGAAGGATGTTCCTGCAGCTCCTCACCAAATTCCCACCCCCCCAACCATGAGACATCAGGACGTGATTCAGCCCCTCATCTCCACCAGGATGTGGCTGCAGCCTCATCCTGCAGAAAATGTCTATTCCCCACCTACTTCCAGGGACAAAACCAGGGTAATGCTTGTTAACAGCTCATTATCGGCCTTGAGACCTTCCAATCTGCAACACATTATGGCTCCTCTGCACTTTTTCTCCCGAGTGTGCAGCAAATTGGACAGAAAATCGCCCCACTGATGCCAGGCACCCTCTCACCTCCTCTCCGGTGTGGTGGCAGAGCTCCAGCAGGACGGGCAGGTGGCACCAGTTCAGTGTCCCGGGGCACAAAGGTAGCTCCCTCCTCACAGGCTTAGGGACTGAGCTGGAACATTAAAGATCAAACAAAGGCCGTGGAGTTAAGGGAGGAAACAGCCCCAGCCGCTGGGCTTTAACCCTGTGCAGCCTCCCCGGGGGGCTGTGTTGGGCTGGGGACCCTCTCACCACCAGTCTGGTGAGGCTGGAGTGCTGTCCTGATTCCAGCAGCTCTGGGGATAACCAAGACAGCGACCCGATGGGAGCAGCATCAGGGGGTGCACACAAAGAACCAACACCAACCCCACAGCCCCGTTACTATAAAGAAAGATAGATATAAATACTATAAATGTGCAGAAGGTGCATTATCTGCTTTATCTATTTGGCATCCTGGACTCTCAGAGGGTTATTTAAATTGGTGTCCTGTGTGTTTTAAAATGTCCATTGTGATAACCAACAGCGTTTTTTGCCATCATCACACTTCGATCTCCAGTGAGAACTTGGAGCCCTCATTAATGTGTCCAACAAACCCCTGTGAACCACCACGGTGGGTAAAAAAAGCCACCAAAGCCTGAGCGAGCCCTGACACAACGAGCAGGTCCTGTGTGAGCCCCACCATGGAGCACCCCAGCCAGATGTGTCCTGGAGGAGGGACAGAGACATGTCCTGGAGGAGGGACGGGGCTCTGCCCGCCCAGGAACCCTCCCTGTTCCCAAGGCTTTTCACCTCAGAGGTCCCAGCAGTCACCCTCCCACCAGCCCTGCTTTGAAAGCCCCACGGTGTTTGTGCTGGAAGCTATTGTTCCTCCCTGGGCTTTTCCTCCTGTTCCTTCCTGCCATTGCTGCTGCAAAGTTCCTGGCCAGGGGGTTAAATCCCACCCCATCACCTCCCCCCTTGCCGAGCTCCAGATAAGCAGCCAGAATAAAGGAGGGCTGAGTGTAAAGGTTGGGAATGAGTTGGAGCTGGAAGGGGGCCTTGTCCCAGCAAACCTTGATGGTGAAGAATGGATTAAAGTTGATGATGCGGTGGAAGGAACAGAATCAGCAGAACTGACTCTTAATGTTCCTGGGTAATGAGTCCAATGTTTCATGGAACAGCAGCTTTCAGGTCATCCCCTTCCCAAAGGCAAAGCCACAGAAAGGTGGGGGAGCCCAGACCCCCTATGTCCATCCCACCCCACCCCATTGCCTCATATCCCATCCCACTTCATTGCATCCCATCCCACCACACCCCATTGCATCCCATCCCATCCCACCCTGTCCTGTCCCTTCCCACCACTCACCACCCAGAGAGCCCCAGAGCTCCCAGGACCTGCCCTACCACCCTGGAGAAACCCCCCAAAATGCCACCCATTCTGCTCTGGGTGGGCAGGAGCAGTTCCTGAGTTTCACAGGATCCTCTTCCCACCGTGTCCACTTACAGATTTTCAACATAAAATCTCCTCTTCATTGTTATTTTTAATTGCTGAGCCTGATGACTTTCAGACTGCCCAAAGCTCCATTTAACAGGTTATTTATTTAAATTCTCTGTTTACTTTGCTCTGCCAGGTTGGGCAGCAGGTTGGCCCCAGTCTCGAGCTGGGATGAGGATGGCAGAGAGCAACAGGCACATCAGGACTCTGTTTCCCCAGGGGATTTGGAGGATGGTGAGTTTGTTTCCAGGGCTCATGAGGAGCAATCCCAAACCCCCCAGCAGCAGGCAGGGAGCTGCCAACCCCACCATGAATATTTCTGGTGGTTCTGGGGAGCTCAGGGGCAGGATGGGCAGCAGGGGCCCAGACCTGCTGGAAAATCACCCAGCAAATTCCCACCTGCTTCCCTGAAACCCTCCCAAAAGTGGAGAGCCTCAGCGGCAGCTGCATGAAACCTCCTCATTTCTCACTGCGAAAAAACCCTCAGTCTGGAAAATAAAAAAAATAAATAAAAAAAAGCCACATAACACTGAGAGTGTTTCATTGCCGCTCTGTGGGTTGAAAATTCCCAGCTCGAGCCAAAACCACTGCTCTCCCATCAGTCTATTCATCTCTGTCCTCCTACCTCAACAAAAACCAGCCCAGGATTTACCCAAAATAGCCTCCCTGCCGCAGCTGTATTTGTCTTGGTACCCAGGGCAGGCCGGGTGGGATTCCCGACGGGCGGCACTTCGGCAGCATCCCCAGGATGAGGTCAGGGATGTTGTTCTTGGGAAGGCAACAGGAAGCGGAGAGAACAGCAGAGAATGTTCAAATCCAGCTTTTCTGGGCGAAAACTCTTCCGTGGCCAGCCCAGACGGGCGGGGGACGGATGTGAGTGGGGAAACGGGGGGGAGCTCGGCTGGATCCGCCTGCCAGGGGCACGGGGAGGGCAGGGGATGCTCGGCACCCTGGCACGGGGTACCCCAGAGCCCTGCCCCGCGATTTATAGGGATGGGCAGGCTGCCAGCACCGCCTCCCGTCCGCCCAGTGCCCGCGGGCCGGGCTTTTACTGGAGGAACTGGTGCAGGTTGCGGGACAAAAAAGAAAAAAGGTAGCGGCAAATCAAATATAACCAAATAAAAATCAAATCGGACGAGCAGAGCGGCTTTAGAGCACATCAGGTCCTGCCTGAGCTGTCCAAGTGCATCACGCTTTTATCCACATCGTGCGACGAAACCGGGCAGGGACCTCCCTGAGCCCTGGGGCGATGCCCGTGGGTTCGTGCCTGTCCCCCCGCGGGACGAGAGGGACACCCGGGGACAGGACAAACAGTGTCCTGGTGGGTGACAGGGTAGGCTCTGCTCTCCTCTGTCCGCGCAGCTCCTGCCGCCCCCGGGCAGATGCTCCGCTGTTTCTCCTCGGAGCATTTCCCGAGCTCCCAGCGCATCCCAAAGCCCAGCCCGCTTCCTCCCGGGGCTCTGGGGCACAGCAGCTGCCCACGCAGCCCCGGCACGGGGAAAGAGGAATTGCCGACAGATGTGGGGGAGAACACACGCTGACTCAGCCGGGGACATCGGGGTGGGGCACGGAACACAAAAGGACCTGCTGGGAGAGGTCCCCAAGGAGCCCTGGCACGGTCCTGGATGGCTGTGACATCCCTGGGGACATGTGGCAGCTGCTGGGCCCGGTCTCGTGGGGACTGGTTGCTCTGGTTGAGCTTGAGTCCCACCCTGCAGGATGGATCCTGATCATCCCCAGGGATTCCACAGGCCAGATCTCATGCCCCATGGGAGATGGATGCAAACCCCATCCCAAACTGGCACCTGAAGCCACCCCATCCATCCCTCCATCCCCAACAGATTCCAGCCCAGAGTTACATCCCTGTTGGGATTCAGCTCCCATTCCCACATGGGAATTGCCAGGTCTCAGGGGAACAAGAAACCTAAAGGAATGGGGAGGCAGCTCTGGAGACCCAGTTCCAGTTCCCCCTTATTTTAGCCAGCAATTGCCATGGCAACAGCAGCCACAGGGAGGGATGTTGTGCAACATCCCACTCCCCACCGGGATTCCCGGGATGGAGCCCCAGTTGGGATTTACCCCCAGGTGTAAATCAACCACCAGCCCATCCAAAGGGAGCTTAGACCTCACCACCGCAAACCTCCGAGCCCTGCCCTGCCCCAAAACTGCTCCTGGCCACGGTCCCAGCCGTGCCACCAGCCCTGATCCCTCTGTCCTGCTCCGGCAGGCTGAACAGGATGCAGGATGTCCTGGGAATGCCATGGGAGAGGCAGCAGCAGGTCAAACACGGGCTCCTGCCAGCGAGGATCCAGGCTGGAAGCTCCCAACGCTCCCCCAGGAGCTGGAGACCCCCAGGGCAAAGGGAGGGGGCACAGCCAGTGCCCAGGGGGGAAACTGAGGCACAGAGCTCATCCCTACCTGCAGCCACGGCACTCAGACACATCCTGCCCCACCGACACGGGGCTGGGACCCCCAACCTTCGGCATCTCCTGCTGCTCCAGACATCCCAGCTAAGGCTTCATCCCCCGCCCGTGTGAACAGCTCAGGGAAAAAAAGGAATAGCTGGAAAAGGCAGCCTTAAAAAAGCCGCTGTGCCCAGGGTGGGACAGAATAACATGAGTCAGTGTTTATCTGGGCAGCGCTGGCCGGGCTGTGCAGGACAGGACAGGACGGGATGGCTGGGCATGGGATGGGAGGGGATGGATCCCATGGATGGCCCTGGTCACACTGCGGGGTCACCCCAAAGGGGAACACACCTCAATCCGATGAGAAACTGGGATTTAACCTCAAAATTCGGGTCATGAAAGGGGTGAAACTCCAGCAGGCAGGATCCTGGCAAAGGAATGTATCCCTCCCTGGCACCAAGGGGAGTGAAGAGCCGCCCTGTGAGTAAAATCCCAGCCTTTTGCTCCTTAGGAAGGTCTGAGGATTAAAGGGGAAAATCTTGGGCGTTTGTACCTACACAGGCAGAGATTTTCTTTAGAAAGGGCAGTTTGTGCTTCTGAGCGGCTTCTAATGACTCGACTTCCAAGATAATAAAAGTTCTTTCATCTCCTCTTCGCTCTTTTTCAATAATCCAAGGTTCTCCTGGCACTTTTCAGGCAATAAAAAGACCAATAAAACTCCCTTTTTTGGAGCATCCTTCCTGCTCCATCCCGCCAGCGCAGGGAGCACGTCCCTGACCATGGCTTGGGCTGCTTGGGGACAAAGCCTTGGGGACATCACTCCGGATTTTGAGGGTACAAAGAACAAGGAAAAGCAAGGAAAAAAAAAGAAAAGTCTGCTGGAGGGACGGACGTGACCGTGAGAGGGATGGGGGACAGATGGGGACAGCAGAGCTCATCACCACCCCCCCGAGTGAGAAAGTCCCCCCGGATCTGCAGGAGCATCCTTGCAGCTGGGTTTGGCATTGCCAGCTGAATGCTGATCAGCACGGCAAAGAAAAGCCCCCCTGTTCTCCCTGTCCCCTCTGAGGTGACACTGCCACACTGTAAGGACATCACCCCCCCAAATTCACGCCCAGCTCCTCTCCCTTCCGTGCAATTTTCCCATCACTGAGGGTTTCTATCCTCACAAAGCCCAGCTCCAAAACAGGTGGGGATTTTAGGGAAAAATAGGGAAAATATGTGGTTTGTGAGGGATCCCAGAGGTCCCCACAGCTCACCATCCTGTGCTGTCCCAAATCCACTTTATAACAACAGGGGAGCAAAAAACCCTCAGCTGGTTGCAAAACCCTCCTCCCAAATCCCTACAGAAATATAGAAATTAATACATATATCAATCCAGAAGTGTTTACCTGAGCTGGATAAATCCCCAAGGCTTTTTCAGCATCTGGAGGTTGGATTAGACATCCCTGCTTCTTCTAGAACCATGTTAGCACTGGATGGATCCAAGCTGGAGCTGACAGGGATACTCTGGTGCTTTCTCATCCCAAGGACACTCACAGGGGATGGGAGGGTGAGGAAAATAAATGCAGCCAGGGGGATAAACCAGCTTGGCACAGAGAAGGGCAGAGCCTGGGAAGGGGGAAGCGAAGCTCTGAGGGAGGATGTGGGACCCAGACACAGAGAGGGGATGTGACATGTCCTCGGTGACATGTCCCATCCAGCACCCTGTGCTGCCCACAGTGGTTTGGGAGCCCTCTGGGATCCCTCAGGGAAGGTTTGGCCATCCCTCACTGTGGTCCTGTTGCTGCTGATGAGGAGTGAGCACAGCCAGAGGGTTCTCTCAGGGAAGGTTTGGCCATCCCTCACTCTGTCCTGTTGCTGCTGATGGGAAGTGAGCACAGCCAGAAGGTTCTCTCAGGATTCTCCACCTCTGGAGACCCCTCATCCCTGTTCCCCAAGCCCACCATGTCCTTGCCCTGCTCCTGGGACGCTCCTGGCCTCACACAGGAGGGGATTAACCCAAAGCCACCCCTGGGGTGCAGGGAACACAGGGAACACATCCCCACCCTCGCCGGGTCCTGCCTGTTCCCAGCTGTTCATCCATCTGGGCTGAGCTGGGATCCAGCAGCGTTCCCAGTGGGGAATCAGCCCATCCTGGTCTGCACTGGGAGCAGGACAGAGGGTCACCAGCCAAGGTGACATCCTGCCCCAGGCCCCGTGAGGAGGTGGGAGCTGCTCAGCACTGGATGGACACAAATCCCTGCCCTGAGCCCATCCAGAGGGAGAGACCAACGACACTTGGACCAAAAGCTGGTCCCACACACCTGCCTTGGAGCATCACCTTCCACCACAGCTCCACCACCACCACCCAGGAGCTTTCTGGCTTCACACACGCACAGGGGAGAAATCCCAAATTCCTCAGAGCTGCCGGCACAACTGGAAAACCTCCACGCGACTGTGACCCGGGGCGGGCGGGTGATGATGCCCTGAGGGAGTTCATGGACACCTCGTTCCGTGCGGGTGGGGACATTGACCCCCTGGCACATGTGGCCGGGCTGCCACAGGAGCCAAAAAAAGAGGAATTGGGGCCGGGGCCCGCTTTGCACAACAACGGGCTGTGTCGCAACATCCCCGAGGCTGAATCAGGGGGAAAAGTGCTGATGTGCCAGATTGGCAGCGCTGGGAAAGGAGAAGGGGCACGAAAATCCCACACGTCTGCACGGGGGGATGTGCCAGTGGGGCAGCTCGTGACTGGCACACTGCAGTCCCTCTGTGTGGCATGGGGCAGAGGATCCATAGGGCACCGGTGCCAGTGACACAGCAGGATGTGCCACACTTGTGGCACTTGTGGCAGGTCCCCAGTGGGGCGCAGCCCCTCTGCCCGGGGGGAGCAGTGACCCCACGGCAGCGGGAAATGCAGGTCACTCCCCAAAATATTAAAACCAGGGAGAAATGTGGCCCTGGGTTTGGGGAATCGCACGGGCTGGATCTGCCCCATTGCTCTGCTGCAGGTCCCGTCCTGTCCGCTCCCGCAGGAACACACCCAGTTCCCCCAGTAACGCGCCCCAGCGCTCCCAGTAACCCCTCACCGAGCTTTCCAGTGACCTTTCCAAATACCTGGGGCTGTGCCACGCCGTCCCGCTGCTCTGTGCCCGGGTGCCCGGGGTGGGATCCCATTCCCACGCGTGTCCCGGCGCGGCAGGACCAGACACGGGCGAGGGGCCGCTCCCCGCTGGCTTTAAGTGCGAGGGGAGTGGGAAGATGTCCCGGCCACATCCATCACCAGCGCTCTCTTGGCAGCGGGATGCTCCGCCAGCAACAGCTGGGAGAGGGTGTGACGCTGGGAAAGCTGGCCCAGCGTGAGGAAGCAACAACTGCTTCCCAAGGAACCTCCTTTCCTGTCCCGTCCCCCCCCGGACCGGGTCACACCGCCCTAAAGAGGGAGAAGGGAGCTCCGAGGGCTCCGAGGGGATGCTGCTCCTCCGAGGGGAGGCAGGTGGCTGCCAGCCCCCTCCCCGGGCTGCCCTCACCCCGCTGTCCCCGCCGCCCCCAACTCCTTCCAAGACGTTGAGTCACATCCCCTCGGCAAATCTGGCTCCCAAACGCCGCCGGGGCCGCTTTCCCGATGGATTTCATTACCCACCAGGATGCTGCGGCTGCTCCCAGGCAGCACCCCCAGCCCGCGGGGCTCTGCGGTGGCAGCTCTGTCACCCCCCGATAACACCTGCCAGGAAAGTCCTTTTGGGGGGGCACAGGGGGGCTCTGAGAGGCACCCGGTTCCCCCAGGCAGGAGGGATGGGCAAGGTTGGGTACAGGGATGGGGTTCAAGGGGGAGCCTGACACCAGATGGGAAGGTTTTGGGGGCAGCCCCCAGTTTAGGAGCACTGAGCATCACAGCCCCCACCCCCACGGAGCAGGAGGTTTGGATAACTCCACACTTGATGTGGCACTGGGAAAATTCCTTCCCTTCCCACGCAGTCCCTGCGCTCTCCAGCTGCAGCCATCCCAGTCCCAGTCCCAGTCCCAGTGCTCAGCCCAGTGCAATAAGAGCCAGTGCAGCTTTGGGGTGCAAAGGCATTGCCTCAGCAACATGAGGAAATTTGGGGGTGTGTGCTGGTTTAAAGGAAAACCAGTGGGAGAAACAAACCCAGCTCAAGAGAGATAACAAATCAGAGCCACAATTTACTAAAAAGGTTGCCATAAATACAGTGATACAGAGAGAAACCGGTTTTAACCCACAAAAACAGATGGGGCACGAACAGAAGGGTGTTTGTTGGTCCCTTTGCTGAGCACCACGTGGGCCTCCTGGGTGCAAAGGAAAAGAGACCTGTTGGTGAGGATGATGGTCACAGTCCTGTTGAGGTTCTGGTCCTCCTCTGGATCCCACAAGAGGTACCAGAAGTCCCAAATCCTGAGGATTGTAATTGTTCAGGTTAAGGTGGGAATGCCCAGTACCTCCCCTGGATGGGGAGTTCTACAATGGGTGATTCAGGATGTTTTTGGAATCTTTGATGGCCCATGAGCAGACATGACCCCTCAGGTGGGTGAGAAGGTGCTGATGCCTCCCCAGAGGGGAGTTATGTGAAGACAGAAACACTCCCATGCCTCGCAGGGTTCTTTAACACCCACCCTGTGCCCTGAGGTGCCAGGTGTGCCCTGGGCAGCTGCTGCCAACGCTCCATTGTTGACAGGCCATCAGAAATGACACAGAGGGTGTAGAACACCCAGTTTTGGTCACACCCACACAGTGACAAACTGCTCCCAGCCCCTGTAACCGGGACAGGGTGAAACCCCCCCTTCAGGGCTGGAGAAGGAGCAGGATTTGCTCCAGCTTAAGCAACACTGGCCCTGGGTTTGCCACCAACCAGTTCAACCCTTTCCCCAGCAGAAAGGAAGTCTATATATTACAGGTGATTAACTACGGTTAATTAATTACCCTCAGCTATAAAGACAGGCCACAAAACATCCTGTACCCAGCCAGCAAGGGAGCAAACGAACCACAAACTGATGTTATCCCCTTTGGTGTGCCACCCTCATCCCAGGCAGCTCCAGGTGGCACCAGCGGGCACTGAGACACCCAGGGGTCCTGAGCCACGACCCAGCACAGTCCCAGTGCTTCCAGTAAGGCCGAGCTCTGCACACCCACAGCACTGGGGCAGGATCTATCCTCTTGGCACTGACCCGGGCACCTGCCCCTTGCCCTGGTGCAGGCAGGAGGCAGAATCCTCCTCCCGGGCACCGATTCTTGTGCTTAGCACCACGGGGGAGTCAAAACCCACTGACTGGGCACACGATGGCCCCTCCTGAGAGTTTGGGATTTCCCTCCTGCCCAGCAAATCCCTGCCCCGGGACAAACCCCATTCCCAGGGATGCTGGAGGAGCAGAACCACCCCAGGGATGCTGGAGGAGCAGCAATCCCAGCCCCGGAGCCAGCGGAGCCTTTGGCAGACGCCACATCCTTGGCGAGCACCGAGCGCCACCCACACCGAGCAAAGCAATTAAGAGCTCTAAATTGATTTCGGCTCATTAAAAGCCCCGGAGCTCCTCCCTGCAGAGCCTGGATGCGCAAAGTGAGCGCGGCAGATCGGACCCCGCCGGCACAGGCGCTCGCCCTCCTCTGCCTTCGACGTGGGAACCCGCCTGACTCATCCCAAAACAGATGTCACACTTCATGGGGGAGAAATTGCATGAAGCTTTTCCCTCTCCAGGGGAGCTTTCTCCATGATCCAGCAGCATTTCCCCTCGCCCCGGGCAGGGGGGATAAATGGGAATGGCTGGGAAAGGAGGTGGGTTGAGCTGCGTGGACACAACACGGGGATCCCACCGCATATCCCAGCTCCAAATCCCAGTTTTCAGGGGGAGCTCATCCCTCTGGCTCCAACTTCACACCCAGTGTGAATCCCGTCACTGCCTCGCCGTCCAAGTGGAAATGAGAAGTCACTGCACAAATAAAGAGCCCACATACAGGATGTCAGAGAGACATTTCACGTTCCCTCTATCACTGAAGGCTTGGAAGGGAAGAATGGTTTGGAAGTGACTGTGCCTTTCAGCACTGCCCATCCTGCTTCCCATCACTGGGATGGGCTCTGGGATGAGAAGAGGCTGATTCCTTGCAGGAATCCTCAGCATTCCTGCCAGTGCTGAGAAAGCAATGCCATTTTCAGGCCTTTTTTGGCCAGGGGTGGCCTCGATGCAGGACCCCTGGGCTCCAACTGCCCTGGGATATCAAAAATAGCAGCAAAATATGTTTTACTTCTGGGTTTGTGCCAGTGTGGGGCCGTTCCTGGAAGGAGAGGGTTGCTGGGCAGTGCCAGGGAGATGTGGGGGCACCTGTGCCCTCACCAGGGTCTCCCCTCAGCACCTTCCTGTGGGCAGAGGCACTTTGAGCATCCCAGGATTAAAACTCATCCTGTGCTGGATCCAACCCTGTCCCAGGGCTGGTACGAGAAGCCCATTCCCAAAATAGCCCCTTTATCTGAGAATTATGGAAATAAAGATAGAAATCCTGGGATCTATCAAAAGGATGCTGTTGATGGAAGGCAGATCCCGACTTTGCCTTGGGAAGCAAACAAAGCCCAGCCCAGAGGGAGCATGAGGAGCCACGGGAACACACAGACCCACATTATCCAGGATTAATGCTCTGGATTGTCTGTGAGGATGGAAAGGCTTTATCCCAAAGATTCAATTAAGGTTCCTCAGAGCCTGATCTATCCCAGGTGGGACTGGGGGATCTGTAAAACTGCACTTCTTGTCTGTGTATTTTTTATGTCTCCAGTTCCCTCTGAATCCTCACAACCAACAAAGAAAATAAAAATAAAAGGACAATGTAAAAAGATCTCAAACTGCTTCTTGGGAATTCCTGTTGTTTGCTGCATCACATCCATGAGAACTCCTGCATTCCCTGTTCCCCTCCAGTCTTCCCTTCATGGAAGGCAAGTCCTAGGGCTAAGGAATTCCTGATTTTTATTTCCTAAATGGTGCAGAGGGAACCACCCTTGTCTGTGTTTGGTCAGCCTGGAGCAGTTTGGGTTGGTCAGTGGATTATGGAGATCACACCTAAGGAGGATTCCATAATTGGAAAGGCTTTATAAATCAATAGGGATAAATTGGGAATTCAGGCATCCCAATTGCTCCTCTCCCATCGCTGCTCCTGGAAACTCCCACCAAGGAGGGTGTAAATGAGTCATTTATCAATTAAATGCGAGCTTTGGCAAACGAAAATCTGTCCTCTTGTTTAATTAATAGGGCAGCTTTATATTCGACAAATTAGGGAAACTCTGGATGAGCTGATTTGTTAATTAAGGGAAGACTGGAGGCTCTTCCTTCATTAGACATCGGCAAATCCTTTAATCCAAAGTGCAGCTCCTCCTTCAGGACCCCCGGGCTGGAATCTGGGAATGGTTTTGGCAGCCCTGGGAGAACTCCTGGAACGGCCCTGCTTTCCCAGGATTTATGGCAGCCCCTTCTTCCCCTTCCTCTTCCTCTGGGAGGATTTTGGTGGTGGGAGAGCGTGAGACCCTCGGCCAGGGGCCAACCAAAGCCCAGAGCTGCCCCCAGGAAGGGCACAGGGAAAGGGGTTCACAAAAAGAAGGGAAGAAAATCTGGCTCAGTTCAGAGGGAAATTTCATTCGTTATTTAGGACGTGTGGAGTTAATGAGGTAATTAACGTTAATTGGGGGGTAACAGAGGGAAATCAGCGGTGCTGCTGCCAAAGAATGGAGGATCCAGAGCTCATCCCAAAAGATCCGAGGGTCCTGTGTGTGTGCCCCTGGCAGTGCCAGTGCCAGCCAGGGCAAACAGCTCCTCCCAGTATGTCCAGGCTCATGGCATGGAACAGGCACAGCCACCCTCAGCAACCCCCTCCCAGTGCTCCCAGTACAGACCAGTAGGTGCTGGGGCTGGGTGGGCTCCACCAACCCGCTCCAAGAGGTACCACAGCGAGGAGGATCCCACAAAAAGCACTGGGAGCAACCCCAGGGAGGGCGGGACCAGTAACACCAGTAAGAGCAGCGTGGTGGGACCCCTCCACACACCAACCACACCACGTGCCTTGGGATAAACCTCCCAGTCTGACTGTGGTGCTGCTCCACACTAAAGGACCAGGAGTGGGATTTCCAGAGCTTTGGGCCCTTTCCCTCCAAACCTGATGATCCCAAAGCTGATGGAGCGGCTCCCTCCTTATTTTTAGCCCTCGGTGCCTCTGCTCGTTATCAAACCAACATGGGAATCCAGCCTGCCAGGAGAGGGCCCAGAGACTCCCTTCTCCTTGCTTTTAGTGTATTTATTTCCAGCCTTTAAAAAGCAAACACCAGGTTCCCTTCACGCTGCTCGAGGTTGCCAAGTTTCCAGCTTCCACTGGAACTTATTCCCCCGTTTCGGGGCCGGACAGGGCACGGCTCGTTCAGCCCCGATGAAAAAATCACATTGAATGGCAAATGGCTGATGTATTTTCCACTTATCTGGCCAACAAAATGCCATTGCTGGTGAAGCTGCCCAGATTTGGGTGCCTTTTGCAGGAGGACCCCCGTGGTTTGTGCTCTGGAGCCCAGGCTGGGTAAAAACACGCTCGTATTTGGAGCTAATTGGATTAATTACGGATTAATTGAGGTTGGAAGGGGCCTTGGAGATCCTCTGATGCAAGCTGGCAGCTCAGGGCCTTCTCCAAGTGAGTTAAAGTACCCTCAGCTATTCCCCCCATCTCCTCCCTCACACTCCAGCCTCAGGTCAACCAATTAATTCCAGACCACGTAACGAGCCCTCGGCCTGTAATTTGTTTGCTGAAAGTGGAAATCCAATTTTTTCCCAAGGTTGTGCCTTTGGGAGCCTCACAAACCAGGGAGCTGCTGGAAACACTTCCCTGGAATTACTCAGGCAGAGAACACCGGTCTGAAAATAATAATAATCCCACCAAGCTCTCTCCAAAGATGATTTTTGGAGCCCCAAAATGTTTCATTTTATTTGATGCTCTGCTTTCCCTATTTCTGGCAGTGCCTGGGGGATCATCCCCAGCAATTCACTCCAGCCTTTACCAACCCCTACAAAATGAGGCTTGAAGAAGCCTCGAGCTGCTGTGGCTTTTCTTGTGATCCCAAATAATGCTTATCTGGGGAGCAGCTCCTTTTTGAGCTGTCCTGGGTTGGGAAAACACACCCGGACTCCAGTCCAGGGCGTTCGGTTCCTGCCTCAGTCGTGGTGGCTTCGCTTTGGTTTGGAGAGAGAAGCAGACACTGAGAAACATAAAGAGCCAAGTCCAGGCTATTTTAAGCACCAAAACAAGAAATACCACAGCTTCTCCAATGTCTCCACAAGCCAAGGGCTGCTCAGGCTCGGGGCTTTGCAGGGAAAATCAGAAGCAGAGTGGGAAGGGGGCAGGAGGGTGGCACAATTGGAGGGCAGGGTTAGGTGGGATATTGGGATATTGGGAAGGAATCCTTCCCTAGGAGGGTGGGCAGGCCCTGGCACAGGGTGCCCACCAGAGAAGCTGTGGCTGCCCCATCCCTGGAAGTGTCCAAGGTGAGGTTGGAGCTCTCTGAGCCCACAGGTCAGCTCTGCACAGAGCAGACTTTGGAATTAATTCCATTTCGTGCCATCTTTACCAGCTGTCGGCTCTGGAGTCAGCAGAGATTAATGCAGGAACAAGAATTTGGGCACAGGGAGGGCTGGGCTCTGCAGGAGCTGGTGGGGAGCAGGTCCATGCTCTGGGAAGTCAAACTGATGGAACACCAACCTCTGAGGGCAGAGGAGCCTCAGTGAAACTCCTGCAAATGAAATAACTCTAAAAGATGGGGATACGACACTCCCGACATTCCAAAGTTTGCTGTTTGCTGTCACTGATTGGATAGCTGGACTAATGAGCCAGATGATGAGCAGACACCTCCCCACCACTTCCATCCTCAGGTTTTCCCTTCCTTGGTAGCCCTGGACATGTGGATGTATCAGCCAGAAATCCAGGAATGCAGAACCACGAAGCAGGGCCTGATCTCACCCAGGTTCCAACATGCTGGGCTGGGGTTTGGGCTCACCTGCCAAGAGTTGATCTTACCTACAAACAGCAAAGATGGAATTGAGGCTCTGGAGAGGAGCACAAGGAAGCCCAGGGAGGGAGGGAGGAGCTGGAGCTCGGCCTGGGGGGCTGCAGGGGTGAGATCCCAGAGCCCAAACCCAGGGAACAAGCAGGAAGAAACAGAGCAATGCCAGGCTCCCTCTCTGCAGGTCTGGACAGATCCCTGGGCTGAGAGAGGATTACCCATCCTCTGTGTGTGCTCCAGCTGGGCTGGATTCATTCCCATTTGTTGCATTCCTGGGAAAAGGCTGCACCCACATCCCACGGGATGCCCACGGGGCCTGGGCAGGGCCAGCACAGGAGCAGCAACACACAGAATTTGGCTTCTCCCATCCCTTCCCCAGCCCGAACAGGAGCCTGGCACAGCCCATCCCAGCATCATTCCTTGTGGGAAGAGGCAGCCAGAGGCTTGGGAAGGCACAGGGAGCCTGGCACCTGCACAGGGAGAGCACAGGATGCTCCCACTCAGTGCAAGGAGGGATCCACACCCAGCCCCTGCTCCAGCTCAGCCTCCTGCTGGGGAATCCACAAAGCCCAGCTGAGCAGATTCAGCATTCCATCTCCAAAGGAATTAAATCCAGGGAAATGTTTCACAGCTCCAGGTTTGGAGGCACCTGATAAAGGTGGAGTTCCTCTGCTGGTGGCAAACAGGGGCTGTTCCTGCTGGCAGGGGGAGAGGGGAGCCTGCCTTTTAATTTGGAGGGATTCCAGGGATCCATTTTATCCCTCAGCAGGCAGGAAAATGAACAGAGCCCCATGGAAGGAAAGCTGGGAATGACACACATTCTATAACTCCAAGGCAGTGTCTGAGCTCTGCTGGGAACAGCACAGATTTGCAAATCCTTTTCTTCCATTCACTTTGCAAATCCCTTTTTGCCAACTCCTGCCTTGTTTCCT
This sequence comes from Campylorhamphus procurvoides, assembly GCA_013396655.1. NCBI lineage: Eukaryota > Metazoa > Chordata > Aves > Passeriformes > Dendrocolaptidae > Campylorhamphus > Campylorhamphus procurvoides. Next base: position 129,678 of record WBMV01007955.1, read on the forward strand.
GCAGGGGCTGAGGGAACAGAGGTGCAGAGTCACTGATCTCCCCAACCTTCCCAACCACAGAGGTGCTTTATGACTTCTGGAGGATCATCCACCTGCTTTGGTCTGGAATTTCAACAATCAGCTCACAGAAAGAGCCATTTGAACATCCAAGGCTCCAGGAACCTTTGGAACCTTGGATCCATGGAAAAGCAAAACTGAAGTGGCAGATGGTTATCGAGGTCTCTGCTCCAGAGCTCCTGTTTCTCTTGCTGGGATTTAAGGGCTTCATTGAAGGCTGCATTCAGGAGTATTCCCATTCCCAAATCCTGGCTGAGCAGAGCCCCTGCCAGGCAATGCACACGGACTGAAATGTTGGGAATCAGGCTGGGATCAGGACGGGGCAGCCTCCAGGAGCCTCCCAGCACCTCTGCCAGGACACAGGGTGTGTCCCCAGCATCCCTGAGCTGCACTTGCCACGGTGACCGAGCATCACCCCTTCTCCTGGCAGGAAAAATGTCCCTCCACGTCCCTCCTGTCCCCAGACCACTCTCAGATGGCCTCATTCTGCACCCAGGACATCCCCAGGCCAAGCCAGGCAGGAAAGGGACTGCTGCCCATGAGGAATGTCCTCCAGCTGGACACTGCTGGCCACAACACAGGGCAAGCTTTGGGAAGCACGAGCTCCGTGTCTGCTCTTCCAGCTCATCAGCCCCAGGAACCTCCTGAGCACAGAAAGGAGGTTTTTATCCCAGTACAAACAGTTCCAGGAGGAAGCCAGGGCCTTACTCAACCTTTAAATATGTTTCCCGTGGTCAGTGTCTCTAAAGGCAGAAGGTGGGAAGGTCCTGGAGAGGCCGCATCCCGCTGGGATGTTTCCATGGAGCAGGAGATGAGTCAGTGCCATCTGCCGGCTGCTCCCAAATCCATCCATCGCACTCGCCCTCGGATAGTGGGGGATAAAAGCCAGGCTCTTACACATCTTCTCCCATAGTAACGCTTCCAGCATCCCTCTGGAATGCTGCTCCCAATGCAAATTCCCCTTGGAGGTTCAGGCTCCAGATGGGATCCCTTTGGTGCATCCACATCGGGAATTCCCAGGGTGTCCCAGTGGGACAACCCAGGCTGCAGCTCCAGAGGTTCCCAACCTTTCTGCCTAAAGCAATTGGGATCTCCCTTCCCTGTCCCTGGCAGAGTCATCTGTGGTGTGGGATGGGCTGGCTACAGAATTCCTTGAGCTGCCCCGGATTTGTGTTGGGGGAGAGCTGTGGAAATGCCAAGGATCTGCAGTGCCACCAGCATTCCCAAGGGATGGCATGGAATCATTGGATTCTACCTCAGCAGTGACAAGGAAGGACCATTCCAAGGGTGCCAAGAGGTGTCAAAGCCAGGATGGGACACGAGGCATTCCTGGCTATCCCTGTTGTTCCCCACTGTGGGATCAACTTTAATTAGGGAACAGATTCTAAACATGTCTCTCCCCACTTTTAAAAGGCAAACACATCAACAGCTCCATAATTATTCCATAACTGGGTTTAGGTGCCTGAGGAAAACACAGGACTCTTCTTCTGGGAGAGAAGAGAGATTTGCTCATCCTTCAGAAGCTGATTATCCTTGGAGTTCCCTCCCAGCACTCCCAGCTCTGGAATGGCTGGAAGTGGCAGCATTTCCGAGCTGCAGGGCTGGCCCTGGGCTCCATTTGCTCCGGGACATCCCAGAGCTGAGCTGCTGTCAGGCTGCTTTTAGGGACGTGGCTTGAGCAGGGTCCATCCAGCTGCTTTTGTCACTCCTGGTAAAATCAAAGAGTATCCGAGGGAGCCCCAGCTCCTGGAAAGGGGATCCCGCCTTCCCTGCAGGAATCAAGCACGAAAAGGAAGATTTCTCTGGAAAACTCCGTGTGCAGGGGAAGCAGAATGTGGTAATGTGGATGAGGATGGTGTGCATGGACAGCAACCATGCTTTGGGACAGCATTCCCAAGGCTGGGCTCTTACTGAGCACTGGCAGCGTGTTCCTCATTTATTTGGACTCAAAGGCAGCTTCTTCTCATCCTTGGAACTCCACCAGGCAAAGAGACCACGGAACCAGTGTGCTCCCAAAGGCTTGGTTTCATGGACTCATGGAATGTCCTGAGCTGGGAGGGACACACAAGGATCATCCAGGCCAGCTCCTGGCCCTGCACAGACACCCCATTCCTGCTCTCCAGTCCCCCTGCTTCCTTCTCTCCAATCCCCCCATTCCTGCTCTCCAATCCCCCCATTCCTGCTCTCCAATCCCGCCATTCCTGCTCTCCAATCCTTCCCATTCCTGCTCTCCAATCCCCCCCATTCCTGCTCTCCAATCCCCCCATTCCTGCTCTCCAGCGGGTGTGGAGCTCCAAGGTACGAGGCCACTGACCCTCCAGAGGGGAAACCCAAGGATTATTTCGCGGGCAGGGCCTGGAGCGGGTGTCCAAACCCGTGTACGGAGCAGAAAAAGGCGATTTTCCATGGAAACCCCCCTGGAACGGTCCGGCCTGGCGCGCTCGTCGCGTAGCAACAGGGACGTCGCTTAGCAACGGAGGCGTCGCTTAGCAACAGGGACGCCGCAGCGCCCGCCCCGCCCCTCCTCCCTTCTCATTGGCTGTCCGCCGCATGATTGACGTGTGCGCTCACCAATCGCCGCCCTCCACGAGCCACTCCCGCGTCCGCAGCGCGGCGCTACCCGGAAGACGCGGCAGGAAGGGGAGGGAGGGGCGTGTCCGGCGCGGGAGCCAATGGGGAAGGAGAGTTGGAGCGGATCAGCCAATGGCAGGGCGCGGGGGGCGGGGCTTGCGTGGGCGGGGCCGCGGTAACCGGGAGCGGGCGGTGACGGCGGCGGTGAGAGGGGATGGGGGGGAATAAGGGGGA
>WBMV01007955.1:133038-152277 GCA_013396655.1 Campylorhamphus procurvoides
GTTGGAAGGGGTGAAAAGGGAGTGGGAAGGGCTGGGAGGGGGTGGGAAGGGTTGGGAAGGGGCTGGGAAAGACTGGGAAGCCCTGTGTGACCGAGGCCCTGTGTGCATTGGCAGGTGGCAGCCCCGGGAAGGGGATGCCCCCGCGGCCGAGCGTGGGGCAGGATGAACCTCGTGGCGATGGCGACGGAGCCCGAGCTGCAGTGGGTGGCCCTGTGGGTGCGGGTGCGCTGGGCGGCCGCGCTGGTGCTGCTGCTGAGCTCCGCCGTGCTGCTCCTGCTGCCCCTCGCAGCCCTGCAGGACCAGGGCCAGGCCCTGCTCAGCGGGCTCGCCTTCCTCAGGGCCCTGCCCCGCCTGCCCGCGCAGAGCACCCAGCTCAGCGTCACCTCCCGAGCGCTGGAGCTCGTGGTGCTCAAGGGAAAGGCCCCCCCGGGTAAGGGCATGGGGGACATGGGGAGGGGGCTGGGGCATCTCTGTGGTGAGCAGGGACTGGGGGAGGTGGGCTGGGGAAGGGAAGGCTGAGAGGGGATTCCATCAATCCACACCAATATCTCACCAATCCAGACAAATACCTCATCAATCTGTACAAATATCTCACCAATCCATACAAAGTGGTCCCAGACTGCTCAGTGGTGCCAGTGACAGAACAAGAAGCAAAGGCCATAAATTAAAACTCAAGTTCCACCTCAACACGAGGCAGAACTTCTTCCCATGGAGGGGACAGAGCCTGGAACAGCAGCCCAGGGAGGGTGTGGAGTCTCCTCTCTGGAGACATCCCAAACCCAAACCCACCTGGACACATTCCTGTGGCACCTGCCCCAGGTGACCCTGCCTGGGCAGGGCTTGGACTGGGTGACCTCCAGAGGTCCCTTCCCACCCAGTTATTCTGGGATTCTGTGAGTTGTTGTATCAAACAACCCCAACATGGAGGTGTCCCTCTCTTCCTGAGCCTCTCCTGCAGCCCATGATGGGAGGGACACCAGACCAGGACTGTGAGAGCTCTCACTGCCACCTGCACTGAGCACAAGCTGGAAATGCCCCCAAGGCAGGGCAGGCCCTCTCCAGCCCCTGCCTGCATTCCAGAGCTCTGTGCCAGCATTCCCTCTGTCTCTCCAAGGTTTTCCCTCTTGTTTTCAGTACCAGTGAGTTCTGCTGAGGTAACCAGAACACAGAGAGGTGTTTTAATACACAGGAACCTGGGACACGTGGCATTACTCCTGAAATCCTGGCTGGCCTAGAGCAGCCTTTCAGGATGGTAATTTGGAAAACACTCAAAGGAACGATTATGGTCCCAGCCCTGTATCTTTGTTTGCATTAAAGCTGTTATTGCTGGGAAAACGTTGGATAGTTCAGGGAACAAACAGAAGTGGTGGTAGCAGCCACGTCACAAGGTTAGTGTTAGAACTTCACCTAAAACAATGCCAAGACATATTTAAGACAGTGTGTCCTCCCACATGAAGCATTTTAGTGGCCAAAGTGAATTTGGCTACACACCTTTGGCCACCTTGAGCCTGCTGCTCACAGGTCCTGCCTCACCACACCTCCTGCCAGGAGTGGTTCTGCTGCCTCCTGCTCGGCCTGGACCTCTGTGGTTGTAACCCAGCAGGGGCTGGAACACAAATTCTGTTCCAGTTCTTAGAGCCTGGGTTTGTTTAATTTTTATATCTGTGATGGTCATAGATAGAATCATGGGATATCCCAAGCTGGAAGGGACTCGGGATTACAGAGTACAAAGATCCCCAGAGGTTTTCAGTCAGACTGATGCTCCTGTTCTCTAACCATTCTTGGTGCATTCCAGAAGTGAAGCTGGAAGCCAGGGCAGCCCTAAATCAAGCCCTGGAGATGAAGCGCCAAGGGAAGCGGGAGAAAGCCCACAAACTCTTCCTGTACGCCCTGAAAATGGACCCCGACTACGTGGACGCCCTGAACGAGTTTGGGATCTTCTCTGAGGAGGAGAAAGACATCCTCCAAGCCGACTACCTGTACTCCAAGGCCCTGACCATCTCCCCCCACAACGAGAAGGCCCTGAGCAACCGGGGCCGGACGCTGCCCTTGGTGGAGGAGATCGACCAGAGGTACTTCAGCATCATCGACAGCAAGGTGAAGAAGGTGATGGCCATCCCCAAGGGCAACTCGGCCCTGCGGCGCGTGATGGAGGAGTCCTACTACCACCACATCTACCACACGGTGGCCATCGAGGGCAACACGCTGACGCTGTCCGAGATCCGGCACATCATCGAGACCCGGTACGCGGTGCCGGGGAAGAGCCTGGCGGAGCAGAACGAGGTGATCGGCATGCACGCCGCCCTCAAGTATGTCAACACCACGCTGGTGTCGCGCATCGGCTCCGTCACCATCGCCGACATCCTGGAGATCCACCGGCGCGTGCTGGGCTACGCCGACCCCGTGGAGGCCGGGCGGTTCCGCACCACGCAGGTCTTCGTGGGCCACCACATCCCGCCGCACCCGCGCGACGTGGAGCAGCAGATGCGGGAGCTGGTGCAGTGGATGAACTCGGAGGACGCGGCGGGGCTGCACCCCGTGGAGTTCGCGGCGCTGGCGCACTACAAGCTGGTGTACATCCACCCCTTCGTGGACGGCAACGGGCGCACCTCGCGGCTGCTGATGAACCTGATCCTGATGCAGGCGGGCTACCCGCCCATCACCGTGCGCAAGGAGCAGCGCGCCGAGTACTACCACGTGCTGGAGGCGGCCAACGAGGGCGACGTCCGGCCCTTCATCCGCTTCATCGCCAAGTGCGCCGAGACCACGCTAGACATGCTGCTCATCGCCACCACCGAGCACTCCGTGGCCCTGCCCGAGGCTGGGGGCGGCACCACCGGCTGCGAACAGACCATCCCCGTCAAGACCTGAGAGTGGGGGACACTGGGTAGAGACACAACTCCGAGGCACTCAGTGCTCCTGCTGGGAAGTAACTGGACAGGAGGTGTCGCTCTTTAGCATTTCCTTTATTTATAAAGTGTCTTACATGGGATTAAATTAATTTATTTATGTATGTTACACGGAGATGGAACGTGACCTGTCGGTGTTAGCTGTGCACTAGAAGGTGCTTGTGCTACTGGAAGGAGGTGGGGAGAGGGGTCAGAGGGGCTCAGAAAGACAAACTAGAATTTAATTTCTCCTTAAAGTTAAGCTCTGAGGAGCTGCTTCAATCACAACCCAGGCAGTTATGGCCAAGTCTGACTTTGGCAAGGAGCTAAGTCTGAATTGAGTCTTTGGCTAAGTCTGAACTGAGTAGTTTTTGTGTTACCCCTTCCCTGTTGTTCAAAACCACCCCAAAACACATGCCTGGAGGAACAGCACTGTCCCAGCTGTCAGTCACCAGGTAGTGGGCAGGAAGGAGGCTGAACTCCAGTTCCAAGCCACCTCTCCCCTCCCTCCCAGTTCTGGTTTCATAGCACTTTGCATGTTTACTTTCAGGTGCCTTTCCTGGGGCCAGTTTTGTACAACCAGTGGGAAGTGTTGGGTGTAGGATTACAGGTGGTGGGAGTGGAACAGGAGGAGAAATGCTCTGACTTACTCACTGCAGGGGGAAGGAGTCCCTGGTGCTCCCAGGCCTCACCTCAGCAAGCACAACTGTCCTCAGACATTTCAGTTCAGGGTTTAAAGGAGCTTGTCTGCAAAGCTGTGGGCAGAAAAGGTTGGTAGACATAACCAGGAGACAGCAGCTGTGCCAGTTTGATAAGAATGTGTACAGAAAATGTGCCAGAACCTTCAAGTTTCTTTAGTCACACAAGGGAACTGCCACAATTAATCACAGGGTCACATTATTTCTGCAATAAATGCGTCAGGAATCACTCGAGGCCTCTCTGTGCTGCACTGGCAGCTGGTGCAGTACCTGGAAACTGCTGAGCAGTTCACAGAATCACTTTATCTTCGTTTTTAAGGCAAAAGCACCCCCAGAAAAGCTCCCTGCCCACCACCTCCAAATTCAGAGAAATTCCATTTAAAACCCCCAGTTTAGGGGGCTGTTAAGCTTAACCCCTTTACAAAAGCTGTTAGACTGTCCCAGGCCAGGGTTAATTCTCTTGTTTTTTAACTCTCTTACCTGCCAAGGAGTTAGGACACATTTTATACAAGCAAAAAGCAGGATGAGACTGGGACTGCTCCTGATCACTGCTGCCAGGGAAAGCAGACAATATGTGAGCAAGGGGGTTCTGTCCTTACAAAACGTGCTTATTTTTGTAGTGCAACCTGAGTATGAATAAAATCTGCACTTTAAAGGTCTTGGGGGGGGGGAAAAGTGTTATTTTAGTAACAGATTAATAAACTATTTTAATATTAAAAGTCTGTGTTTGGAACAGGTTTTCTCAGAACACTTTGCTGCAGGGAATGAAGGGGTTGTGGAGGAGGAAGATGGTGCAGCTCTTGGCTCCCTCAGCCCTGTGACATCATGAGCAGACTCACCATTTCAAAGTAAAGCCAAGTGAAATCAGCACAGAAAACAGTTTGTTTATTTGCAGCAGTGTTTGTGTGGTACAGGTGAACTTGGTACTGGGGTCCCCCCTCACATTCACCCTCTGTGTGGCCACTTCCAGAACAAGCAGGAATATTTCTGTCCGAGATCATCCCACATCCTTTGAAAGGTGATTATTGATTTCAGGATATTGAGAGCAGGTGGACTGAGCTGCTTAAAGGTGTGAGTGGCACTGTGTGAGCACACCTGAGGTGAGGTGCATCACCACTGCCCAGCTGCCAGAGGGTAAGTGCAGTTCCAACACCCACATTTCAACAAAAGCAACGGTGTTTATAGAAAACCTTTGAGAACTCGAGTTTAATAAACCCAGAAACATCAGCTTGCACTTCACATTTGTACAAAACCATACAGAAACCACCTGCAAAGGACACATGAGCTAGCTAACAAAACCAACCAAAAATATGGTCCTCAGCAACAGCACAAACAGTGTCATGGGAAACAAAAACTACCAGATCTAAGGATTAGCTCATGACACTTAAAAATAATCATCTGAATGTCTTTTACAAATACACCATATAAAAAACAGGTCAACTGGAACAGAACAGGAACTGAATACATATATATGTATATTTGGGTATCTACATATACACACATATGTATAGAAACTCTCCCAATACTAAAATAGGCCATAGTGGTGAAGTTGGAGCATCTGCCATAGGACTCTGCATGGAAGGAGATGACTGTCCCTGCGTGCGTGGGGCTGGGTGGAAAATGGGCTTGTTGCCAGAGAGAATGTCTGCAGTCACAATCTGAGCTGACCAGTGGGGCTTGCCAAGGGTCTCACATTGCATCTCATTCGTTAATGAAAGAGAAATAGTTGGAAAGGACTCAAAAAAAACTCCACGTGGCATCCAAGCTGGACAGGAAATCTTTCCCCCCTCGTTACCCTCAATATGAGGAATCATAGAATGCCATTTTACCAGAACAAAAGTATAACTCTTTGCTCTTTAGAGGAAAACCACCTGGATTTGTGCCATCCTACACTGATCCCATGAATGCAGCAGTCCAGAACAGTATTTCCATGATTGTGACAGGCTTTCTCTCCTTACCAGCATAAGGACACAACATGGCTTCCATAAAGGCATTTCACATCGGACCAGACCCGCTGATTGCAGACTTTTTGCTCACTTTTTCAGGAGCATCTTGGCAAAATCAGCATTGGACATCTTCTTAGGCTCTGCAGGGGGCTCAGATGAAGCTGCTGGTGAGTTCTGGACCATCCCATTCTCAGCCTTGGCCACGGGGTTGCTCTGGCGCTGCAACGCTCGGGGCATCATGGAGAGCTGTGTCCTCCCCTTGCCTCTCCTGGAGGGCAAAACATTCCCATTGGAACACTCCCTGACTTGGGCAAACAACAAGGAGTTTGCTCACTGTGAGGAACACTCAGTTAAATGTTATTCCTGTCATTTGTTTCAGGAATAAGCAGTGCAAAAAGTGGGTGGCTCTGAAACACAGACCTGAGCCCTGGCAGATGAAAACTGCCCAACAGTGGCCAGAAGTTGAAGCTGTTGATCCACAGGGAACACAAAATACAGGGACACTAAAAGATGGAAGAGCAGCCTGAATGCTCACTCTGAGCAATGGAGAGGATGTGGAGGTGACGTGGGATCAGGTGCCAATATCAGATCCAAGGGGGTGACCAATGCCTGATACTCACCACTACAGACCTGTTTCTGTTGATACTCATCAAACCAACAACCCATTTTTTAATGGTTCAGCACCTTTTAAACATTCCCTCATATTCCCAGAGCTCTAGAATGGTTTGGGTTGAAAGGGACTTAAAGCTCATCCAGTACCACCCCCCGCTATGGGCAGGGACACCTCCCACAGACCAGGTTGCTCCAAGCCCTGTCCAACCTGGCCTTGGACACTTCCAGGGATCCAGGGGCAGCCCCAGCTTCTCTGGGCACCCTGTGCCAGGGCCTGCCCACCCTCACAGGGAAGGATTCCTTCCTAACACCTGATCTAACCCTGCTGCCCATCAGTTTGAACCCATTGTCCTGTCCCTGTCTGCCCACACACAAAGCCCCTCTCCCTGCTTTTCCCAAGCCCCCCTAAGGTCCCACTTGCAGCTGAGAGTCCCCAGTGCTGGTGCCCCCCAAGGCCAGGCTCCCCCCCACACTTACGCTCCAAAGAGCTGCCGTGGGGCCGGCGCTGGGGCCCGGCTGGCCTCGGGCAGCCTCCGCAGGGGGGGGTTGCTGATCATCACCTTGATGACGTGGTCCTTCACAGTCAGACCATCCATCTTCAGCACAGCCTGAGAGGCCTGGGCTTCGTTTTCATACTCCACATAGGCCAGGCCCTAAGCAAGGGAAAGAAAGAACCTGCTTCAGTTTTAGTGCTTCTGTATCTCTCTTATTTTCCCAGTGATTTGGCCAGCTGGGAAGAAAATCATGCAGAGAGCAAAGCTAAGCATGGCTCAGAGACCAAATATTCTTCCAGAAAGATTTCTATTTGCAACCTGCATTTCTTCACTCTCATTCATAATGCCCTAATTTGTGGGAGAAAAAAAAGCAGCCCTAAAATCCTATTACAGTAAATATAATGCAATACAATGAATGACAGTGGCTGGGAGGCATCACTTCTCAGTGCTGTTGTGCTTGCAGATGTCACTCAAACCCTTAAGCTGCATTTTTGGATTATCCAGTTTCACAGGAAATACATCAGGTTTTACATAACGTTCCCTAAGTATATTTCAGTGTGGTTTAGCCACAATCCCAGCTCAAACTCAGCTCAGAACGTGGATGGCAAGTCTCAGGGTACAGGAGAACACCCGTTACAAGGTGCATGAAACAGGAACTGCCCCTGAGAAGGTGCCAAGGGCTGGAAAACACAATGTGGTACATGCACAGCATGCCCAGGATGGCATCTGTGAGCAGGGCCTGCCACAGACACCTCCCCAGGGTCAGGCAGAACTTTGGCAGGGCAGCAGCTGGTTTAGAGTCACTTCTTTAACAAGGAGTCATTTATTCCAGGATGGAAATACGTGAGCCCTGTGAGAGAGGTGGCTCATTTCTCACCAGCAAATCCCTTACTGCAGCAGATGTTGGGAACAAAACCCTCCAGAAACTGAGGAAAGGGAGGAGGATTGAGGGATTTCTTGTAAATAAAGGTGTCTTAAGGATCCCTACCTTGGGTTTTCCAGCTCTGTTGGTGACCAGCCGAATGTCTTTCACATTCCCGTGTGCTTTACACACCTCTTCCAGCTCTTCCTTAGTGCAGGAAAATGGCAAACCAGATATGAAGAGTTTATGTTTCTCCAGGGTAGTGCTATACCTAAACACCTGGAGAAATAAAAAAAGGATGTTAGTTCACAAACCAGCTGGAGACTCCAAGTATTCCATATTTCTGTGGTCCAGAACTACCTTAAAGCTGTGAGCAGCACCTTGGAAGATATTTCCATATAAACACAGGGATGCTCTAAGGACTTGCAAGTAAATCTTCTAAGCATCCATGTCTCCTTCATAACGAGGCCAGCCACTGATAGTCCTGCAATATCCTGGCTTGGAAGGGATCCACATGGATCAGAGCCCAACTCCTAAATAATATAGCTATAATAATGTCTTCTTGCTCAGCTATCAGTGCCTGAACAGTGAATTTCACTGTGCAATAACTCTATAATGCAGAAAACCACTGACCACACACCTGATCTCTGGTACAGCCCAGTGGCAACCAGTGGGTTGTGTAACAAATGCTGTACAGACACAACCAAAAGAGTTCTTCAGAGCTTGAGATGCTCAGGGAAGAACCTAGGCAGGTCACACCACTAAAAACTACCCAAATTAGCAGCTTTCTTTCAAGTCTTGAGTAAATTGATGTTCATCCTGGTCTATGGCAAAGTAGCAAAGATGCAAGAAATCCCAGAAAAGAGTTTTCCAAAGCAGCACAACACGAATTCATGGGATGTGAGCCCTCTGGACACAACCCACTCCCCCCAGCTCCCCCACTGTGCAACCTGAACCAGTAAAACTTTACCTTAAAGTCTGGGTTCTTGTTCTTGTCCACACAGGGAGACACAAACATGGGCCTTCCCTCCACGGCCGTGCGATCCAGGGCCAGGGCCCGGAGAGCAGACTCCTCCTGCTGGAACTGCACGTAGCAGTAGCCCCGGAAGGTGCCCTTGTTGCTGAACACTGGCCTGATCTCTGCCACCTCCCCACAGCTCCCAAACAGCTCCCTCAGCCTGGCCTCGGGCTCAGCCATGGTGTAGGAGAGGTTGCTGACAAACACGGTGACTTTGTCCTTGCTGCTGTCATGGAAAACTTTGGGCACGTCCTTGCGACTGGTAGATGCCTTTTCCTTGGGGTTTGCTGGCCCATCTGGCTTTTCAGGGGCACTTCTCCCAAAGAGCCCTGTCTCCACTTCCATGTCTTCCTCAGGGAGCACACCATCACCCTCTCCCTTGTGCCTCTTGCTGGGTAGCTCTAAATAATGAAATTAAGAACCTTATTAGAAAAAAGTTACCCCATTTTGTTCGCTGTAGAAATTAAAGTGTCCTCCATTCCCACCGTGGAGCTTGGAAGTGTCATTGTGTTTGTGGCTGCACAAGCCAAGTCTTAAAGACACAAAACAGAAAGGTTAAGGAACAGGTAACAGACTATTCCACTGAGACAGCTTTAGAGAAAAGCAACAGGAGTATTTGTTCCTTTTTTCAGTCAGTTACAACTCACAGTTGCTGATTCACATTCTTTTTCTTTGTCTAATGGGATTTCTTTTTTAAAAAAAGGAAAATCTAAAAGCTCCCAAAACTCCCAGGAGGAGCAACCTATTAAAGTCTCCTGTTACCACCTTCCCAGAGGCTGCTGCAATGGTGAATAACCCAGTTTACACACATGGCTTGGCATCATATGATGAGTCAGAAAAAAATTACTTTTAAAAAAATGAAGCAAAAGTATTTCTTCAAAGTAAGAAAAGCCTAGAAAACTCTAGAAGTTCTTCAACCCATATATTTCTGTTGTCCCAAAACATTTAGGTTTGCTTTCATCTCACCACCACAACAAAGACCAGCCAAGGAGAGGGGAGCCCTGAAAGCACAGCAACTCATCAGCCTCTAACACCAAACAACACCACCCCTGTTGCCAGAGGTGTGAGTTTTTAATTTCACTTTATTTTTACCTTCTTCTTGGCCCCATTCCCCCTCATCCTCATCGTCTGCCTTGCGCTTGTCCCCAGTCCTGGCCTTCTTGGCCTTTTTGGAAGCTTTCTTTTCCGCCCGAGCCTGCTTTCGTTGCTCAGCTTTCTCCTCCTCCTGCTTGGCCAGAGCAGCTTCCTTCTCAGCAGCCTACAAAGATGTAAGATGCTATTTGTAATTTTTTTCTAGTGACTGCAGATTGCTGAGCATTTTCTGGAGCACTGAACCCAGAGGGTTTGCTCCTGAGCTCCACTGACCACAGCACTAATGGGAACCTCGTTTAAAGCACATCTCAGTGATTTGCTCTTAGAGCTTTCCTGGAGTGCACATCAGGAGTGTGTCCACCCCAGGGTCAAAAGGGGAAAGATGAAAAGCATCAAAAGAGGTTGTTAAGCAAAGCTTTAAACCAAAAATCAATAGTTCTGAGGCTTTAAGACAATTCAGGCTGGGAAGTGACATTAGAAATCTGACATTCAGACAAGCACAATCTTAACTGGGGTGTATGAACTGCTTTGGTAGCTCCCACAGCTCTGACCTTTGCTCTTTGTTCATTAACTCGAGCTAATCTGTTCTCTGTTTTCTGAACAGCTGCATCCCAGTCTTCCAGTGTTCCTAAAGGATAAAATGAAAACAAATTGAAAAAGCCTATTTAGCTCTCAACTCGTTCAAAAATGTAATTCTGGAGAAACATGAGCGACTGAATTCATGGAACTTGCTCTTAATATTAACCACTACACATGAAAACTTTAACTAGAATGAGCAGCTTCAAAGAAAACAAAACCAGGAGCCAAGCAGAGCAGAACCCTCTCATTTAGAACACAACACTCCAGAAGGGCATGGAAAAATCCACTCATTTCAGCAGCTCCAAGCCAGGCCAGAACAGAAGGAAAGAGAGAGCTGTGTGTGTAGAGGGAAGCAGTGAAAGGACAGCGAGCACAAAGCAGCGGATCAGAATTCACTCTGTGCCATCACACATTAGCCAGGCTGGGTAAGACGAGCTGAGGGGCAGGCAATTAATTACCTTCTGGGAGCCAACTAATTACCTTCAATCCTCTCCAGGGTTAGCAGCACCTCGCAGACGTGCTCGGGGTAGTCGCTGGTGCACTGCACGGCGCGGTGCAGGGCCTTCCTGCAGTGCTGGGTGTCCCCGTGGGCTCTGCAGGAGGGGGACACTCAGGGGCCAAGCCTCACAGCAGGGCCACAACACACCTGGCACAGCCATGCAAACCTTCCCCCTCCCTCCTTCCCTCCCACTTCACACTGGTGCTGTGGCAGAGCCGCTCCAGGAGCCTCCAAACCCAAGGGAAGCAAACCCGTGCTAAGCTAAGCCTTGTCTCACACAGGAGGGAACGAAAAGGGAATGAACTCCCCCCTCCAGCCACACTCTTACCTTTCAAGGTTGTAATACTCCAGCCACATGTTTGCATATTTGGCATTTCCTTTAGTCATGATGTTGTCCCAGAGCTCCCTGGCTTTCTGCATGTTGTTACACAGCCGGGCCTGGAATGGAGCACCCAAAACACTCAGGACCACGTGGGGTTATCTGTTCATCACCACCAACCCCCAGCCCCAAACCAAGGGAAGATCAGAGGGGATGCAGACAGACCCAGGAAGATGCCCTAAATTAGGCAGGACTCAAGGCAGTTACACTGTGCTTGACCAGTGCAGACAAGAGTGGAAGAGCAAAGATTTACTCATTGAAGCAACCCAGCCAAAATTCCAAAGTTTGCATTCCCCAGCTGGAATGTTAAAACATTCAGTTTTATCTAGTTCAGTGATTTAAATACAGCAGAGAGGAACATCACCTCAACTCTTGCCCAGTTCTGCATGATGGTGCAGGAGGGATCTCCACTTTCACTGAACCCTAGGAATAAAAACAAGGACTGTTTGTTGTACTTGGCTCTTGGAAATAAAGTGTTTCTTCAACAAGTTCTCCATGGAGCTGAAATGCTTATCTGGAGCTTTCTTAAGACATTCAAGACCCTTGAAAACAAGTTAAACATTGTGTGGAAAAATCTGGTCTTATAAAAATTATTCTGAACACGGGAAAACAAGGTATTAATGATTTAACTCACGCTCTTCTACTTCTTGTTTCAGGTACTCCACAGCACGTGCAAACGCAGAGCGCAGCTCCTCCAGCTCTTTACTTGAGTCTGTAGAGAAAAACAGAAAGAATTGCATTAAAATATCAATTAATTTCAACTTCCCATCCACTAAAACCTTTTCCTTAACACCCATAATGATTTTAGTGGAGGGAGATGAAATTTATTACTTATTATTGCTATTACTTTGAGTAAAACTTGCCATATGCATAATAAAAAACTACCAGGTGACTAAAATATAAGGCAGGGCAGTTTTGCAATAGCACAGTCTACTCTGTCACTGAGAAGCTCATTCAAACTAACTAAATTCATGTTTTATAGACACTAATTGGTAGGAAATAACTTTTGGGAGAGATGAAAATACTGTTATTTTTTTTCAAAAACAGTAATACTACTATTTTAGAGAAGTGCACAGGGAACAGTTTAGACATTGATTCCCACATTAATCCCACAGACCTTGTGTAAAATCCACCCTTCTTCTCAGGTAATCCAGATATGCCTGCCAGATCTCTACATAGTCTGTTGCCTGAATAAAACCTGCATTCAAGGCTTTTTCAAACATTTCTGAAAGAAAAAGGGGAAAAAAACACAAACATCATTACTTTCTATCCTCAAAATGGATAGTACAAAAAATACATAGAGAGACAGGGTTGGTTTCTAGGAGGACAGGAAAAGACAAGGAATTGTACACAGTACATTGGTCTAGGAAGTGAATTTAAAGCCACTGCTTGCTCAGAGCTGCCCTAAAAGCACCTACTGCACGTGGCAGAGCTCTGAGCCCAAAGCAGGTGGCAACCAACCCTGCCAGGCCCGGGGGATTTGGCTGAGATGGTGTCCCCTTACCAGAAATGCTGCTGTGATCCACCCTGTGCCTCTCCATGGCCAGCAGGTACCGAATCCACAGCCCCACAGTCCAGGGGCAGTTCCTCACAGCACGGTCGTGGGCTGATAAAACCAACTCCTTCACTTTGAGCTGCCGGTCCTGGAAGAATCACACAACAGAGTTCAGCTTCCTGTCAGCCAGGAGGGACCATCTCAGCCAAATTCCAGCTTATAAAGAGCCAGCACTTAAAAAAAACCCCAAAATCACATTTTTTTTTATATTTGAAAAGCTGAGATGGGTATTTTAAATTCTATATTCCTAAAAACTCAGGGAAACCCTTCAAAGGGGCAACACAAACAGGAAGCACCAAACCAGTGAAGTGTTTTCTGCCACTGAGATAAAAAAGGACAAAGAATAAACTCCCAGAATGTTAAGAGGGGAAGAAAGGATATAAAAGGAAGAGGGAGCACACACAGCCTCCTCATGCAGGTGCTGTGACACCTGCAACCTGCAGTCTCCAGCTGGGAAAATAAAGAGATGATGGAGCAACTGGGCCTGGATGAGCCTCTGCAGAGTCCCCCTGATCCCTTAATCCAGCCACCTTCTGTCCTGCCTCTGGAGCTCAGCATCAGTCCCAGACTGCACTAACTAACCCCATGGGAACACAGGCTGAACACCTGGGTTTGCTTCAGTACAGCTGGAGCTCAGTGCCCAAAGCATTTAATTCTGCAGAGAAAATCCACAGCTAGAGGGAAAAAAGGGGAGAAATGCTCACCTGATTAATAAACACACCTCTAAAAAACAGGAGGAAAGCAAAGGTTAGGAGAAAATCAGTTTCTGGAGGATTTAAAGACTAAAGGAGAGGACTGAAGTAGAACTTGTCAACAGCTCATCAGCCCCTGAGATTAAAAAAGCCCAAACAATCCAGGAAGAGAAAAGTGCAGACATTTGTGGGTGTATTTCCTTACCAAATACTGGTTGTAGCGTGCCCAGAGATCTGGGACAAGGCAGTTCTCAGCCAAAGCCCTCTCGTAGATCAACTGAATGCGAGCTGGATCACCTGCTTTCATTTCAAAATCAATGTAAGCTTGGTATTCTGCCAGCTTTGGTGTTTCAGCACCCAGCTGGGAAACAAACAGGGAGACAAGGTGTTAAACTCTGAAATAACACACAGTTCAAACAGTCCAGCTGCTCCTCAGAGCAGGTCTCGTGCAGGGTTTAACACAAGAGATTTGCCTCTAAATATCAGCAGCTTGTGATTTCCACACACCTCTGACACTACCCTGCTCTGAAACCACTCAGGTTCCTATTTATTATTCCTCAGTGCTGGATAAAACAGCTGGGACACTCATGTGCACCTTAGGGTGGCCTGAGACACTCAACTGATTCAATAATTCCCAGTATTCCCAGTTGAGAGGCTTCTTCTGCCTCCCACTGCTCAGAGCTGAACAGGTCCCCCAGCAACACTCAGCTGCTTTATCTCTGGGACTAGAAAACTAATAAATTTGGGAAAAAACTGATCACCCCAAAGCATTCCACTCTTAGTCTGAAAGGCAGGTGTAAGCAGCAGCATTACCAGGGCCTCCTCATAGGGTTTGCACTTCTCCAACTGCTGTAGAGCTTTTTTGTAATTCTTTATTGTTGCTTCTGGAATTGGCTCTTCTGACCACTCCTCATATTCAGCATATGAAGCCTCCATGTCTGTTAGAACAGATGAGAAACCCCATCAATAAATGCATTTATCGGACTAAAACCATCAGATTTCAATTTGTACTTGATTCTAACACATATTCCTATTTTGATTTATATAGCATTTATAACTCATTTATAATTAACATTTATTTACCCCCTTTTGATCTTATCTGTCACACTACTGCACCTTAAAGGGTTCAGAAACCTCACCTTATACAGTGTCCTATAACAAACTCAGGGCAAGTTATATTAAAGCTGGAATTAGAAACTAAAGTGGCAAAATTTTCCCCAAGTCTTTAAAGAAAAGAACCCAAATCCTTTCTATATGGAAATGAAGTCAAAGAATTGTGCTTAACTTTCTCCTGTGAGCAAAGCAGCAAAAAAAGGGACTCAGGAGTTTAAAATGTGAACTAGAGAAGGGAGAATTCCAACAATCCACCTGTCAGAGATACTCCCCACCAAAGTTTTTATGCTGAAATCCTCATTTCTAATGGTTACATTTGTCCCATCACTTGCACTTTAAGGAGCCTCAAATTATGCTCTGAGCAATCAGATACCCCAAGTGTCAATACCTAAGAACATTCCTGACCCAAAGGGATTTGTGCCTCATTCAGGAGGCAAATTCCTCATTTCTGTGGTCACATTTTGTGCCCAACATCTGCACTTTGAAAAATTCTGAGTAACCAGATACCCCAAGTGTTGATAACTAAGAACACTCCTGACCCAAAGGCACCTGTGTCTCCCTCCCAGGCAAATGGCATCGATTCAAGCCAACACCAGAGCTGTGGCTCCACCAAAAGCCCCCCTGTGCCCAGTGGCAGGATCAGCACATCCCAGCTAACCCCTCCCTCCCTTCTGCAGCTCTTACCCAGCAATGGGATGCCCAGCTGGCGTCGGAAGAGCGTGTGGATCTTCTCGAGCTGGCTGCACAGCACCTGCTGCTGCTCCGGGGATGGCACACTGCCAGGGGCTGGCTGCCAGGGAAAGGACACCCACTCAGGACACTGTGCTGAGCCAAGGCAGCACTCAGGCCCTCAGGGACACACGGGGTCAGCTCACCTTTCACTGCTGGGAAAGCTAAAACCTTGGAGATGGGGAAGGGGAAAAGCATTCCTGACTGAAAGCTGACACAAGCATGGGGAAGGAACAGCATGCAATTGTGCTGCTTCACAGACCCACCAAAGAGGTTTCAGTAAATCCCCGTGGTGTGGAGAGATGGTTTGGAACTTCCAGCTTTAATTGTGTTTGGGGATGAAAGGCCATTCTCCTGTTACCCCTTTGTTAGGGCATTTCAGAGAATGGGGCTGGAAAGGACCTTTAAGATGAAATAGTTCCCACCCCACCATGAGCAGGGACACCTTTAACCTCCATCTCTCAGTTACCAAACTATAAAAATCAAAAGAAACGTTCACATTCTGGCCATCCTGTAAAAGTATCTTTTGCAGATGTCAAACTGTACTTTGCAGGGATTAAAAAACCCTCATCCAAAAGGCACAGAGTGGAATAATGAATGAATGAATTAAAAGCTGAAGTAGAGAACAGTCCAGAAACTCAAACAAGATTGACTCTGTGCAGAAATAACCACTGGCAAGAACACTGTTTAATAATAGAGCTCCTCGATTTAAAGCAGTTCAATCAGCAGAGGGAAACTCTGCTCCTGGATTTGAGATTTTATGATTTAAGCACAAATCCACTTATTTATCAATCAAATACACGGAATGGCTTTCCCAGAGCAAAGGGTCAGTTTTTAGAGCTCAAAAGGAATAACTGTGTGACAAGACAGGCCCTTTGCTCAGGGGAGACAGCCCGAGGTGTCTCCAGGGGCTGCTCCACAGCTTGTCTGGGCTGAGAGCCCTGGGGAATGGCCTCACCTGAGCTGTTTCCAGGATGGCATTCTCAAATTCCCTGTAGGCCTCCCACAGGGCTGTGCCCTTGGTGACGTGCAGCCCCACAGCAGTCAGAGCCCTCTCGAAGATGGACCGCACCTTCTCGATCCCTCCTTCCTGCCCGATGCCTCCAATGGAGTACTGGGCATATTCCAACCAGATTTCAGGGCCTGAACAAGGTGAGGGGAAACACAAGACTTGATCTCCTCAAAAATCATTTAAAAAAAAGGCAACTCTGCTTCCCAAATGCCTCACGACAATTTGCTTTATTTTCTTTTCTTGTTTATCCAATATAGTAAAGTTAAAATATTGCATTTCTGCTGTTGGTTCAGCAGCAGCACCACAGATTCCTTCTGAAGGGAGTAATTCCTGAGGGTTTACTGACCCTGCCTCTCACACAAACCACATCAGGGGTGAACCACAACCCCTTAAGAGCAAATTCACTTTCCCTGAGCACTTGTGCAGAGCTGGGACAACAAAGCTGCCACATTCCTGAATAATTCAGATTGATGCAGCTCCTTCTCCTTCCAGACTCCTGAACTTGCCTGATCAGCACCTCCTTAAGCAGCTGAGCCCCAAAGGTGAGGAGGAGGTGGGGAAATTCCCTTCAGGGAGCCCCAGGTGGGGACTGCCCAACCCACGGAGGTTGGATGGCACATCTGGGCTCCAGAAGTCCTTCCAAACCCCAAGTGCAATCCAGAAGATCCAGAGGACACGTCCTCAGTTCATCTCCATTCCTTCTCTCTGAAGGATCACCAAACCCAGCTCATTTCACTGGTGTGACATTTTGGATGCAGCTCCTCTGAGGGATCTGCCTCCATGTTCCCAAGCCTCCACGTTCCCAAGCCTCCACTTCCTCAGGCTTCATTTTTCCAGGCCCACATCCCAACACTGCAGTTATTCAGTGCTTTAGCCCAAAAATTTTCAGCTACAGCAGCTCCTGAGAAATGGAGAGACCACATCCTTCCCTTGCACCCCTTCACACTAATATTTTTGATCCAATTTCTGCATTGTAACAGAAGCAGCAGCTTCCCTACAAAAAAAACAAAAGGACCAAAAAAAAAGCACACAAGGAAAATGCAACACAACATTTAACACACATTTTACAGCACCTATTAAGGACTTACAGATGTAATCCTTGACAGCTCGTTCAAACAGCTCATAGACCTTCTCTCGCTCAGAGCTCTCTGAAGCCATTTTGATCTCATCCTTCAGCCAGTCCAGCCAGATTTCTGAAAGGAAAACATTTAGAACACATCACTCATGTTCACAAATAACAAGTTACATCCACTTGGTGAGGTTTATTATGAGAGTTTTTAGAAACAGAGTTAAAGCCAGGGACAGGACCAATGCAAAGAGAAAAATTTTAACTTCTATGACTACTCATAATTAGTTTAAAATAAAAAATTGAGTGGAGGCTTTTTAAATTGGTACTAAAGAAGCAATTTACTATTAAAGGGAGAAGTTGCCATTCCTCAGCACCTTGGACAGAGGATCAGGATGTACCTGGAACCAACCTTTCCTCCTACTTGTGACAGTAAATGGTTTTGGAGACTGAGTTTCCACAGACACACAAGGAAAAATGGACTCATGGAATGGGTTGAGTTGGAAGGGACCTTGAAGATCATTTAGTGTCCCCTCCTGCCATGGGCAAGGACCCCTTCCACTGGCCCAGGTTGCTCCAACCTGGCCTTGGACACTTCCAGGGATCCAGGGGCAGCCACAGCTTCTCTGGGCACCCTGTGCCAGGGCCACCCTTTCCAAGCCTAAAATCCCACCAGCAGAGCAGCCCCTACAACACTCACACTGTCTCTGTGCTATGAATAAAGAGCAAACCCCCATTGCCAGGGCTGCCCACACCATCCACCAGCATGCAATGGTTTGTGCTGCCTATGAAACATCACTTTTGGCAGGAGTTTGGGCTCTGGGTACCATTCCCTGCCTGAGGCTGCTCAAACCTGGCCCAAATGTGTTATTTCAGTAGTGACCCAGCATTTTGCAGAGGTGATTTTTCACCCGTGGGGCCGGGACAGGGGAAGGGGGGGCTCAGTACCTTCAGTGAGGGGGAAGAGCTCACTCATCTTCTGCCGAGCTCTGCGGAGCTTCACCAGCTCTCCCTCCTGGCGCAGCAGCTTGATCAGGTCCAGGTGGCAGTTATAGTCAAAGGCATTGATGGAGAGCTTGAGACACAACAAAAAGCTTTTTAAAAACCACTGCTGAACGATGGACACGAAGAAATCAGAGCAGAAATTGTTATCTCTTCAGTCGTTCACAAAGGCAAAAGAGTAGCACCAAACTTCACTTTTGTCTGTAAGATGTTTCCCAGACACACAGAGATATTTTTAAAAAAACACCTTCAGGTTGAAAAGGGCTTTAAGTTAAGCCTCGTGCTCAGCTCATGTCTCTAAGCTCCAAGGGTCATGCTCTTAAATCCCAAGGCAGCAGAGCACGGAACACACCCGAACGGAGAGTCTTTTCCAAGAGCCAATTCATGGAAAATCCTAAGTGGGAAGGGACCCACAGGGATCAAATCCAGCCCCTGGCCCTGCACAGACACCCCAACAATCCCTCCTGTGCCCCAAATAGCCTGGTCAGTGCCCACCACCCTCTGGGGGGAAAAAACCTTTCCCTGAGATCCCCCTGACCCTGCCCTGGCACAGCTCCAGCCATTCCCTGTCCCTGTCCCTGCTCACACAGAGAAACGTGTTGTAATTCCTTCAAAGGCTTTAATAAACCCCGCTCAAAGGCGGCCGAGCCTTTTCAATGAGCACAAACCGCGCGCTGGGGCCGCCCTCGCTGAGCTCCCTCGCAAGAAAACCAACCCAAACGCTCAGTCTTCGCTTCAGACTTTAAATATTCGCGTCATAAAACCTCCCGCGCTGGGAGGGACCCACAGGCACCTCGCTACGTCCCGACCCTGCCCAGCTCCGAACCGCGCGCTCAGCCGCGCCTCACGCTCCGCTCCCGCCGGGCCCACCTGCTCCTCCAGCCGCTGGATCTCCGCCTCGTTCTCCTTCTCCTCATCCTCGCCGTCGCCAGAGGAGTCCGAGTCGCCCTCCTCGTCCGAGTCGCCGCCGGACTCGGGGTCTCCCTGAGGGAGCCGCTTCTCC
>WBMV01007955.1:152558-174888 GCA_013396655.1 Campylorhamphus procurvoides
TGAGCTGGCGGTGACACGGTGCCTTCGCAGGTGGTGGATCACTACGAGAACCCGCGCAACGTCGGCTCCCTCGACCGCAACGCCAAGAACGTGGGCACCGGCCTGGTGGGCGCCCCGGCCTGCGGAGACGTCATGAAGCTGCAGGTGACCTTGGGGGCCCGCTCAGCGCTGCCCGTGTCCCCTCAGGGCCCCTGGCCCAGCTGGGCTGGTGGCTGAGGGGATCCAAATGTCCCCGCAGGTGGAGGTGGACGAGAACGGCAGGATCGTGGACGCCCGGTTCAAAACGTTCGGCTGCGGCTCGGCCATCGCGTCCAGCTCGCTGGCCACAGAGTGGGTCAAAGGCAAAACGGTGAGGGAGCCCCTGCGAAGACGCCAGAGCTTCAACCCCGCTGGTCTGGGCTGTTGGGATCGCTCACACAGGGCTGGCTGGGCAGTCCCAGCACTGCTTTGTGCTGTAGCTTAGCAGGCAGCGACTGCCGGCCCTGACTTTTAGGGCAGAGTTGCCTTTTGTAACACCAGAGAGTGGTTGAAGTTGGAAAAGCCCTCTGTGAGCAACCATTCCCCCAGGTCCATCACTAACCAGTGTCCCCAAATGCCACATGCACAGTTTCCTGAACACTTCCAGGGGTGGTGATTCCACCAGGGAGGTACTTCGTGTCTTGTGCAACATGCACAGCCAGGCTGGTGGCAGGTTCTGGGGACAAGATTAATTATGTAGAGGTTTTAGATCGTTTAGATCTGTTTTTCTGCCAGCAGCAAATGCACTTCAATGTTGAGACACAGGATCAGCAGCTCAAGTAGTGACAGTCAGTGACACTGGTGTGTGTTGGTTCATTCCCACTCAGTCAGATTCCTTAATTGCATCATCCTCACTGCCCTGAGCAGCTAAGATGTTCTTCCCTGGGCATTCTGGAGCTTTAAACCCTCTTTGCAAACCCCTTTCCTGCCATGTACCTGCCAGGACCCCTGACCACACCCCCCTGTGTTGCAGGTTGATGAAGCGCTGAAAATCAAAAACACAGACATTGCCAAGGAGCTCTGCCTTCCTCCTGTCAAACTGCACTGCTCCAGTAAGTAAAACACCTGGCATTTCAGAGGGATGCTCTGGGAATACCTCAAATGCCTCTGGGTGTTGTTTTCCAAATACTTTCTGCACGAGGTTGGCCTGAAGGGAAACTCAGCTTGTTCAGATTTCAGCGTTGGTTTAAGAGTTCTCAGATCTCTTTAATATTTTGGAGTCTGTAGCTCAGCAGACTCACAATAAATGTACAGATTGTGAATTATATTATCTGAAATTATATTGTGTAAATTTCTATGGATTCAGTATTGTATGGATTCAGTATTATGTGGATTCTGTTGAGATTCTGCTCCCAAAACCGAGCCTGTGCTGCCTACAGTGGTGCTCACTGCTGCCTGCTCTTGTTCTTACCCAGTCTCTTGCCCTAAAATTCTTCTAACCATCCTTCAAATCCCATTTTCTTGGTTTGCAGTGCTGGCTGAAGATGCCATCAAGGCTGCCTTGGCTGATTACAAGCTGAAGCAGGATCCCAACAAGGAACCCGAGAAGAAAGCCAACAATGCCTGAACTGAGCGTGGAGCTTTCCCTCCTCCCTCCTCACTTTGCGGTGCAATCCCTGAGCTGTAGTAGGATCCTGTGCACTACTCAAGCTGTAAGATACGCACAAGTTACACACAAGGTGTCCCTGTGGTGTCCAACCACCCTGTAGTGCCCCCATGGCCAGAAAGGGGGGCCCTGGCCCCATTGGAATGCTGCGGGAAGACTCTGCCCCGGAGACAAAACCCCGCTGGCCGGTACTCGAAGGGCTGCACTTTTTCTTTTTTTTCTGGGGAAGATGTCTAGTTTTGCCTAATATTTTATGGAATTTAGTGGGAAGCATTGCCTTGGTGTTGTGTGTGTGTGTGTGAGAGCTGTGCTGAGCTCACCCTCCCCTGGCTCCTGCTGGGCTGGGATTGGTGTCGCAATCCGGGTGCACATTCCTGCTCTTGGAGCTCTGGCACCTTCCAGCAGGTGCCAAAGGGCAAGTGGTGACCAGGAAGCACAGTGCTCGTGGCCTCTGCTCCCACCTTGCCACCACTTATGTTTTTTGAAGCTCTTGTTAGAGAACAACTGGAATTTTGGGGTGTTTTCTGTAAGAATTCTATCTTTGCACTGGCCAAGTGCTCTGTTACAGCTGTAAATCCTGGGCTGAGGGAAGGTGTCCCTGTTCAAGGCAGGAGATTGCAACTGGATAAGCTTTAAGATCCTTCCCAACCATTCCAGGATTTATGAAATACTCCCTCAGACTGGAATCTGGTGGGGAATAGCAGAGCTGGGAGGTGGAGCTGAAGGGGAGCTGCCAGGGTTCCTCTTTTCCAGGGGAGTATCTCCAAAACAAGCAGAAAATGCACTGGAAAACTTCACATCTTTAGCTTCTGACCTACTCAAGACACTTCACTTCCCCTTTCCCCTACCGAGGGTGTTGTTTAACATTTAAAACCACATTTGAAAAACAATTGGCTCTTTCTGATACATCTGGGCACAGTATTTGTAGTTTTTAACACAGACACCACGTGTTGCTGCTCTGGTTTGTCCCTCACAAGATCCCTCTTGTGGTACCTTGGCTCCTGCCAGCGAGTGCCTCCCTCCCAAGGAACAATCCTGCTGTTTCCCAGTTAAAAATAAATCAGGGAAACTTCAGACAATCCCATCTGCTTTGAGGCAGAATCAACTCTGTGTTGATTCCAGAGGGAAGGTGGTTGTGAGGCAGGGACATGTGGACACATACTGACCTCCCCCATGGTTGGGACAAAACACAGGGATCTGGGCTTACAAGGATACAGGGAAGCAGGGAGTGGGGATGTGTTGGAGGCAGAACAGTCTCTCACCTTCCAGGCTTCCCAGTACCGTGGGTCACAGTCCTCCTTTGGCTCCCACAGCTCCTCCTTGGCCCCCTTTCATCCCCCCACAACCCCACCTTGGCCCCCCCATCCCCAGCTGTTGGTACAAGATAAAGGTTTCCTGGAAGCAGCACGTGATGTGCAGATGTGGGCAGCGATATGCACCCTCCCTGGGGAACCAGTGCTGGGCTCCAGAGGGGCTGGAGCCCTGTCCAGCCTAGGGAGGGCCCTGAGGGAGCAAAGGGAGGCTGGGAATGTCCCCTGTCCCCCCCCAGCTGCAGACACATGGGACAGATGTGCAGAGGAAACCTTTATTTCTAGCCAAAGGGGTTAAGGAAATGAGGCACAAGTCCAGCTGGGCTCTGGGCTGCCCTTGGGACGAGCTTTGGGCTGAAAAAAATGCAAGGGTGGGTCCTTGTCCTTAAATCCTCATCCGTCCTCCCCTCGGGTGGCCAAGGGCAAGCCCATCTGTGTGGCCTCAGTGCCACAGATGTGGGCAGAGCCACGTGTGGTGCCCACGGTCACGGGAGCCCCTGCCCTGCTCCCCAGGGAGGGGACAGCTCCAGACCCTGGTCCCATCCCTCTTCCCAGAGGGACACAGCTCCCAGCCAGGAGTCCAGCCCAGGGTGCTGCTGGTCAGTAAAAGAAGGTTTGGGAGGGAGCTGTTGGCACAGGGAGGGCAGAGCCAGAGCTGGGGTGGGAGAAGCCCCTGGGGCAGCAGGAGTGGGGGCTGACAGCATTCCAAAATCAGGGCAAACCACCAGCTGCCACAACACCCCATGGCTTTGCCACAGTGTCCCACTGGCATGAGGCTTGGGGGGGAGCAGGATCTTCATCAGGGCTTCCTGGAGCCGCCACATACGTGTGGAGCAGCGATGCACCGTGTCCATAATGTGTCCCAGGCTGGTGGCACCTCGGGCTCACCTGGGACCGTGTCCCTGCCTCACATTCCAGAGGGGGCTGGGGAGCCATCCTGGGACACATCAGGGCTCTCCTTGCCCCCTGTTCCCTGTGCTCCCTCTAGGCCTGCATTTTGGGGAGGGGGCTTGGGTTGCTCATCCGCCAACTTCTTGCTTCCTTCCTCTTCCTCCTCCTGCTCGGCGCGGGCCCCGTTGGCCAGGGGTGCCTTGGGGGGGGATTTGAGGCTCTGGGCAGCTGCCAGGATGTCAGCCTGGAGCTGGTGGCCACCATCCAGTGGCTCCTCCACGCCCTCCTCGGGGGCCTTGTCAGGCACCTCGCTGAAGGCCCGCGGGCCCCCCGCCTTGTCCCGCTCATCCACGTATTTCTGCTTGGGGAAGGACGAGGGGTAGTAGGCGGACGCCTTGTGCTTCTGGCGCACGATGACGGCGGCGCAGATGATGAAGAGCAGCACGAAGGACAGCGAGCCCACCACCACCACCAGCAGCAGGTACTCCTTGAAGAAGTCCACCAGCCCGTCCAGCAGGCCCGGGGCCGAGCTGTTGGTCACGGTGGTCCCCGGCATGTCCCCCACCGTGGGGCCGAGCCGGGGGGTGACAGGGGGGGCGGGTGGTGTGGCCGATGCTTCGTCCCCGTCCCCACTGCCCCCCATGTCCGGCAGCACCGGGGGGTGCCGGGGGGCTGCCGAGCGTGCCGGGGCCGCTGCCAGCAGTGCCAGCAGCAGCAGCCACAGCGCAGACCCCATTCCTGGGATGGTGCACGGGGACCTGCAGGATGCAGTGGGGAGGGTAGAATTTTAACACCCCAACAAAGCAGAGCCAGCCCCCACCCCAAGCCCCCTATCACGGGGGGATTCCAGCACTCCCTGTTGCACCCACCTGAATTTCCTCGTGGAAACAGAAAGGCAGCTCCGGTTTTCTCGCCCTGACAAGGGGCTCCCTTTGTTTTCCGAGGGTGCAGAGCAACCCCAGCTGGAAGGAGCAGAGTGGGATTGCTCAAGGCCGGGGGGCCGGGGCCGCTGCCAGTGACCGGCTCCAGACAACGGTCATTTGGCTGATTAGAAAATTCCTGAAAAATGGAGGTTTGCAGTGGAAACTTTGACACGGGCGATGCTGCAATGGGGCCAGGCCCGACACGAGCGGCATTTCCCAACCACCCAGCCCAGGCTATTACACACCATTCCCAGCTAAAAATAGGCTGGGGCAGGATTGCACCCCAGAGCCCGTGCCATGGGGCAGCCCCAGAGCTGGGGTGCAGTGAATGGGGGTCCCGAGTGTCCCCAGGGAAGGGGGAAGGCCAGCTCTGTCGCCGTGCTGGGCTTCTCTCCCACTTGGGGCTGGCTCTGCCCCACGATGTACTGCGGGACACGGGATACACGTTTCTCATCCCAAAGCAAGGCCCCCTAAGGGGTTTGGGAGAGGGATGTGACTGTCCCCACCACGTCGCAACACATTCCCGAGGGACATCGGCGCGTGCCACGCCACGTAACACCACGGAGCCCTTCCCAGGCCTCTCCCCTCCACACAACTCTGGGGACAAGTCTCAGGAACTGGCCCCTCTGCTTCATCAGCAGGGACACCCCCAGACAGCTCTCCCCCAACCTCAGGACCCCCAAATCCCAACCCACCTCCCCTTTCCCCCCAGACAAACCCAGCCTGGCCGTGCTGGGGGCCAGGAGGGGCTCCTGCAGCAGGATTTGGCTTCCAGGCTGCTTCCTGGCCACACAATCTGGTTTCCATTAAACCAGAGCAAACAAACGGTGGCAGAGGCAGGAGCTGCCCCCAGACCCCCGACCTGCCCCCTCACCCCAGCTCAGAGCTCAGACCAGCAACAGCACCACGAGGATGAGGGGATTTGGGGGACTGCAATGATCCCTTCATCCTCCCCCTTCACTGCAGAGAGGGGCCCCTCGGCAGGGAAAGGAGTCCTGGGATGGGGATGGCAACAATTCCCCGTCAGCAAACGGAGCTGAGGAACAGCCACAGCCACAGAGGGGCCAAGCAAAGCCCAAAGCAGTGCCAAGAGCAGGGCCTGGCACCGTGGCCACTGTTGGCCCTCCATCCCCATCCCAACCCCATCCCAGCACCTCCTCACCCACCCAACATCCCTGTCTCCAGCTTGGCTGGGTTCAGGCAAATCCCACTCCACTTCCTTCTTCTCCCAAAGCGCTCCAGAGATTCACGGGTTTGGTGTTGCCCAGACCCAGCACTGTCTGACTCCCGCCTGGCATTACAGCCATAGGGGCAACTCCATCCCGTGTCCCACCATGGGGACCGTGCCCAGCCCTCACTGCAGCACCCCCAGCCATGGGGCAGCCTGTGCCCCCCGGAGCCACCCCAAAATCGGGGAACAGCCTGGCACGGCCGCGGGATCCTCACCTTGCCCGTGTCACCAGGAGGGAGTCGGGGACGCAGGGTCTGTCCCACACACCTCGAGCCCCTTTCTGCTTCTGCTGCTGGGACGGAGCCTCCTCCTTCTCCCTCTTCTCCTCCTCCTTCTCCTCCTCCTCCTCCTGCGTCGCAGCCCAGGACCAGCTTGTTCTCATTAGGGTCGGGCTGGGGAGGGGGTGTGGGAGGCCGGGGAAGGGCAGGCAGCCCCCAGTCCCCTCCCAGACGAAATCCAGCTGGGGCTGGGGGTGTTTCCTGCTTTCTTCCCCTGTCAGCAAAAGGCAGGAGCCCTGGTGCTCACCATCACCACTGGAAGGGGCCACTTTTTGGGGTGCAAGTGGGGAAGGGGATCACACAGTGGGTGCTGCAAGGGTGTTTTTATCTGAGAGGGTGTGGGTGAAGCCCCAGCTAAAGCCCAAGGGGGCCAGTGAGGGATGTGGGCTCAGTGCCCTGGCATTAATGGGGTCTGGCATGGGGCAAACAGCGCTTGGGACCCTCTGTTTCCTAAACACCCCAGCCTGGAAATGCTCTGGCACGGGCACCTCTGCCTCGGGGTGCAGGCAGGGACAGGCAGGGGTCCCCACGGTTCCCCACACCGAAGCTACAGTTGCTCAGCTCCCCAGCACGTGGTTTCCAGTTTGGGGGTCTGGGGGCATGGCCTGAGACCCCCCAGCGGGCAGAGCTCTGTTCCCCCCGTCCCGGTCCCTGCGCTGAGGTTGCTCAAGACGCTGCAGCCGCTGCGTGACCTCATCCTGTTGCTATTTTCCTCTGCTCCTCCCTGGGGACCTGCCAGACCCCCCAAAAAGCCCCCGCCAGCTCTGGGGGACCGCGATCCCCTCGGGGCCGGGCCGGGGGGGGTCTGTCCCCGTGTCCCGAGGGGACTGGCGCCGTTTGGGGTCGTGCCGCCGGCGCGGCTCCCGAAATAACGGGGCTGTCTGTCCGTCCCTCCGTCTGGCGGCAGCCGCGGCCCCGAGCAGCTGCTGGGCCGGCTTTTCCCGGCCTTAAGTGCTCAGTGATGAAATCTTAGAGGGGAAGGGGGAAAAGCGAGGGTGCTGGGGGGGTTGAGGGTGGCTGCCGGCCAGGAGGAGTTCCTGCAGCATCCAGGCTCGCTGCTGCAGCCCAGATGGGGACGGGGCTGAGATTCCCCATCCCGTGCACCCAGCGAAGCCACCCTTGTCCAGGATCCCCATCCCAGTCTGTCCACATCCCTCCTCGTCCAGGATCCCCATCCCAGTCTGTCCACATCCCTCCTTGTCCAGGATCCCCATCCCAGTCTGTCCACATCCCTCCTCGTCCAGGATCCCCATCCCAGTCTGTCCACATCCCTCCTTGTCCAGGATCCCCATCCTTCTTTGCCCCGGGCTCCAATCTCTCCTCATCCAGGGTCCCCATTCCATCCTCCCCCGGGGTTTCCATTGCACAGAGTCCCCATCCATCCCTCCTTGCCCGCCGTCCCCCTCCCAGCCGGGATGTCGCCGGGGCCGGGCAGTGCCGGTGCCAGCGCCCACGGGCCATTACGATGCCGTTTTTGCCTGCGGCGGGTTCGGGCTGTNGCACCCTGTGTCACCCACCACCCTGTGTCACCCAGTGTCCTGTGTCACCCTCCACCCGGTGCCACCCTCCACCCTGTGCCACCCACCACAGCCCAGTGCCACCCTCCACCCTGTGTCACCCACAGCCCGGTGCCACCCACCACAACCCAGTGCCACCCACCACAGTCCGGTGCCACCCTCCACCCTGTGTCACCCACAGCCCAGTGCCACCCACCACCGCCCGGTGCCACCCCCTGGCCTCTGCCCGGGGATCCCTGAGGATCCTGCTGAGACCCCACACCGGCTCCCCGTGGATTCCTGCGCCGTGAGCTGGGCGGTGCCAGCCCGACAGGACCTGCTGACGATGCCAAATAGGGCAATTCCCGGCTCCAGCCGTGGAGGAAAGTTTATCTTCGCTGGGCTCCTGCTCCAGAGTGGCTGGCACAGGGCTGGGAGAGCAGGAGCAACCCCTTCAACCTGCCCCCTGCCACCTCCTCGGGACACACCGA
Source organism: Campylorhamphus procurvoides (assembly GCA_013396655.1). NCBI lineage: Eukaryota > Metazoa > Chordata > Aves > Passeriformes > Dendrocolaptidae > Campylorhamphus > Campylorhamphus procurvoides. Next base: position 160,803 of record WBMV01007955.1, read on the forward strand.
CCTGTCCTCACCTGGAGCGGGGACAGAGGCCGGAGGAGCCGCTGTGAGATGGCGATGGATGATGGGAACATCCCTGTGCCTCCTGTGGGTGTTTTGGCTGGCGTGGGGACACAGTGGGACAGAGCAGGGTGGCATCCTGGTGGCATCCAGGGTGGACCAGCCCCGGCCACTGGCTCAGGGTCCTTCACCCGGCTCAGTCACCCGTAAACATTTCCATTCCCGGCGGGAGCGGGGCCGTGCAGCTGCCAGGAACCACATGGAAAATATCCCAGGAACAGGGCGAANCGTTTTTGCCGGCGGCGGGTTCGGGCTGTGCCCGTCGGGGCTGGGCAGGGCCGGGACCGCCCGACCCGCCGTGTAATTTGGGGCCGCGGGAACCTCGGGCTCGGCTCGGCGGCACCGCCCGCCCGGGGAACCGGCAATTTGAGGGATTTCGGCCCCGCTCTGCTTCTAATTTACCGCCCGGGGCTGCGCTTTGCTGTGCCAGCAAAATACCCCGAGGGCACCCGTCCTGCCGAGCTGCACGTGGTGTGGGGAGCCCTGTGCCACCCAGTGCCCTGTGNAGTGCCACCCACCACAGCCCGGTGCCACCCCCTGGACTCTGCCCGGGGATCCCTGAGGATCCTGCTGAGACCCCACACCGGCTCCCCGTGGATTCCTGCGCCGTGAGCTGGGCGGTGCCAGCCCGACAGGACCTGCTGACGATGCCAAATAGGGCAATTCCCGGCTCCAGCCGTGGAGGAAAGTTTATCTTCGCTGGGCTCCTGCTCCAGAGTGGCTGGCACAGGGCTGGGAGAGCAGGAGCAACCCCTCCAACCTGCCCCCTGCCACCTCCTCGGGACACACCGACCTGTCCTCACCTGGAGCGGGGACAGAGGCCGGAGGAGCCGCTGTGAGATGGATGATGGGAACATCCCTGTGCCTCCTGTGGGTGTTTTGGCTGGCGTGGGGACACAGTGGGACAGAGCAGGGTGGCATCCTGGTGGCATCCAGGGTGGACCAGCCCCGGCCACTGGCTCAGGGTCCTTCACCCGGCTCAGTCACCCGTAAACATTTCCATTCCCGGCGGGAGCGGGGCCGTGCAGCTGCCAGGAACCACATGGAAAATATCCCAGGAACAGGGCGAATGTAAACAGGCCCTGGGGCACAGGTGGGGCACTGCCCTGGGAGCCCCCAGAGGGGCCTTCGAGGAGGCTGCGAGCTCAGGGGTGTGGGGATGGGGACACTGGGATGGGGATGGAGAGATGGGGACACGGAGCCTTGTGGGACAAGGACTGGGGGGAAGAGATGGGGACATTGAGCCGGGCCACAGCAGGGATGGGGATGTGGGGATGTGGATACTGAGTCTGAGTAGAGCAGAGACAGTCCTAGGCCATTCTGTTCCCCCAGAGCCAGGCACAGGGTCAGTTGGTGGCCTGAGAGGTGACCAACACCTGCACACTGGGGGCAGGTGGGACCTGAGAGCAAACCTGAGCCCCCTCCAGCCCCGGGGGCGGGTGGGACAGTGGGACCCTCACTGGATGCTCAGGCCTTTGCTCTCCCCATCCCTCCCAGTCCCAGGCAGGGACACCCAGGCCAGCTCTGCGGCCACCGTTTGTCCCCGGGGCTGAGCCCTGGGTGCTCCTGCAGTGCCAGCAACACCAGGAATCTCAAACCAGCAACACCAGCAGCACCCGACTGGCAGCCACAGCCCCTGGGCTCCCGTCCCGTCCCACCCCCGAGGCATTTCCGCCCCTCCGGCCCCCACGAGGCCGAGCCCACCGGGGAGGGGGTCCCTGCCCGGCCAGGGGTGCCCGCGGGTTTCGTTTCTGCTCCCCCGGGGGCTGCGGGGGAGGATGGAGAAGCGAAATTTCCGCCGCGGGATGTGGGCAGGCGGCGGGGCGGGGAGGGGGCCGGGGAAGGAAGAGACCACCACATTCGGGGCAACACTTTAATGGGATCAGCCCCGAGGGGCCGAGCTCGCCGCGGGGGCAGCAGCTCCGTCACGCTGGTCCAAGCTAAGACACGACCCCGAGGGGACGGGGATGCCCCGCCCGTGATTCCCCGGGCACCGGGCGCTGCCGCAGCTCCGTGGGATGCAGGACCCGGCCCGGGGCTCAGGAATGCTCCGGCAGGAAACTGCTGAGAGTCAGGTTGTCCCCGTCGGGCTCGGCGCTGCCGTCGTGCAGCCTCTTGTGCCGCCTGGCCGGGACGGGCCGGGGCCCCGCGGCCGCCTCGGCATCGGCCAGGAGGGAAGAAATACAAACCATCTCGGTGCGGCTGAGCCGGCGCTGCCCCGTCCGCGCCCGCCGCCAAAGCAGCGCCCCCAGCACCCCCGTGCTCACCAGGAAGGTGGCGGCCACCAGCCCCAGCAGCAGGATGGCCAGCAGGCACTTGCCCATCACCCCGTTGGGGTCCCAGGGCACGGCGGTGCCCGCTGGTGTCGTGTCCCCGGGCCCGCCGCCTGTCCTGCCTTTCCTGTACGCCGTGGTGGTGCTGCCGGGGGTCGGGGGGGCTGTCGAGGGTGGTCCCGTGGAGGAGGCGGTGCTGCTGGGGCTCTGCTGCGGTGCTGCCGACGTGCCCGGCTCCGAGCCCAGCAGCGGGTCGGGGTCGGGGGAATCCGTCTCATCCGCGGGATCGGCTGTGGTTGGCACTGGGAGTGCCCGGGGCGGGCTGGCAGTAGTGCCAGGCACTGTTGGGGGTGGTGATGTAGAGCTCGGGAGCGGGTCAGGGTCGGGAGAATCCGTCTCCTCCCTGAGATCGGCTGTGGTTGGCACTCCGAGCACCCGGAGCAGGCTGGTGTTGGTGCCGGGGGATGGTGATGCAGAGCTCGGGAGCAGGTCAAGATCGGGGGGATCCGTCTCATCCATGGGATCGGCTGTGGTTGGCACCGGGGGCAGGCTGGCATTGGTGCCGGGCACTGGTGGTGGCACCGAGCCACCACCGCTCTTGTCACTGCTGGCGGCGTGGCCGTGCCCCGGCAGGGCTGTGGTGGCACCGGGGCCCTGCCCATCGCTGTCCCTCTTCCCGCGGGGCAGGGGCAGTGCCCTCCCGGCCGCCCCCCAGACCCACTGCCCCGGCCGCGGCTCCAGCCCAGCCCCGCACACCCGCGGGGGGCTCAGCACCAGCACCACCAGTACCACCAGCACAGCCCGGCCCGGCGCCATCGGGACCTGCAGGGGACAGAGCGGGCGGGTGACATCGGTGTTCTCCTCCAGCAGAGGATGCTGAGCCCTGAACTGCCCCAAGGATCGAGCCAAGGATCCTCGTCCGCGCCTGGAGAAGGGACCCGGGGGTTTTGGGGGCCGGAGGATGCGCCCACCACCCTCCTCCTGCCGCTGCCCCCGCCCGAGGGAGCTCAGCTCAACCCCGGGGGACAGTTTTGATAAGGAAGTTGAGAGTCTGGAAATGGGAAAGGGGCCGTGATGGCTCCGGCTGCTGCTGCAGGATGGGCAGTTGTGGGATGAGTCTCGGTGTGGAAATGAAACCACGGGGATCTCACCCACATTTCGACAGACCCCCCGCCCCAGGGTGCCCGTCCCCCCCTCTGCCCGCCGGGCTGGCACAGGACTCGAGAGCTGAGGCCACCTCTGTGCTGGAGCAGGAGAGCCAAAACCACCCCAAACCCCCCCAAAATCCCCCCCATTCCAGGTCCATCACCGATACCTCCCCTCGCCAGGCCCGGAGGGGCAGAGGCCACCGAGGTCCCCGCAGCTCCAAACCCAAGAGCATCCACACACGGATCGATGCTCTGAGAATCCCCGGGGGGCTCCCACATCCCCAGGGTGCCCACCCGCCTCCCGAAACCCCCCAGGGACCAGCCCTGGACACCCTCAGGGACCCCGAGAACCCTCAGGGTCCCCGAGCACCCGCTCTGTACCCACAGCATCCCAGGGCTGTGCCCCAATCCAGCAGCCCCCCAGGACTCACCTGTGCCGGGGGTCGCAGCGGTGGGATGCGAAGCTGCAGGACACACCGGTGAGGGCCTGGCAGGGGGGCGAGGGCAGCCCTGGCACTGCCACCCTGCGCCTGCACCTCCCCGGGCGGGGAAGGGAAGGGAAGGAGCGCAGGAGGGCGGCTGCGGTTTCGGAGAGCGGCGGGGGAAGGACGTCACTGCGAGCGGGGCTGCGGGCACCCACCGGGGAGGGTGGCAGGGCTGGGGGGCGCCCCAAAGAGGGGCCTCTCGCCCTGTGCCCCGTGCCCGGTGGGAGCCCCCGGCGCGGCCCCGAGGAGCTGCTGCTCCTGTCACCCTGAAAGCAGAAGTGACACAAACCTGGTGCCAGGGCTGCCACCCCCCGGGCACGGTGTGGGCACGGCCGGGGAGGGCGTCATGGTACCCTGAGAAGGGATACGAGGGGACCCCAACAGTGCGAAATGCCCTCGCACATGAGGAGGAGGAGGAGGGTGAGGGCCTGGCTGGATGGTTTGTACCAGCCCCTTGTACCAGGGGCCTTCTCTCAGTAGGTGCCCAGGATGCCCGGGGGGCTCTCGGCGGGCTCTCTTGGGTGTTGTCCCGACCTCGTGGCACCGGCACGGCAGGAAACACCCGCCCCGGGCGCGGGCACCGGGCGGGACGCGCGGCCGCAGCCGCAGGAAGGTGCTGCAAGAGGGGGAACATCCGCAGGAACGGGCTCGGGGTGTCAACAACACCCCCCCCGAAAGCCGCCCGAAACCCGCCCGGCCCTGCCCGGAATCGGCTGCTCGTGGGGCTGGGGGAGGGAGGGAAAGGGGGTCAGGTCTGCGGGAGGAGCATCCCTCGGGAATGGGATCCAGGGGGCCTCTCCCGGAGCATCCCAAGGGATGGGATCCAGGGTGCCTCTCCCGGAGCATCCCAAGGGAATGGGACCAAGGGAGCCTNCTGCCCGGAATCGGCTGCTCGTGGGGCTGGGGGAGGGAGGGAAAGGGGGTCAGGTCTGCGGGAGGAGCATCCCTCGGGAATGGGATCCAGGGGGCCTCTCCCGGAGCACCCCTCGGGATGGGATCCAGGGGGCCTCTCCCGGAGCATCCCTGCCCTCCCTGCCCGGGCGGGTCGGGATGTGCAGGAGGCAGCGGGTTGTGCAACAAACACCCCGTGAAAAGTCGCAGCCCCGGAGGGCTCAGACCTGGACGGGGTCAGGGACACTCTCCAGCCCAGCCCCTCTGCCATTCCAGGCCTCCTGCCCCCTGGAATCCTGGAGAAGAGCAGGGCATTCCCAGACCAGACCCCTCCACAGCCCATCTGTGCCGTCACATCCCACATCCAGCCAAGCCCTCGGGATCACTCACTGGGAATGACCCCAAGGGGGTCTCAAAGGACCCCTCAGCCACAACTTGGGTGCCCATCACTTCATGCCCCAGTGACTGATCAAACCCGGAATGCCAAGGGCGGGCACAGGACACTGCGAGGCAAAGAAAGAGCAAAGCAGAGGCAGTTTATAATAATCAATGACTTTTATCTTTTGAAAATGGAAGCAAATATTTGGACAGATACTCTGGCGCTCTATAAGAGCGCATCTCTCCGGACTGGGCTGGTTCTCTCCCGGGATATCACGGCTACAAAAAGCTTCAGGCACTGACTCCGGTTGAGCCTGGCGAGGCATCAGTTCATTTAAATAAAATACAGGCTAAGAACTAAAATCCAGGGCGGCCTCTGGGACCGTCTCCCACACCCCCCCCCTCTCTGGGCACCTCAATCCAGCGGCTCCCCAAACTGATTTCCTTCCCATTTTAGGAACAAACTCGAGGTCCCCGAGCACACAACCCCGAAGTCACACGTACAAATCGACACAGAAATCACCACTTTGGGGGCAACGACCTTCGGGTTTGCTTTCCAAAAGAAAAAAAAATCCATAAAAATACACATCTCAGGCATTTACTGCAATACAGAAACATCACCAAACAGCCAAAGAACCCGGAGCGGCCAGATTGTGGATCCACGGGCACAGGGCAGGGGATGCCACTCGTCCCTAAAACACAAATCCCACTTTTCTGAAGCTTTCATGCTCTGCAATCCTCCCCCATCCTCCATCTCCATCCTCGTGCCTCTCCAGTGGCCCGGCCACACCTCCACACACACACACATCCCTCCACAGCAGGGAATCCTTAACCTGGAAGAGCTGAACATGCAAACACTGGGGAAAATGGAAAAATTGGAGAATTCCTAGCTAAACTAATGGAAAAAAATAAACCCCATAATCACTCACTTCAGTGTGGCTGAAGGGACAGGAGTCTTGCCAGGCTGCTCCAGGTGGGGATGTGGGGCATTTCCCACATCACACCACACACAGAGGGAGCTGCCACGGGCACAGAGCCCAGGTGGGAGAGGGAGCCAGAGCCCCTGGTGGTCTTTGCCCACCCTGGAATTCCAGCTGGGCTGTCACCTCTCCCTGGCTGTGCAGTCCTGGATCCCCTTCCCAGCACAGGGACACAGCAGGGAGCCAGCCTGCCCCAGCCCTGGCAGCCCCTGAGACCCCACCTGAGCACAGCCCTGCTGAGCAGAGGCATCCATGGAATTCCAGGAGGAGCTTGGAGCACTCAGGGGGTCTCTCCCCCAAAGGAACTTGGGAGAAACCAGTTCTCCAAACTGGGATAAAACCGCCCTCCCCAGTCCCCTCCACTCTGAGGGAGGCAGGGGTTGGAAGTCATTCATCTGATCCAGGAACAAATCCTTTCCTGCAAAGCTTTCCAGCAAAGGTGGGATGGGAGGCAGGGAATGATGGAGAGGAGAAAAAACCCCAGATTATAAAAAAGAACAGAGGTGTTTGTTTGGGGAGAGTCCTCAAGGAAAAGTCCCCTTCCTGCTGCTAACTGGAAGCAGAGAACATTCCAAACACCAGCACTGGTGTGAGGGGCTGATTGGGATCCCAAAAGCTCCTTAAAATCCAGGAGCTCAGGAGTGGGAGGGGGGCAGGAACAAGGATTTACAGCAACCAGGGAGCTGGGATGGGCACCATGGAATTCCACCACCTGCTGGAATCCCTGAACCTGTTCTCCATGGATAAAAACATTCCTGCACAGAAGTAATTTCTGCCTCCAAACTGAAATAAAACTCAGCAAGTAAAACACGTGAGAGTTTGGGGTGGAATCAAACTTGGGATCATTTTAAAACGGGAACAGGTATTGGTTTAAAAGTTCTGTAGGGCAAAAAGAAAAGGGTTTTTTTGGGATGAATCCCCTCCTTCAGAATGATATATTTCTATTTTTCTGCCAGACAACGGGGCTGGGAGCAGGAAAGGCAGCTCATCCCATCTCCAAGGGGTCTCAGCAGGGAAGGGAACCCACCTGATTGTTCCAAATCGAGGATTTACACAAAACAGCTTCAGCTTTGTTCTCTGCACAGTGTAAACACCCACCACACCCCCTCTGTCCCTTGGAATGGAAACACAAATACTGCAAAGTGGCAAATAAGAAAAATAAAAGCGATTTTTTTTTCTATTTTTTGGCAACTTTAAAAAAAAAATGGTCAAGAACAATGTGGCATTGGTCCCTAAATCTGGAAAAAAGAGAATTGGGCACGACATCGAAAGTCAGGATGGATTTGTTTCTCAAGGATTCATCGTAACATCTGGGCCAAAAACCAAAAAAATGAAACCCTGTAGAAGTAGCACTTGTTTTTTGACTCGTTTGACACAGTCACAGAAATTCATCAGAACATCAGGAAACGGGGGAGAACAAAAAAAAAAAAATCTTTCACTAAAAAGCTTGGCTTGGAATCGTCGGCTCTCGTTGACGTGGGTGGGTGGAGGAGGACAGGGAAGCTCGGGCTGGAATGCTGCAGGGCTGCTTGGCTGGCTGCTCTGGGAGCTGGGCTGGCCCTCAGTCCCCAATCTTGGCCATCTGCTGCTCCAGCTTGGAGATGCGCTCGTCCTGCGAGGAGATCGTGTCCTTGATGCTCCGCAGCTCTTTCAAAATCTCCTCCAATTTGGCTTCGTTTTGCTGCAAGGCAAGGGGGGATGGGGGTGAGGAGGGTCTGCAGAGGGGGTTTGGCCAAGGGCTCCTCCCAGTGAGGGTGTGGTGCCCACCTGGAGCAGCTGGGGTGCTCAGGGCATGGACCAGCACCACCAGTGAACATGGCTGGGACACAGTGGACCAGTATCTGCTCTTCAGGGAATGGTTGGACTGGGTAGGCTTAGAGGGCTTTTCCAGCCTCAAGGACTCCATGGTTCTGTGCTTTAAGGGCCTCCTGACTGACAGCTGCCACTCTGTGTCCCTACACCCCATCCCTGGAAGTGGCCAAGGCCAGGCTGGACAGGGCTTGGAGCAATCTGGGCCAGTGGAAGGTGTCCCTGCCCATAGCAGGGGGTGGGACTGGATGAGCTTTAAGGTCCCTCCTAACCCAAACCACTCCAAGATTCCATGCTTTAGATACAGCCCCCAATTCCAGACCTGCACAAGCTCCTCTGGACCTGCAGAGCCAGAGGTTCACTGTCCCCCTGTCCATGTTTTACATAAAAAGAGAGCACAGGAGCTCTCCCAGGCAGGGAAGGCTGGGAAAACAAGCCAAGTGTCCCAAAGGACATGGTTTGAGGACATGGCTTAGTGGTGAGCACGGTGGTGGTGCTGGGTTATGGTTGGACGTGATGACCTCAAAGGTCTTTTCCAACCTTAATGATTCTGTGATTTAGGACAAACAATTCCCAGTAATTTTCCACAGCTACAGAAACATTCGAATCACAGATTCATGGAAAGTTCTGAGAAGGGACTGGAAGGGAACCATCCAGTTCAGCCCCTGGCCCTGCACAGATACCTCAACAACCCCCCTGTCACTGTCCCATCGTCCAAACCCTCCTGGAGCTCTGGCAGCCTTGGGGCTGTGCCCACTGCCCTGGGCAGCCTAGTCAGTGCCCACCACCCTCTGGGGGAAGAGCTTTTCCCTGAAATCCCACCTGACCCTCCTCCAGCCGTTCCCTGGGCCTGTCCCTGCTCCCAGAGCACCTGGAACACCACAACCAAGCACCACCTCGCCTCCAGGTGACCCAAATCCTCAAGTCACACCCGTTCCTGAAGAGGCAGCACCCCAATATTCCCATCTCCAGAGCCCATGGGGGTCACTCACGGGGTTTGAGGCATCCGCTGCTTTCTTTGGAGCGTTGATGAGATCACTCTTCTTGTTGGCCGCGGGTTTGTTGTCCAGAATGTTCTTCTTGACCACCTTGAGGTCCCTGTTCTTGCCTGGAATGTACCCGTGCTTGAGGGAGATGAGCAGGGGGTCGGCGTTCTTGCCCTCGAACCACTCCTCTGCCTCCAGAGCCGCCTCGGGGCCGGCCGTGTCGGGGTACAGGTCGTCCTGGAAGAGGTCCGACTGCAAGCCACAAGAGATGAGTTGGTCAAGGGCCCTGGGAGGCACGAGCTGGCCCCACACCTCGTGCCCAGGGCAGTGCTCACCTTGCGGGGAACCGTCATGATGATGGGCTCGCACTTCCTCTCGTGGAGCTTGAAGAACCTGCCACGGGCAGGGAGAGGTGGGGCTCAGTGAGGGGAGAGGAGAAACCCACACACACACACAGCAGGGGGACAGAGGGCATGGGAAAGGAGCCACCCCATGGAATCACAGAATTATGGAGCTTGGAAAAGCCCCCTGAGACCAGCGAGTTCGACCATCCCCCAGCACCGCCAAGGCCACCATTAACCCCTGTCCCCAAGTGCCACATCCACATGACTCTTGACTCCACCACTGCCCTGACCACCTTTTCCATGCAGAAATTTCCCCTCAAACCTCCCCTGGCACAGCTTGAGGTTGTTTCCTCTCACCCCATCACTCATTACCCAGCAGAAGAACCCGAGCACGTTCCCCCTCAGCAGTGACACGTTCCCTGCTGGAGCCCCTGCCGTGACAACACGAGCTCTCCTGAGGTGTGTCCTGCCCTTCCCCTATTTCCTGAGGCACAGCTCCCTCTGCTCACTGCCCTGCTGAGATTTGATGCCACCCTGGGCTCTGCCCTGCTTACCTGGCAATCTCACACTTGTTGACGTCGAGGCCCCTCTTTGGCATGAAGCCCATGCCCCTCTGAGGCTCTTTGCTGCTGAAGGTGTTGAGGTAGTGAACGTACGGGGACTCATCCGTGATCTCGAAGTAGCGGATGCTGCTGTCACCCTGTGGGGACAGGACACCCTGCAGAGCCTGGGGCAGCCCCACACACAGCCTTTCCTCCTGGGGGTGCTGCCACACACAGCTTAAAGCTGGGGCTTTAAAGCTACAACCTCCAAGGAGATCCTCCAAGTCCTGCTCCAAACACCCTGGGACAGGGACCTGAGCTGGGGCCTCCAGCACATCATCCCTTGGGGAAAAGCTGAACCTGCTGCCACAGCCAGGCAGGAAGGCTATAAAGCAGTTTATCCTTAATTCCAGGATCTCTGGCAGCAGATGTAAACCAGGATTCCTCATAGGTGGGACTCCTGTATAGATTTCCCTTTGTTCCCTGTGCCTTTGCCTCCTGTTTGTAGGAAGTTCATCACAAGGGGGAACTTTAGGGCACGAATTGCTTTCAGAAAGGAGCACTTGATTCCAGTTTTCTAATATTTAACCCCTCAGAATCACAGGGAGTGTTGCCACACACTCCATCATCCTCAGGCACAAGGAGGAGAACATCTCAAATGCACCTTCCTCCCACACCAGTGTAAAATCCTCCAATCCATGCCAAAGAAACCTCCAGGACACTCCAGACTCCCAGGTCCTGCAGAGTGAGGATCAAACCCCTTCCAGAGCAGCCTGGTCCCTCTGCAGTGGTGGTTTTTTGGTTCTGCCTCCCCCAGCTGAGACCCTTGGGGAACCTTTCAGAGGCACCATTCCCTCACAGAGCTTGCCAAGCCTCTCCTCACCTTCCCACACAGGTAAATGATGTTGGTGTCTGGGTCGTAGAAGGGCAGCAGGACCCCATTGCTGGTGTCCATCTCGTGAAGGGCAATTGGCTCCTCCATGTTTTGCTGGAAATAAAGAATGCCAAGGATGTTACTGAAGACTGGAAAAGCTCCTGTTGACCCAGGATATAAATTATTAACAGCTCTGTGGCCAGGGAGCTCCCAGCAGTGTCTGCACCCCCCGGGCAGATCCGTGTGTTACAGCAAGTGCTGGGAATGTTCCCGAGCTGATTCTTTCCCCCAAGGGTGTTTTAATCACAAAATTCAGTAGAACAGGAGCCAAGAAACTCCACCAAGTCAAGGGAAATATGTGACACAGCCATGTGTCAGTGTGCTGGGATGGGTGATGGATGAGGGGACAGAGGCTCCTTCCCTGGAGATGTTCAAAAGCCACCTGGTGGTCTCTTCCAACCTGAGCCCCTCTGGGACTGTTGTTGTCCTGCTCTGCAGGGAGTGAAGTGACCTTCCCACAGCCCCCTTCCCTGTGCATCTTCCCAGGCTCCTCCAACCTGGAGCTGCTGGATCATTGCTGGTCTTGGGGAGGCACAAGAGAACTCCATTCCATCACTCACTGGCCATGCAGCCTAAATCATGGAATGCCTCCTGACACAGGAGTAGGCAGTAGATGGAAGAGGGAATAACCTCAAGTATATAAATTAGGAATTTAGGAAGATGCACTGGCACAGGGTGCCCAGAGAAGCTGTGGCTGCCCCATCCCTGGAAGTGCCCCAGGCCAGGTTAGATGTGGCTTGGAGCAACCTGGGTTAGTGGAAGGTGTCCCTGCCCAGGGGTTTAGAACCAGGTGAGCTTCAAGGTCCCCTCCAACCCAAGGCAGAGTCCCTCAGCCCTCAGCAGAGGTGGCCAGGGCAGGGCAGGAGGGGCCGGGGCCGTACCGGGTTCCACAGGGCCAGCTGCCGCTCGCTCATGCGGCTGAAGCCGGTGGTGAAGATGTTCCCATCAGCCAGGAAAATGGCTCTCATGGGCCGGGCTCCCTCGTGGGTCTTCTCTTTCTCCTGGAAGAGAGGAGCAGGTCAGTCTCCAGCAATGGACAGGAAAGCCCACGGGGTGGTGGATCCTCTCCTGTCCTCCCGGGACAAGTGGCTGCTCCTGGCAGGATGGGACCCAAGGAGCAACATCCAACATCCTGATGCTGGAGGGAAGAAACCAACTGCTAAACCCCAGAAGAAGTGGGGACATCCCTGGCTCCTTCCAGCTTTGCCCATCAGCCTCTTGCAAGGAGGTTTTCCTCCAGCCTTGCAAGCTCCAACACACGCAGGCTGCTAAAGCTCTGCTCCCCATGCACAGCTCTGGAACTGTAATTATACAGAAGGATTAGATGTGGAATTACACTCCTGCAGGTTTTAAAACTGAGCCCTAAAATCCTAGTTCAAACACTAATCCCAATAAACCCAGACAAATCCTTCAACTCCTGCTATTCCTTCTGCAATTTTTGCCCCACACAACTGAACGTGGAGTGAAAATACCGAGCAAGGAGGTTCTTTCTCCCAATTTTCTTGCTAAAACTCTGCTGGAGCAAAATCCAACTGGTTCTTTAATTATAATGTGAACTTACAGCAACAATTTCTTGTTTCCTGGGGTCAATAACTCGGACCTTCTTGTCTTTGGAAGCTGTGCAGATGAGGCTGCCGTTGCGGTTCCAGCTGACGTTGTAGATCATGTCCACGTGCATGTCATCCAAGTTGATGAGGGCTTCTCCTGTGCCCACGTTCCAGATGATGATGGCATTGTCACAGCCTACAGGGCAAAAGGACACCTACAGTCACAGCACTGTGACAGGTGGGGAACAAGGGATGAACCTGACGCAGCTCCAAAGGCTTTGGGGGAAACCAAACCCTAAAACGGGAGCTCAGAAGGGATTTTTATCAATAGAAAAGGCTCAGGTTATCCAAAAGTCCAGCTGAAAGGACTGGCTGCTTTCCTCAGGATTCAACCTACAGGTCAGGCTGTGGAAGCCTCAGACTGTGCCAATGGATAATGAATCATCCAATTTATTTCTGTAATGATGTGACTGACTTTCAGTGCTCAAAGGAATCTCATTCCACAAACTGTACAAGCCAAGGAGATAAATTGGAAAATGCTGACAATAAAAGCCTGTGGGAGGAACAGCTGGACTCTGGGATACCTTGTAGGGCTCAAGGGAAAGGAGAAACACTCAGGCCTGTTATAGAAGTATATTAAAACAGGGATATGGGGAATGCAGATGCAAACAGTTATTGCAGATCAAATAAACTCTGAAACAACTTTAATACTCCAGTTGATCCTTCCAGACAATTCCCTGGTGCTTTTCCTTGTAAACTGAAGATAAAACAGGCTGAGATAAGGAGGGGGGTGCCAGCCACTGGCACTGCCAGGAGATTTGGGATTCCCAGAGATCTAAGCAGCTGGGAGAGGAAGGAAGGAAAAGGAGTCAAGAACTCTCCTCCAGAACACCTGGATGGAAGCAGAGCAGGAGGGAAAGGGCCGTGGCTCCATCCAAGCCATACCTGCACTGAGCAGCACGTTCCGGGCCGTCGGATGCCAGGCCACGATGCCAACCCTCTTGGAATGGCCTTCCAACACCACCACTGGCTCTGTCAGGGACAGGGTGAGCCCGTTCTCAGGGATCTGCCACACCTGGAGGGGGAAGGAAAGGAAAAGAAAGCTGGTCAGACAAAGCCAACCCCTCTGCAGAGTGTGTGGCCTGTCTGCTTCCTGTGACCCGGCTGCCACTTCTCTGGATAAACAGGAAGAGGGAATCGCTCCCAATAAACCCTTGGCTGATCCCTGGGTGACATCCTTCCTCACTTGTGTGCCAGCACCAAACCACCAGCTCCTGCATCTCCCCATTATCACCAGGTCCAGGGACTCGTGTCAGCTCCGTTCCTGGTGAGGAGGAGTTGGGAAAACCTGCCCTGGAGCTCCAATTCCACGTGAACAATTCCACTGTCTTTCCAAACTGGGCTCGTCCCTTGGAGGGATGACACTGCAGCTCTACCACTGCCTGCTTTTTACTCCTTTAGAAACACCAGCAATTAGTTTTCCCTTTAGGTCCAGGCTCCTTCCAGACCCCATTTATCAGGGAAGGGTGGTTTGGTCCCAGCAGAGGTTGGAGCAGCCCAATCCAGCATTGCAGCCACTGCCTCTTCACTTCTGGCCTGGTTACACAACCCTTGTGTTGCAAACATCCTCAGGGAAGGGTCATCAGGAGGAGGAACACCCCCCAAGGATGCCAGGGCACTGGAATTCCAGCTGTGGAGCTGCAGGAGGTGGA
>WBMV01007955.1:174984-196006 GCA_013396655.1 Campylorhamphus procurvoides
TCAGGGAAGGGTGGTTTGGTCCCAGCAGAGGCAGCAGAGGTCGGAGCAGCCCAATCCAGCATTGCCTGTTCACTTCTGGCCTGGTTACACAACCCTTGTGTTGCAAACATCCTCAGGGAAGGGCCATCAGGAGGAGGAACACCCCCCAAGGATGCCAGGGCACTGGAATTCCAGCTGTGGAGCTGCAGGAGGTGGATCCAAAGGTTTATGCACACACAAAGCCATCACCCCGAAGGTTTATGCAGGGATGGGACACACAAACCCCCGTGGCCCGGGGCAGCATCAGCCCCACCAAAACTATTCCTGCAATTCGGCACTGGACAATCCTCTTGGAATTGCACCGAGCCACATGCAGAGCATTAAGAAATCCAGTGGAACGAAGGGCCCCTGGGGCAGCAGTTGGAGCGGCTGGAGGCAGGTGGCAGCATCGGAGCGTCTTTGCTCCCTCCGCTTCCCATTGTGTGCCTTTCCCGGAGCTGCAGAGCGGGGGCTCGCCCGGCAAAGCTGCGGGAGAGGATTTAGGAAGCGAGGCAGACACACAGGCGAGAGCAACACATGGGTTTTTTTGTGCTAATCCCGGTTTTTCCCTTCCTCCAGGGATGGCTGCGCTGAAATAAAAAGCCAGCGAGATGTGGATTCTCAGTGGTACCAGCTCAGCCCTAAATAACCCAAACATGATTTCCCTCTTCATGGACACAGCTCTTGGTGCTGCCCTTCCCAGCATGCCAGGGGGAATGGTCGGGATGGGAACACCATCTCAGGAGAGGATTCCACTGGAACACCTCCTCAGGAGAGGATTCCAATGGGAACACCACCACCTCAGGAGAGGATTCCAACAGGAACACCACCACCTCAGGAGAGGATTCCAAGGGGAACATCTCCTCAGGAGAGGATTCCAATGGGAACACCACCTTAGGAGAGGATTCCTCTGCAAGGGGGGAATATGGTCACAGCCCCAAGACTGACAAAGCTCAAGGAGCATTTGGACAGTGCTCCCACTGACATAAACTGAGGCTTTTCCCAGTGTGATTTCAAACTGGGGGTGCAAACAGGAGCTGCTCAGCCTGGAGATGCAGGATGTCATCCTGCTCCCTTCCCATGCCCTCCAGCTCTGCCACTGACTGTGATCCAACCCCTTTGAGCTTCTCCTGAAACACAACAAACCCCTTCACCTGCCCCTGACCCCTCAAACTGGGTTACAAATGTGTCAGGTTTATGGAAACAGCCTTTTTCCTGCCAGTCAGGGAGTAACAATCTGACAGCAGCAACAGTTGGGAAGATGTTTGTGATGGGAATTCCACGTCAGTCCGAGGCACTCAAGGCAGGAACCGTGTGAGGTCTCCGATGAGCCCCCCGGGTTTGGTGGTTTTTCTGTTTCTCATCATCTGTCCTCCTGCATCTCTGGGCTTAGATGGGATATTGGGAAGGAATTCTTGCCTGGGAGGGTGGACAGGCCCTGGCACAGGTGCCCAGAGAAGCTGTGGCTGCCCCTGGATCCCTGGGAGTGTCCAAGGCCAGGCTGGACAGCGCTTGGAGCAACTTGGGCTGGTGGAGGGTGTCCCTGTCCAGGGGTTTGGAACAAGATGATCTTTAAGCTCCCTTCCAACCCAAACTATTCCATGACTCTATAAACAGTCATTTCTTCCCATGAGAGAAAAAGAGGGATAGAGGGACCTGCCCCTCTCCCTCAGCCTCACTCTCTTTGTGGACAAAGCCTTGACAATGGAATTTATTCCCCAAGGAATAAATGGTCCCCAGGAGCAGCAGAAGCTTCTGGGCCAAGTGTGACCTGCAGCAGCAGGAAAGGGACAAGATTCCTGGCATCTCCACTTCTATTTCACACCATCCCAGCCAGGAAGAGTCCAAGGGATCCTTCTGAGCAAAGGAATCAAAAAACTCCAGAACCAAGTTTAAACATGAGCCAGGGGATGGCAGAGGGAAGGGAGACAAAATACCCAGGGAAAGGGTTTCTCAAAAGCCTCTGGAGAGATTTCTTCCCATCTGGGAAAGCCCCAGTAGTTTGAAGCAGCTGTAGAACAGTGTAATCCTGGTCAGATTATGGACTATTGACCCAATAATCTTGCCTGGTATTCCAAGAAATAATAAATAAATGAGCATGAGAGGTCAGGGGATGGTCCCAAGTGAGCTGGCCCCTCATTGCAGCCTCAGCATGGCATCAAATCACATTCACAGGGCAAATTAAAGACCTTGGGATGCAGGATCCAGCCTGGTGAGGGGGAGGACTCAGGACCAATCCAAGGAAGCCCAAAAATGCTGCAGGATTAACTGGCCTCAGTAGCAGTTTGGCAGTTCTGGCACCTGTTGTGGGTGGGTTTGGTGGCTTTGGGAGCTTTTTGAAGGCAGCACAGTGGTTTGTTTGTGCAGGAGGAAGCAGAGCTGTGGCACAGCAGAGGTTGGGGTTTGGGGCTCACAGGAAGGGCAGGGGGGAGGGTTTTGCACAAACAGCACATGACAAAGAAAACAAAGCAAACTCTTTTTTTTTTTTCCATTCCCTTTTAAAACGTAGCAAAAATTGTCTCTTCTGGTTCTGCAAAACCTGCAGAGAAGATTCACATCATTTCCTATATTATAAATATGAATTCCTGTCACCTCAAGTGAGAAAATAGGTGAGTTTGAGCCCTGGATTTATCCCTGTCCCTGCAGGAAGAGGCACTTTGCGCATCATTTCTGCAGCTCTCAGACCTTCTCCTGCCCCCCCGTCCTGGTCCCACAGGGCCCCACAGGCCCAAGGGCTCTGCTTTGATTTTTAAAGCAATTTGCTCCATCACATGAGCTCTCTCTGCCCATTACACCCACACTCCTGAACACCCACCTTCTGATGAAGCAAATTTCCTGTATTTGAGGAAGGGCCCCAACAGCATCTCCAGGCCTTTCTACAATAAATCATTTTGCAGCTGAACTCAAACCCTGCCATCATTTCAGCCACTCAGCAGCACCCCAAGCAGGAACATTTCAGTAACTCCCTATTTGCTGGCACAAGGAAACAATTCTTCCAGGGGATGTTCCTCACACACCAGTGCAGTTCCCAACTGCCCCAAACGACTGGGATCCATCAGTTCTCACTCTAAACCTCCTTAACACCCCCCCAGCATCTTCCTGCATATCCCTGATCCTGCAAGCACAGCAGGGACCCCCCTCTGTCCCCTTCCACTCCAGACAGGTCACACCAAGAGGTACCAAACACGACCACGAGTGGGCAAACCCCCAGGCAGCTCCACTGGGGTGCCTTTCCAGGGATGCAGGGGAAGCTGCCCCACTTTGGGATGTGCAGAGAGGCCCTAGTGAGCCCCCAGAGCTCGTTCAGCTGGAGGCACAGATTCCCCCAGACAGTCTGTGCCCACATTAGGAGCACTTGGGACAACTTGTAACTGAACACCGTTGGTTTTTCTCCATAATTCAGTCCCTCTGGAGCCTCCCAACATAGTTGTCATTCACTTGGATTAGAGGCTTATTTGGCCTCCAAGAAGGCAGCTCTGGACCTGCTGATGCTCATGTTTCAGAGACCCTTCTGAGGCACATCCTGGTTCCTGGAGGAACGTTCCTGCATCCTTCAAAAGCTCAGTTCCAGCCCAGTAGTGAACATTACAAACACAGAAGCTTGTTGTTTTGTTGAATATTAAATATAGCACATTTTGTTAACATGCTTCAGCTTCCAAGACTGAGAGATCACAGGCAAGAGCTGTCCCAGGAAAAGCCTCTCGGGATGAATCCCCTCCCAGACATTTTAACGATGAACAGAAGCAAAGGAATTTATCTGACATGATCTATAATAAGATTTCAATATAACATTCAGCCTACAGCATTTCTAAATATGGCCAAAGATCCCTGGAGTTATTTGGCATTATTTCATCTTACAAGGATTTCCTTTCACTGATTCTGCTGTGTTTGCATACACGGGATTCCTCATCCGTCCCGGAGCGAGCCCTGGGCACGGGGCTCTGCCCGAGGTAACACTGCTCTCAGGACCAAGGTTGGCAGGTGCACAGCTTGGATTATTGTTATAAAAACAGAAAAAAAACCCTTTAGACACCTGTGGATACAGGAAACACTTCAGGTGCCCCCTCAAATCAAGGGGAGAGGCAACTCCGAAACCTGGTGGGGTCGTTCCCTTCCAATCCCTGCCCCTTCCCAACACACAATGCTCCATCCATGGGGATATCTGGGGTAAGGAACCACCTGTGTCCTGCAAAGCTTCACAGACCTGACCACCTCACCACTGGCTGCCACTCTTCCTCCTCATTCCTCTTGTCAAACATCACACAAACCCCCAGAGGAAGGAAAAATGGGAGAAATTCCTCCCTGTGAGGGTGAAGGCCCTGGCACAGGTTGCCCAGAGAGGTGGTGGAAGTGATGGGAGTGTCCAAGGCCAGGTTGGACAGGGCTTGGAGCAACCTGGGCTAGTGGGAGGTGTCCCTGCCATGGCAGGGGGTGGCACTGGGTGACCTTTAATGTCCCTCCTAACCCAACCCATCCATGATGACTCTGCCCTCAGGCTCAGAACAGGAGGTGTGCTCAAGACCACGAGTGTCCTGTGGAGCAGGGTGTCAGCAGGGAGCAAAGCCCACCCCACAGGCCCAGGGCAACACTCACCATGACCGTACAGTCCTCGGAGCCGCTGGCGATGACCTGGTCGTTGTGGGGACACCAGTCGATGTCCAGCACTGGGCCCGTGTGGCCACACACTGTGGGGTAGGACTTGTCAATGCGGCCTGTCTGAAGGAGGAAACAAGAAAGAGAGCTGTGATATCCCCAAGGAAGGTCCTTCCCAATGCTCTTTTAGTATCCAAAATTTCATGACGTTTGAATTAACTCGTGGATCCTCGAGAGGAAACAACCAGTAAATCTGGCAACTGCACAAGGTGCAAGCAAAGGGTTCAGAGGTTTGGCACAGGAGCTGTGCTCCCATGGGATGCAGGGATGCCTTCCCAGCCAAATGTCAGCACTTGCTGGGACACCATCCCCTTGTCCAGCCCAAATTTTTGGGAAGAGCAAAGCTCTGGTTCCATCTGTGCTTCCCAGCGGTGTCCAGGGCTGATGACCAAACTCAAATGTGAAATGCTGCTCATGGGATTTATCAAGACTCCTTTTTTTCATTATAGAAGGATATTGCTGATGTGGAAAGTTTTTAGGACAGAGTTGTGCAGAGTGAAACACTGTTATCAGGAAGAAACCTTGCCGACACGGAGTGGGACAGCCACAGCCACCCCTGACCCATCCATGGCCAGGGGACCAAAAACCAACATCAAGCTCACCCCAGGGACAAAGCTCCCAGGGAAATGAACTCATGAGACATTTAAACCTGAGCTGAGACAAGTCAGTGATGCCAAGACAGATGATGCAGAGACACCAACTTTGCCACCAGGTCTGTTTTACTGAGGAGCCCCTGAGGATCCTGAAGCACCTGATCCCCCCAACTGGTGGGTGCAGCCACCAGGGAAGAAAGGAAAGGAAAATCACTCTAATCATGGTTCTCTCTCTTGCAATATTTAAAGAGCAACCTTTAAACCACTGAAGACACACAGCAGTAGCAGCAGGGTGAGCAGGAACCTCCTCCACTTCCAGGGCCAGACCCCTGATCCTGCTCCAAGGGGTTTTGTTTCCAGGGAATGGCCCTGTCATGATGAGTGATGGGAGAAGAGAGACAGGAGGGAGAGGTCTGCCATGGGGTCATCTCCTTTTGTGTTGAAACACGCAGAAGAAATGGCTGGAATTTCATTTTTGCCACTGGATGATAACATTCCCCAACCCTGGAGATGACATTCCTTAATATATGCCCCCTACCCTCTCCATGTGGGAGGCTGGGCCTATTCAAGCCTGTCTTAAAGCAGAATAATGCTGGATATTGGTTTTTCAGGACAACTGACCTGAAGGCTCCACTAACAGCAAAACAAGACATTGATCCAAAAAGATCCCACTATTTCCTAAATGGCCCAATTTAGGTTTTTTTAAAAAAAAAAGTCTCGGCGATTCAACTGCTTTTGAAACTCTTAAAAGGGAAAAAGAGTTGTGGATGAAAAGCCATAAAGCTGCCATTCAAGAATTAAAGCCTGTGTAATCCCTCTTGGATGCCATAATGTGAAATAGGATTTCAAAAATTAATACACCCAACTGCCACGTTCACTTCATCCATTTTAATGGCCCTAATTAAAAAGAGACCCATGTGGAAGCCCCACACGAGGAACAGCCCAGGCCACAAACAAATAATCCCAAACCTCAGCACCTCCACCAGGGCACGAGAGGAGCAACTCTTGCTCCCCAGGGCCCACAGATAACCCCAGAAACACTGAGGTTGGAGAAGACCTCCAACATCCATCCCCAAATCCAACCTGTGAGCCACCACCACCCTGTCAGCCAGGGCAGAGCACTGAGTGCCACGTCCTCAGACCCCTTCAGGCTGTATGAAATGAGACTAAATAAGGCTGTGACCCCAAAAGAGGATGTCACAGGGTGCTCGCAGCCCCAGCGGGGTGAGCACTCCCACAGCAGCTCCTGCCTTGTGGTCAGAGGCACAAACCCTTCTCTGCAGAGCAGAGGAAACCACAGAGCCTTCCTGAGCTCAGAGCAGGGTGAGGGCCCCCCCCAAACACACACCCAGGGCAGAGCCTGTCCCCAAAATGGCCCAGGGGGTGTCACAAGCCAGCAGGCCAGCACTGACACCCATGTCACCCAGCAGGGTGTGACACAGGCAGGTTGGAGCTCAGGTGATGTTTCCTCACCTCTCCAAGTCCCTTTTGCCAGCACAGACTCCCCTCTCCTGTAGCCCTGCAATGGTACAGGATTAGCTGTGCACAGAAGAGCTTGAAAAACAATATTTGGGAGGGGGGGTCGCTAAAAAGGAAACATCCAGCAGGGATGTAAAGTGACCAAATCCCGTGTTTCCAAACAATTCCTTTCCAAAGAGACTCCCCTGCCAATGGAACACCACAAGGTTGGTGACTTGGCTGGCAGCTCAGGGAGTTTTCATGCTCCTGTACCACTCCCAGGTTTGGGGATTTCTTTGTTTATTTGTAAAAGGTAATCTTTTAATGAGGGCAGGATTTGAAAATCAAGCCCAAGTGCTGATACACAGCTTAAAATTAACTTGGTGTGACTGCAAGAAATTAAACCCTTCTTGTAATCCACCAGGGCTGTGGTTGGGCAACACATCACAGTAATAACTTGTGAAATTTGGAGTTGTGTCTTGCACAAAGTTGGCCAAAAAGGTGGATTTGAGCATTATTAATAAGCTGGACGTTGTTGACTAGAAGCACACTCACTATTCAGTCCTTCAGCAGGGGGTCAATTGACCTTATTAAATGATTTTTAGTTCTTTCGTGTGTCACAGGTCAGAAAAAAACGAGAATTTTTAAACCCAGATCAGAAAAAAGTGAGAGATGAGAAGAAAAATAAAAAGTCATTAATTCCAAAAGGGACAGATAAGCGACACAAGAAAACTGTTCCTAAAAAGTGGGAGTTCTCTGAATTAATTTGACTGCCTTGTGATCGCTTCTGGGCCAGAAAAGGGCAATTGGTTGCAGGAAGCAGCTTATGGATTATGGTAAAAATATCAGGGAGAGCAGCTGCTTCCCCAGCCCGGGGCTGCTCGTGGAAATCTCCATTTCAATTGGGGAAGTGGCATCGAGTTGCACAAGGCAAAGCAACTCCCCCCTCCCTCTGCACAAGTTTGAGGAAGGAAACCAGGTCACAACTGCAACGTTTGAAACACCAACCCCACTGCACCTTTTCTCTGCTTGAGAAAATCTCCTTTTTTCTCTAAACTGTGTCTTTTCCTTACAACCACCCCGAGTTTCCCCCAGTGCAGGGGGGGAATTGAGCTCTGGGCACTGACCCTCCACCTCTGGCTGCAGCAGCTGCTCATGGAGAAGCTCTTGGGGGAAAACTCTGGGATGAAATGGAAGTGCCTGGATCTCTCCTGACCATGACCAAGAGCCATTAGTCACCCACAGCCCACTCAAGGCATCCAGAACTAATCTGGAAGATTATGGAGTGTTATTCCCAAGAGGTCCACTGGAAAGTCATGCAATAGGAGACCCCTGTAACTGCTCTCCCTGAATTCCACCCCACTGCTCCTGCTCTCTCTATCACCTTNATCACCTTGGCAGCTGCAGGGCTGGGACACTGGAGATTGGGAAAAAATTCCTCACTGGAAGGGTTGGCCAAGCATGGAAAAGGCTCCCCAAGGAAGTGTGGAGTCACTTCCATCCCTGGAAGTGTTAGAACACAGGCAGATGTGGCACTGCCTGATATGTTTTAGTGGATGGGGGGGGATCAAANTCCACCCCACTGCTCCTGCTCTCTCTATCACCTTGACAGCTCCAGGGCTGGGACATTGGAGATTGGGAGAAACTTCTTCACTGGAAGGGTTGGCCAAGCATGGGAAAGGCTCCCCAGGGAAGTGTGGAGTCACTTCCAGCCCTGGAAGTGCTGAAACACAGGCAGATGTGGCACTGCATGGTATGGTTTAGTGGATGGGGGGGGATCAAAGGGTTGGATTTGATCTTGGGGGTCTTTTCCAACCTTGATTCCACGATTCCATCAGAGAATGGAGACAGCTCCTTGTTCCTGAGCTCTCAGACTGGAATGGACACACAAAGAGGAGGGATCAAAACCACAGTGGAGAGGTAAAAGCTCTTGGCCACTGCAGGAGTTTCACCCTGGAAAAAGGCACAATTCCCTGCAGAATCCTCCCCAGAGCGAGTTACACCAACCAGCTGCTCACGTGCTGCCTTAAAAAAGGCAAAAAACAACACAAACAACCCCTAAAATCCAACCTGACCTGCAAACTCCCATCTCCTGGAGCTGGGAACGCAGCACAGCTCCAGCATTTCGGGAATGTCTGTCCCAGGTTCTGCAGGAAAACTCTAACACACCTCAGAATTAAATTTTAGCCTCAACCAACTTTTAGCAGAGGAGGATTTATGGGCAGAAGATGCAGAGATTCCTGTTGCCCAGAAATGACATTACAATTAACAAGAGAGTCCCTCTTGAATCCCATCCCTAAAATACCATTTCCAAAGCAGTTAAATCCCCTGGTCTTTTCCAGCTGCAGGAAAACCAGTGAACAAACAAGCTGAAAGTTCTGGATCAAGTGGTAAAATCCCTCTGCAGTTCAGGGGTGGTGGAAGGCAAGCTCAGGGATGCACAGGGATCATCCACACTCATCTGCAAGAGCTGGGAGCAGATGACCCAGAACTCCAAGAACAACTTCCACTTTAATTATTGGACAAGGCCTTAAAATTGCAGTGGTATTTGTCCAAAGCCCTGGCTGGCTGGCAGACAGGGGATGGCATTTGCTGCTTGTTTTCCTATAGAAATGAGCTTTAGTAGCCCCTCTGCCTGCCCTCTCTGCCCAAGAACACCAGGACACCAGCACATCCACACCCCTCTGAAAGGGCTAAATGAACCCATTGCAGCAGAACCTCCTGATTTTATTTTACACACACTTGAGTAAAGGAAGATTTTTTTTCTCCCTCAATCCTTCCTGGAGGAACGAGAGTGGGGAAGAGCTGCTTAACAACTGCCATATGCCAGGGTTGAACACGAAGGCACATCACTTGCAGAACAACATATTCCTTGGAGAAGATCATTCCCGAGGTGGGCACACCCCCACCCACGTGCCAGTTGCCTCCCAGGGCATCAGCTGATCCCAAATCCTGCAGGAATGCTGCCAGTGTGAAGGGAGTGCAGGGAGGAGTCAGGAAAATGGAAAATCTAATATAAGGTATATCCAAAGGGGGCTGAATAAAGCTCTGCTAAAGGCCTTACGTAACAGGGCTCGTGGCTGAAGGAACCTTTCCACATGAACTGAAACAAAAGGAACGTTTGCAGCAGGTTTTACTGACACAGAACCAACTGCAAAGGTTTTTGAAGGAGGGGAAAAGCAATTTGTATGCACTGAATCCAGGGGTTTGCAAGTCACTGTCCCCAGCACAGCAGGAAACCCTGAGAATTTTCATCTGGGCTGAAAAACAGGGATCAGCCATGGAGCTGGGGGAGTTTATTCCCCACATCCCCCTGCTCTGACAGGGAGGCACTGGGGGCTCTGCTGCCATTTCCATCACTGTGGAGCGGAGAGGAGCCATCAACCCACCTGCACTGGGGACCTCTGGAGGACAAGAGCAGGAGAATCACTCCCTCCCCTACCTGCTTGACTCCTCCTTAAGCTTCCAGTTCGTCCCTGGTGCGTCCAGTTATTGCTGCTCACCCTGACTCCCCTCACCTACACAGCACTGAGAGAAATTACGGTTTTAAAAAACAATGTGGCTCGTTCCAGCAGAGGCCAATGCTCCACACCAACCAACCTGTGGGAGCTGGACTTTCTGGTGCTCCGTGTCTCTTGGCAGAGCACGGGAATGGCGAGTTCCTGGCAAAGCCCCTGCACATGTGCGTGCAAGCAAACAGGAAGTTCAGACAAAGCATTTCCACAGCCAACAAAGGCGGCTCGGCTGCCCCGGCTCCACGGCGGGCTCTGCGGGAGCCGCGGGGATGGAGGGGGGAGGCAGCCCCCTGGGTCTCCCGTATCTCCATCCAGGGGGTGTCAGGGGGACTCTCAGGGGAGCGCTCCTGGGGCTCGGGACATGCTGAGGCCGCGGGTGTGCAGGGGCTGATCCCCGTGCACAGTTCCTGCGCAGACAGCTTAATTCCACCGCACGGATTAGTTCGCCCGCACTATTCCCCTGCACAACTCGTTCCCCTGCACTATTCCCGCAGTCACGGGTTAATTCCGGCGCACAATTCCCGCACGCACGGGAAAGGCGGGGGGAGTTAATTCCCCCGAACCGCTTCAATTCCCGTGCCCAATTCCAGCGCACACTGGGCGATTCCCGCGCTCACGGTGGGGTGGGGAGGGTGGGCTAATTTCCACGCACGGGGGGTAACCCCATGGCGCCGTTCCCGCGCTCACGGGTTAATTCCCGCGCACCTGCCGCGCCGCGCGCCCGCCCCCGCCAATCAGCGCGGCGGCCGCGAGCGCTGCCATGCCCATATAAGGTAAAAAGCCGCGGCCGCCGCAGTGGCGCTGCGGAGGGTGCGCGCGCGGAGGGGGCGGGGCCTGAGCGAAAGGGGGCGGGGCCTCCCCGGTGCCCGCGGCCCCCCCCCCCAGCACATGGGGAGGGGTGAGCGGGTTTGGGGGGTCATCCCGCCCCAAAAACACCCCAAAAACACCCCCAGCCGCTCTGCCCGGCCCGGCGGCAGCAGGAGATACCCTGCCAGAACCAAACCTGCAACAGCGCTGGAAAAAAGGCATTAAAATGAGTCAAATCGCCCCTTTTCTGCGCTCGCCCCGCACCCAGGGTCAGCCGCATCCCAATAAATCCCGCACGACGCGTTTTCCCTGCAGAAATGCAGCAAGTGTATTTTTAAGGGTCAATTTTAAAATCAAACCCATGGTTTAAAATTCTCCCCCCTCCCCGTTTCTTTTTTTTTTGGTTCCTCTGAATATAACAGGGGGTTTGCTGTGGGGGATTCAATAAACAGCCCTGCTAAGCAGGCTCAAAGAGAAACCCAAATGTTATTTAGGGTGCTGAAGGAACCGAAGGAACAATTTCATCAGCCCAGGCTATAAAAATAAACGTGGAACACAGGAACTGGTTCGAGCTGCATTGCAAAAGAACGTGTCAGGCTGGGGGTGAGGGACACAGCCCCTCCAGCTTGGCAGGATCCTCCTCAGAGGAGGATATTAAAGGGCTGTGCGAGGCAGGAATGGAGCTGAGGGCACCAAGGCAATGAGAAACACAGGGGAAGGTGGGAGGAATTACTGATTAAGTGCAAAAATAACCCCAAAGATAAGATGGTGCTTAAATATGCAGAGGGCCAGGTCAGTCAGAATTAGCAGGAATTTCTGCCAGGGACTGAGAAAACACAGAATTATGGGATCGTTAAGGTTGAGAAAGATCTCTGAGACCATCAAGCCCAGCTGTTCCCCCAGCACTGCCAAGGCCACCATGTCCCCAAGTGCCACATCACACGTTCTTTGAAGGCTTCCAGGATTGGTGATTTCACTGGTTCCAATGCTTGCCAACCTTCTCCATGAAGAAATGTTTCATAATATCCAATTTACACCTCCCCTGGCCCAGCCTGAGGCCGTTCTCTCTCCTCCTGTCCCTGTTCCCTGGGAGCAGAGCCCGACCCTTCCCCAGCTCCCCCTTCCTGTCAGGGAGTTGCAGAGCCAGAAGGTCCCCCCTGAGCCTCCTTTTCTCCAGGCTGAACCTCTCCCACCTCCCTCATCACACTTGGGCTCCAAACATTGGGACAGAGGAGAAGAAAGGAGGGCTGCACATCCCCTGCTGATGGTGTGTGTGCTGTGATGCAACACAAGCAACAATTCCTTGTGCTGAGCAAGGAATTCCTGCTCCAGGTCTGATCCACCACCCCTGGTCTGGCCAGCAGGAAGTCTGGTGGCCCCAGGACGGGCCCAAAGGGCTGTTCAGGAGCAGCAAACGGAGCTATTTCGGGAGGTTGGGGTTTGGCTTGGCTTTGCAGGACTGAGAACCCGCTCTGCCCTCGCCGTGTGGGATGCTGTGCTCAATCCTGGGCACCAGTTCTATATTTAACAGGGCAGCTCTGGAAGTGGAGCTGGGAAACAGGCACAGGGCTGATGACAGACTGAGGTCAACTTAACTACAGCCTTAAGAGAGAAGCTTGAGGGTCACAAAGAAGGTCATGTTGCAAAAGAAAAAGACTTTGATCACAAGAATTTGCTGGTTAAGCATCAGAAAGGGATGAGAAGAATCTCCAGCAAGGGTGGAAGATGGATGTGATTTTTCCATAGAATATCAGGGGCAACAGGAATTTATTTCAGTCAGCCTCAGCTCCTGCCCATTTATTTCTAACACAGGACTGCAAGGGGCTCCAGGAAGGTCTCTGCTCCCAGCTTTTCAGCCTCCAAACCTTTGATCTAGCCAATCTCATGGCTGATGGACAGGCAACTACTTTCTTTGGGTGTTTCATAAAGCACAGTCCTGGAATTGCTAGGAACAGCCTATGGAATTGCTGTTCTTGGAACCAGCTCATTCCTTTGCATCCCTCCAATAAAGGGCTGCAAGGAGCAGTGGGATTCAGGTGCATTCCTGAGTTAACTCTGGAAGGAGCAGTTGGATTCAGGTGCATTCCTGAGTTAACTCTGGAAGGAGCAGTTGGATTCAGGTGCATTCCTGAGTTAACTCTGGAAGGAGCAGTTGGATTCAGGTGCATTCCTGAGTTAACTCTGGAAGCAGCAGTTGGACTCAGGTGGTTCCTGAGCGAAGTGACACTTGCAGACACTCTTTTTCCCAAAAGCTGAATCCCTGACAGGGGAAAAACCTGATGTGATCACAAAGAGGCTTCTAAAACACGAAGCTTCTGCCAGAACTGGCTCAGCTGAGTGGAGCCAACAGCCTGTTTGCCGTGTTTAATGTCCAGGAAGCATCAGGCTGATTACAGCCATTAAACCCATTCCTACATGGCAGCATTTGTCACCACAGCAGACACTCCCCAGCCTCAGTGCCAGCAGAGCCAGGGGACACTCCCAGCAGCTCCAGGGGACTTACCTTGTGCAGAGGCAGCACCAGGAAGGCGCCCCCGCCGCTGGCATCGACGATGATGGCCACGAAGCGCGGGTTGACGGCGCAGAAGGAGCTGTCCCAGGTGACGCGCGACACGCGGATGTCGTCGTAGCACTGGTCGTTCTTCACGGCCTGGCCGAAGACGTGCCGGAATTTGCTCTGTCGTACCACTCGCCTCATGGTGTCTGCAGGGCATGGAGAAGGCAGGTCAGTCATGGGGCAGCCTGTCCTGCTCGCCCAGGGGATGCCAAGGACCACCAGGGGATGCCAAGGACCACCAGGGGATGCCAAGGACCACCAGGGGATGTTCCCATCAGGTCCATCGCTCCGCTTGGCACCCACGCAGCTTCACTCACGGTTCGTGGAATTGTGGAATGGTTTGGGTGGGATGGGATGGAATCCCAGAATAGTTAGGGTTGGAAGGAGATCATCCAGTCCAACCCCCCTGGCCAGGCAGGGTGACACAGGAATGTGTCCAGGTGGGTTTGGGATGTCTCCAGAGAGGAGATTCCACACCCTCCCTGGGCAGTTCCAGGGCTCTGCCACCTCCATGGGAAGAAATTCTTCCTCATGTTGAGGTGGAATTCCTTGTGGTTTAGTTTGTGGCCACTGCTCCTCCTCCTGTTTTTGGGCATCACTGGAAAGAGTCTGGAACCATCCTGACACCAAAGACCTTAAACATCACCCTGCCAAGGGCAGGGACACCNAAACTATCCTGACACCAAAGACCTTAAATGGGACACCTTCCACTAGCCCAGGTCGCTCCAAGCCCTGTCCAACCTGGCTTTGGACATTTCCAGGGATCCTCCACTTTGCCTCAGACCTGCCAAATCCTCAGCCAGTTTTGCCTTTTCCTTCTTTTATTAACGACAAGTTCAGGTTATTCTGTACCAAACCCAACCAAACTGCACTTCCAAGGGGGTTTTACAGATTTGCCAGTTAAGCATCAATTTTCCCACTGTAAATGTATTCTCTGACTCCAGGAAAGGAAGTTCCTAATCCTAAAAGCAGTTTTTAGACAAGTCTCCACATATTTTCAGGGATAAATCTAGTCTTGGATTGAACTTGTTTACTTTCAAGTCAGGCAGGGGCCAGAAGATGTAAATAAAAATGCAAGCTCCCAAAATCCGGTGTTCCTGTGAAGTGGTTCCACATGTCCCCCAGCTCCCAGTTCTTTCTTCTAGCTCCAAAATCCCCCTAAAAAAACTGTAACATGCATTTCCTAGGCAGAAAGGAGTAATGGAAACAACTTAATGACTCCAATTAACTCGGTGTGTCTGGAGCATTTCTTGAGAAAAGTTATTTTCGAGAATGCTGGAGTTAAAAGAGAGAGGGAAAGGGATTGGTGTGGAAAATTCCAGCACCTGAGACCTGGAAGAAGACTCCAGCACACCATCCTTGGATCTCACTGCAAACCTATGGAGCCCTCACATCTGCCAAGGGCTTTTCCCATCATCCAAGATATTCCCCCTCAATCCACGCTCGCCGAGGAGGAGCCTCCATACAGCATCTTGCTTGTACATATGGGGAAAGTATTTCTGTCCCAATCTCCAGGGAGAGCAAAAAAAAAGTCGGGAAAAATAAAAATAAGCAGAGTCCACCTCCTATCTTGCCTCCCAGAAGGTCCCCAAGCACATGGAGAGGCTAGGAAAAACTGCTCAGCTCGTGGAGCTCCTTGCTGCAGCCCCAGAAGCGATGCTGAGGAGTGAGACATTGGGAATGTGGCTCCATCCCGACTCCCTGCCTGCTGCAGGCATGATGAAAGCTTGGAGGGCTGTCTCTGGCTGCCAAGGAACCTTGCAGGAACCTTGATGGCTGTTTTGTAGTCTGGGAGGTTAAATAAAAAATTAACAGCGACAAAAAGCGGAATAACTGGAGGGAAACGCTCATCAGAGCCGGGAAATGCACAGCCCATAATATGCTTGAAGAGGAGAAGAATGTTCCAATTAAGGGAACAGACAGCTCTGGAGGGAGACACTCCAGCTCTGCAGAGATAAGGGAGAATAAGCAGGGGGGTTGTTCTCCACCAGATCCCAGCTGGGGTCTGGCAGTGGCCACCTCCAGTCATGGATGTTCCAGTGCCACCAGTGTGCCCAGCCCACACCGAGGGTCCCAGTGGGAACCCACCTGAGGAAAACCAGCTTTCACAGCATGTTCTGGGGAGGAAAGGACCCCCAAGGACCATCAAGTCCAAGCCTAAAGCGAATGGCCCATGTGGGGATGGAGCAGGGGTTGAACCCATGACTTTGGTGTTATGGGCACCAGGCTCCAACCAAGGGAGCCTCTCCGAGCACAGACAATAAATACACCGATTTTGGGGTCATTTTTGTGATGGGATCCCCAGGTGTGGGGTGGAGGACACCAACCACCTTTACGTGGGCCACACAGCTGGCCATGGCTTTGAGCCACCGGTGACCTGAGTCCCAAGGGCTCTGGGGTCATTCCCAGGGGTGGATACTCCACGTTTCTCATGGTACCTTTTCCATACTGATGTCCTGATATTTTGAGGATGGTTAAGAATGTCTAAGAAAAAACAGCTGCTGTTTTAAAAGCAGAATTTTGTGAATAACTGGGCTGTTTAAGATGTCCATGTGAAAAAGCTATATGGAAATGATGAGGGATTTCTATCACATTACAGATAAACTTGGGCTTCCTCTGGGCTTCCCATCAGTTAATGGAATTGCATAACACCCCTTCTGCCAACTGTTTCCCTGAGAGCACAAATGCAGGGCCTGTTCCACGCTGGACACACCCCAGGACACCAGAGAGCAATGGGAAGTCACACACCAGGAGCTGCTCTCCATAAAATCATGGAATGGGTTGGGTTGGAGGGACCCTAAAGCCCATCTCGTTCCATCCCTTGCCAGGGGTGGGACAGGATATCCACTCTGCAGGGACACTTTCCACTAGCCCAGGTGGCTCCAACCTGGCCTGAAACTCTTCCAGACAATCCCAGCCTCACCAAATCACACCCAAAGGAAAGGTGAATTTCAACTCAGAGATGCCCAAAAGACACCAAACACACTGAACTCCCCAAGTTCACCAAGATACATCATAAAGAAATGCAGCTCCACGCCCAGTTACTAATTTGTGTCGACTCATTCCGAGACCTGTCAGACACTTCCATCCCCAGGGCTCCTCCCAGAGCCAGGAGGGCTCAACACTCACAGCTCTGGCCCTGCCAGGTCCTGCAGGGAACACCAGCCAAGAGCAGCATCACCTCCATCCATCACCCCCTCCCTCCCACCACTCCAGGTGACACCAGGCCACCCCAAAGACACCGGGATGTTCTCCAAAGCCCAACATGCCACAACAGCACCAGAGCTCTCGCCCAGCTCAGCCCTGTCCCACCTTGTAGCAAATCCTACTCATCATCTGCCTGCACGACTCATCCAGGAGCAGGGAAAAGTCTCCTTCCTGGTGCACATGGATTTCCATGGCAGGGAAGAGTCCCCTGCCTGGTGCACATGGATTTTCATGGCAGGGAAGAGTCCCCTTCCTGGTGCACATGGATTTCCATGGCAATGTTCCCACCCCGCTGTGCACCAAGATTAAAATCAGATTGTTGAGAAGGTAAAGCCGTGGTTTAAACTTGCCCTGCTGAGCCAACACGCAGCAAATTGCCTGGTGCCACCATCCCACAGACCCAGGGGTTTGGGAATTTGTCTGCTCTCGTGCTGGGAATTCAGATAGGATAGTTATGATTACAGCTTTTCTTCTCTTGATCAATACCAGAACACCATGAAAAACCAGTTATTTTAAGTATCAGCTACTGGGGGATCTGCTGCCCTTTCCACCTTCATGGAAGAGAAATTCCCTTTGTCCAGGGTGAAATCCTGCTGGTTTTTTTCCCCTCCCTTTTGCCGTGTGATGGGAAGGGTGATCATTTGGGTTTCTATAAACGACTTTTAAGAAACGCAGAGAGTTCAGATGCATCCAAAAATACCCCGGCGTGTTCCAGAGGGATCTGTTGGAACACACCTTCGCTGCCCTCTTCCCCACCTACAGCTCGTCATCCTTAGCAGGAACTCTGCTGCACACATGGTGAGCAGCCTCCAAGTCCTCATTTCCATAGCAAAGGGAGTGATTCTTGGCGTTGGATCACAGCCATTTTGATCTGGCTGCTCTCCAAGGAGAAGGAGGGGGGGGATGTGCAGGCTGTGGTTCTAAAGAGCAGCGACTGCGGAGCTTCCAGAGCACCAGAGAGAGCAGGTGGAAAACAAAACAGGGGCAGTTGGAGCTGAGCACCCAAGAGGAGACGTCTCCCCACCACAGACTCCTGCTAAACACGAAGAACATTTAGTCTCCTTAGCTGTTTTTCAACACCACAGTGAAAAGGATCCCCCCTCCTCTTTTTCCTCCTCCTCCTCCTCCGTCTGCAAGAAAATCCACAGCTCAGTTTGGTGGCCACAGGTTCTCTCAGCAGAGCCACGTGCAGCATCCACGCAGGAAGGAGCTCCAGTTCATGAAATGGGTTAGAAGAGACCTTAAAGCCCACCCAGTGCCATCCCTGCCATGGACAGGGACACCTCCCACTAGTCCAGGTTGCTCCAAGCCCTGTCCAGCCTGGCCTTGGACACTTCCAGGGATCCAGGGGCAGCCACAGCTTCTCTGGGCACCCTGTGCCAGGGCCTGCCCACCCTCCCAGCCAACAATTCCTTCCCAATATCCCACCTAACCCTGCCCTCTGGCAGTGGGAAGCTATTCCCCTTGTCCTGTCCCTCCATCCCTTGCCCCAAGTCCCTCTCCAGCTCTCCTGGAGCTCCTTTAGGCACTGCAAGGGGCTCTCAGGTCTCCCTGGATCCTTCTCTTCCCCGGGTGAACACCCCCAGCTCTCCCAGCCTGGCTCCAGAGCAGAGGGGTTCCAGCCCCTGGAGCATCTCCGTGGTCTCCTCTGGACCTGCTCTAACAGGTCCCTGTCTTTTCTGTGCCACTCTGAGGATTATCAGGTGAGACACCAACCCCTGAGATGATTCACCACAAGGGAAGGCTGACTCAGGCTCTGTCACACGTGCAACAGGATGACCTGGGCACTTCAGGGAGCCTTGGGAAGTGACTTTGGAAATACCCGAGCTGGCAAGGAAACACATCCATGGCTAACAGGGTTTTACTCTTGAGAAGTGGACTTGGAACAAAACATTTTAAAAAAGGAAGTTAATTAGATCACTGCGCTGTTAAACCTCGGCTGAGCAGCCAGAACCATCTCCACACACTTCCTAGGCAGAAATGATTTCTTGGGGGGGGTTAAAGCCCAACTTTGGAGGATTTAAAACCTCACAACTGGGAGCTGAAATTTTTCCTGAGTTACAACCCTCAGCAAAATAAAACCAGAAGCGTTGGACACCCTGCAAAGACCACGACAATAGAAGTGCTGACAGATCTACAGCTGCTGATCTCCTGGATCCCGCTCTGCCACACACGGAATCTTGGTGGGGACACAGGAACGAGCTCTCAAAACTCTCCTTTGCCCCCTTTAAATTTCAAGTGACTACCAGCTGAATTTGGCCAAACAGTGGAGTTCATCTCCCAGGCTGTGCCTGCTGCCCAGCCCAGCCCTTGTGTCAGCATTTCAAAGGCCCTCAGAAAGGGAGGATTGCCTCGCACAGGGAGACTTTTCATTCCACTCCTTTCTGATCTCCCATCATGATGTGTCACAAGAGTCGCCGTGAATTTGCCCATTTTCCTGTTTATAAAGGATTTATCTGTCTCAAGAATCCAACAGATGGATTTCTGTGGCTTCGGAGGGTTTTCAGGCTGCTTATGCAAGAGGAAATGCATCCTGCTAGGGAACACTGGCAGGAAAACCCCCCACTAATGGCAAAATCCTGCTCAGCCCATGTGACTGGGATCCCTTCTGCAAAGGGAGACATTGGAAATAAAAGGCCAGTTGAAGTCACAGGCAGCCCGAGGCTACTGTTGGGGGTGGTGAGGACACAAATCCAGAGGATGGGGAGGACAGCATTTATAAAAGGCTGGTCCTCAGGACTGCAAAGGCTCTTCCTTCAGTGGAAAAATGTGAAGTTGCAGCTGTTGGTGAATCCCCAAACTCAGTCAGAGCTTTGCTGGAGAGCTTTGGAATGAAGCTACAGTCTCAACTATTAACAGTGAGAAGCAGATTTAAAAAAAACTAAAATCAAGAGGTTAATGGTTGGACTTGATGANATGTTCCCACCCCGCTGTGCACCAAGATTAAAATCAGATTGTTGAGAAGGTAAAGCCATGGTTTAAACTTGCCCTGCTGAGCCAACACGCAGCAAATTGCCTGGTGCCACCATCCCACAGACCCAGGGGTTTGGGAATTTGTCTGCTCTCGTGCTGGGAATTCAGATAGGATAGTTATGATTACAGCTTTTCTTCTCTTGATCAATACCAGAACACCATGAAAAACCAGTTATTTTAAGTATCAGCTACTGGGGGATCTGCTGCCCTTTCCACCTTCATGGAAGAGAAATTCCCTTTGTCCAGGGTGAAATCCTGCTGGTTTTTTTCCCCTCCCTTTTGCCGTGTGATGGGAAGGGTGATCATTTGGGTTTCTATAAACGACTTTTAAGAAACGCAGAGAGTTCAGATGCATCCAAAAATACCCCGGCGTGTTCCAGAGGGATCTGTTGGAACACACCTTCGCTGCCCTCTTCCCCACCTACAGCTCGTCATCCTTAGCAGGAACTCTGCTGCACACATGGTGAGCAGCCTCCAAGTCCTCATTTCCATAGCAAAGGGAGTGATTCTTGGCGTTGGATCACAGCCATTTTGATCTGGCTGCTCTCCAAGGAGAAGGAGGGGGGGGATGTGCAGGCTGTGGTTCTAAAGAGCAGCGACTGCGGAGCTTCCAGAGCACCAGAGAGAGCAGGTGGAAAACAAAACAGGGGCAGTTGGAGCTGAGCACCCAAGAGGAGACATCTCCCCACCACAGACTCCTGCTAAACACGAAGAACATTTAGTCTCCTTAGCTGTTTTTCAACACCACAGTGAAAAGGATCCCCCCTCCTCTTTTTCCTCCTCCTCCTCCTCCGTCTGCAAGAAAATCCACAGCTCAGTTTGGT
This sequence comes from Campylorhamphus procurvoides, assembly GCA_013396655.1. Taxonomy (NCBI): domain Eukaryota; kingdom Metazoa; phylum Chordata; class Aves; order Passeriformes; family Dendrocolaptidae; genus Campylorhamphus; species Campylorhamphus procurvoides. The sequence continues at coordinate 195,590 of WBMV01007955.1, forward strand.
GGCCACAGGTTCTCTCAGCAGAGCCACGTGCAGCATCCACGCAGGAAGGAGCTCCAGTTCATGAAATGGGTTAGAAGAGACCTTAAAGCCCACCCAGTGCCATCCCTGCCATGGACAGGGACACCTCCCACTAGTCCAGGTTGCTCCAAGCCCTGTCCAGCCTGGCCTTGGACACTTCCAGGGATCCAGGGGCAGCCACAGCTTCTCTGGGCACCCTGTGCCAGGGCCTGCCCACCCTCCCAGCCAACAATTCCTTCCCAATATCCCACCTAACCCTGCCCTCTGGCAGTGGGAAGCTATTCCCCTTGTCCTGTCCCTCCATCCCTTGCCCCAAGTCCCTCTCCAGCTCTCCTGGAGCTCCTTTAGGCACTGCAAGGGGCTCTCAGGTCTCCCTGGAGCCTTCTCTTCTCCAGGTGA
>WBMV01007955.1:196185-207280 GCA_013396655.1 Campylorhamphus procurvoides
GCTGCTGATCTCCTGGATCCCGCTCTGCCACACACGGAATCTTGGTGGGGACACAGGAACGAGCTCTCAAAACTCTCCTTTGCCCCCTTTAAATTTCAAGTGACTACCAGCTGAATTTGGCCAAACAGTGGAGTTCATCTCCCAGGCTGTGCCTGCTGCCCAGCCCAGCCCTTGTGTCAGCATTTCAAAGGCCCTCAGAAAGGGAGGATTGCCTCGCACAGGGAGACTTTTCATTCCACTCCTTTCTGATCTCCCATCATGATGTGTCACAAGAGTCGCCGTGAATTTGCCCATTTTCCTGTTTATAAAGGATTTATCTGTCTCAAGAATCCAACAGATGGATTTCTGTGGCTTCGGAGGGTTTTCAGGCTGCTTATGCAAGAGGAAATGCATCCTGCTAGGGAACACTGGCAGGAAAACCCCCCACTAATGGCAAAATCCTGCTCAGCCCATGTGACTGGGATCCCTTCTGCAAAGGGAGACATTGGAAATAAAAGGCCAGTTGAAGTCACAGGCAGCCCGAGGCTACTGTTGGGGGTGGTGAGGACACAAATCCAGAGGATGGGGAGGACAGCATTTATAAAAGGCTGGTCCTCAGGACTGCAAAGGCTCTTCCTTCAGTGGAAAAATGTGAAGTTGCAGCTGTTGGTGAATCCCCAAACTCAGTCAGAGCTTTGCTGGAGAGCTTTGGAATGAAGCTACAGTCTCAACTATTAACAGTGAGAAGCAGATTTAAAAAAAACTAAAATCAAGAGGTTAATGGTTGGACTTGATGATTTTAAAGGTTTTTTCCACCCTAAATAATTCACTGGTTCTACAGGTAATGAACCAGCACCAGGTGTGAACGGTGTTATGGGATGGATGGGGTCAGCAGGGACAGGGGATGGTCCCACTGGTGGAACTCCAACATGGAGAAGCCCAGAGGATTCTCAAACCCAACCCAAGGTCTCCCTGCACACCTGGCTGAGACACCTGGGCCTCATCTGCACAAGCAGTGAGCGCTCTGAGCTGGTTTTAGACACAAATAGGAAGCCTGTTCTAATCCCAAGGCAATAACGAGGCTCTGGGTGTTCCAGGGTGCCCCTGGCATGGAGAGAACAGCCCCTCTCCCAGCAGGGCTGAGCCACATCTGCAGGACAGTTGGACATGGCCGAGATAAGATGGAGAAAGCCCACAAGGAATGTGGTAATTCACTCCTCAGAGCACTTTGAACATCACATGGGAGATAAGGGACAGAGCCACGTGTGGAGCACAGAGGCATCCAGGGGTTTTGAAGTCACAGGGACACCACAATCCCCCTGTGCCTCCTGCTCAACAAGGTGAGGACAACTCCACCCCAGCATGGCTGTGTGAACAGGGAGCAGGGGCTGAGCCAAGGGCTTGGGAAAAGGGGAACAGCCACCACCAGGTTATTTCCTAAGCCCTCACTTCTGGCATTTCTTAAGTGCAGGTTGTGCAAGCCCTGTGGTTCCTGGTGACTCAGGAACATGCACTGGGCACCGGTGGAAGGATGTGGGCACACACTGCCCTGTGTCCACAGATATTCCAGGGAAATGCCTTCCAGCCCTATCACAGTGCACAGGACAGAGACTCAAAGACTCAGGGCCTGCCCACCTTATAGGGAGGAATTTCTTCCTAAAATCTAACCTAAATTTCCACTCTTTCAGTTTGAACCACTCCTCCTTGTCCTGTTACTCCATGCTGTTGTACAACTTCATCTCCCTCTCCAAGTATCCAAATGAAAAGACTGCCTCATGATATGAACTCCTGCAAGATTTGGGCAAGGGAGAAGTGGGCGAAGAAAGCATCACATGACCACAAAACCTTCACCTCACCCCACAGCTTCACACGAAATCTGCAGCAGAAAAAGGGAACAGCCATGAATACCTTGATACAGTCCCTCTACCTTCAAACACAACAGTTCCCTCTGCATAACCCTTTTCCAATCACTCCATGCTCAGTCCAGTTCTGACAGAACTGCTGTTTTCAGCTGTTTAAACCAAAGGTGAACACTATTACAGATGGTCACAATTCCAAAACACATTATTCTCAGTCTTTAGTTACTTGAGTCCAGGTTGAGCAAGACCCCGCCATCTGATTTCACTTCATTTTAAAGACAAAAAGCTGGAATATGAACTTAATACTGAAATTTCCAGCTGTTCTACCACTGGCAAGATTCTATTTTAGGATGGGAACCTAAACCACAGCCTACCAGGGAATTTGATTATATCTCAAGTGGGGAGCCCAGCACATTCAAAACCGTAACACAACCCAGACTTTAAATAAGCTGAACTTTCTGTCCTGGACGAAGCACAAGGTGGTGGCTGTAACCTGTGAAACACTTGATATGATTCTGGTTTTCAGGGCTGGAACTTCAAACCATCACACAAAAACCTTTGGAATATGACAAACTCTGAGTCAGAAACGCCTGCAATGCTCAGATTTCCAGGGATCACCCAGAGGGATGTGTTATTTCCTGAGGGTTCACCTGTGTGCTTGTCTCACATCTCCCACACTGTGGCTCTTTTCTATTCAAGATTTCCAGGTATACAATTCATTTTCTTGAGGAATCACCTGCTCTAGTGCAAGGTGTCCCTGCCCATGGCAGGGGGTGGAAGGAGATGAGCTTTAAAGTCCCTTCCAAGTCAAACCAATCTGTGCTGATCTCTCCACTCCCAGCACTTTGGAGCTGTATCTCTCCATCCACCATTACATCATTTATCATAATTTGCAGTGACAAAAGGACGCCGCAGTGGAAAGTCATTACCCTGAACTGAGAGCGTTGTCTGGCTTCATTTAATCTGTGTCATCTACCATAAAGCCAGAGCAATGAATGCACACAAAAATCATTACACAAAATAATTTATCAGGAGCCACAGCGGGATGGGCAACCAGCAAAGCAGTTACCCAAACCCTGGAGCTGGGGAGCAGGAACAGGGACTCTCCTGCTATCCTGGAGCAGCAGCCTCCAAACAATCCCCTCTTTTGGGTTTATTTCTTTTCTGGCATCTTCTGTCAGCTGGCACTAAAGCTGTCCCACCTCACAGGTGATGGGGGTCGTTGGGAGGATGGCACTTTAGCACAGGGTGGCCAAGAAAGGTTAATGAGAAGGCAGGAGAGCAAAGTGGAGATAAAAAAAAGGATTGAAACCCAGGACAAAACCTCATAAAGGCAAGTAATATACAGAACACAGGGGCAAGAGAGCAGGGATTAAAATCCCAGGTGCCTCAGGGCATCACAGGCCAGGCTGGATGGGGCTTGAACAACCTGGGCTAGTGGAAGGTGTCCCATGGCAGGGCATGGCATGAGATGAGCTTTGAGGTCCCTTCCCAGCCAAACCATTCTGGGATTTCTGCATTTCAGCTCCACTCCTGCTGCCAGCAGGGACAGTTGTTGGACACCACACAAGTTCAGTGGATTAGGGAAAGGAAACCTCCCCCACACTCCCACCTCAGGCACTGCTGTTCCAGCAGCTGACCACAGAAGGCCGTGGCCCTTCACATGCTCCCCTCCAAAAACCTACATCCTCCTCTGCTTTCTGCACTGGAATAAACACCAGAGGAGCTTCTCTGCACACTCTGTCCCCATCCACTGCCAGGAGACAGAGTGAATCCTCCCAGCACTGACCAGAGCCCTGTGAACTGCAGCCACAGCATCACACCGAGCCCAGGGGTGCTGGGGACACCCCCGCGGTGCTGGGGACACCCCTGGGGATGGCTCATCACCCCCATGCCATGGGGAGGGGAAACCAGGGCTCAGCCCAGCCCAGGGAAGCAGCAGGGGGAGAGCAGAGCCCTCCCAGCACCAGGATTCCAGCTGAGGGAAGGAGGTGATAAAATGCTTCTCCCCAGCACTGACCTAGTTCTCTTATCAGGGCTCCCAGGGAAGTATCAATGTGCTCGGAGCTGCCACCCCAATCCTGAATTCTCCTCTCTCCTGAAGGTTACAGGCAAGTTTCCTCCAGACCCTGAGACACATCACAAGCTTTTTTTCTTTTTAAATCTGGTTTTGGGCTAAGGATGGTGGTTTTATGAACGGAGAAAGGACTGTTCCCCACAACAGCTTTATTAATTTCTCACCAAATCACCACCAGAGCCAAACTAACTAAGCACTTTTCTCATGGCAGAAAACAAGTGTCCTGGCAAGTCTATTTCCTGAAATAATTGGCAAATATAAATCTTTATGTGTGTGATAGAGGAGCTTGGCAGTGCCCACTAGACCTGAAGCTCAGTCCCTGATACAGGATGTCTCTGTCCTCTCTGCTGGGGAATTTAAGCAGACAGGGGCTGGGACCCAAAGCATGGGAAGAACAACACCTGCAGGATTCCACATTCTGCTGCAGTCCAGAAGAGGGGCAGACACGAAGGGAATGTGATTAACGTGGTATTTTCTAAGGCAAGAACATTTCCTGCTAAACTCCAGTGGCTTTAAGACATTACTGGAAACATTAAACTGTAAGTGAGAAGCAGTGAATTGGATCGTTCCTTACAAAATGACAAGATTTATTGAAACTAGAAATCCCAAATGGTTTGGGTTTGAAGGGAAATTAGAGCTCATCTCATTCCACCCCCTGCCATGGGCAGGGACACCTTCCACCAGCCCAGGGTGCTCCAATCTGGCCTTGGACACTTCCAAAGATGGGGCAGCCACAGCTTCTCTGGGCACCCTGTGCCAGGACCTGCCCACTCTACAGGGAACAATTCCTTCCCAATATCCCATCAATCCCTGTCCTCTGGCACTGGGAAACCATTCCCCTTGTCCTGTCCCTCCATCCCTTGTCCCCAGTCCCTCTCCAGCTCTCCTGGAGCCCCTTTAGGCTCTGGAAGGGGCTCTTGGGTCTCCTGGATCCTTCTCTTCCCCAGGTGAACCCCCCCCAGCTCTCCCAGCCTGGCTCCAGAGCAGGGGGGCTCCAGCCCCATCTCCAAAGGAGTTGGTAAGCTGGTTTGTATTCCTCAATTACAACACACCATTGCATCCACAGGAAGAAACTATAAACATTAAAGATTTTTTCAATGAGATAAGGAGATTAAAAAGTTGCAGGTCCCAGCTCCTGCAGAGCAGCAGCCCAGGAGCCACCACGACCTGCAGAGCCCTCAGCTCCCAACACCAAAACACATTTGGGACACAAATTCCTCCAAGCTCCGAAAGAAAGCAGAAACAAGAGATCAGCACCAGTGAGGCTCCCAGGCAGCCCAGCCAAGAGTGAGTCAGACTGACCAGGCGAGGAGGCACATTCTCCACATGGCCCAGCCTGACCACAGCGGCTCCACTGGGCTGCTGGACCCAGCACAGCCCCAGCCCTGCAGCCACACGGCACTGCTGTGGTGCCTGGAGCGTGTCCCCAGTCTTGGGACAGCAAAGGAATGGGCTGGAGACAGGGAGAACACCCCAGGCAGGCTGAAGGTACAGCACAGAGCAGTGTGGTCCATCACACTGGGATTTTAAATGGAGACACTCAACTCCAAAGTAACAATTGGCACACCCTAAGGAACACCTTCATCCAAACGCTGGGCCCAGCTGGAGTGACCTCCTCCTCTCCACAACACCTGCCCAACAGGTGAGGCACCCACTGAACTGCTTCTGGTGTTCTCAAAACACCCCCAACAATGGTTAATTTACAAAGACAGGACAATATCCTCCCACAGAACGTGGGAGGTTCGGGCTGGACAACGCAAACATCTCGGATTTTAATGCAGTACAAACAAGCTGCAAAATGAATCTCAGTTCTCCCAGTTGGAACTGGCGTGTGTTTCTCCACATTTCCATTGCTGTCCTGCCAGCTCTTCTGGCCAAGCAGCCTGTAATTCCAAGAGCACCATTGTCATTCTGTCCCGTTTCCGTAACGTGCAATTTGAAATCAGGGCTGGGGGAGGGAGGAAGGCACCGGAGGAGGCTGAAACTCAAATCCAGACAGTTCAATCTGCTAACTTGATTTTAAATCCCCATCTCATGGTAGCAATTACAGCCCCTCAAACATCTGTTTTAGCAAAGGCTTCCAAGTTCAAGCACATTTCCTCTGTCCTACAGATGTTCCTTGTCGCTGATGTGTCGTGGGCTGAGGTTGCTGTCGCTGGCACCAGCCTGGTGTCAAACCAAGGGTGCAGCACAAAGCTCCTTCCTCACCTCTCTGGGCAGGCAAGAAGACAGAAATTATCTTAGGAAAGTGGATTTAGTCTGTTGAGGAGCTTTAATAAACATTCCTGCTGTGCTGTGAGGAAAGGTTTCAGATCCAAGAAGGAAAAACCTCTTCCTCCCCCCTGTGCCAGGGATGGGGGGCACCACAATCCCTGAGAGGGAGAATCACACCCATCCCAACACACTCTGGGCAAAGGCTGATTCCCTGGGGAATTCTTGGACCTGCAGCTGCTCTCAGCTGGAGAACTGGTTCCCAGCAAGGGGTGTGAAGAATTCCAGCCCGTGCCTGATGACCTTTAAGCTTTACTTACCTGTTGGCTTGCCAGTCACGTTGCTGCACGTGCAACCCACACTTCCAGCCCCTCTGGAATCCCTGTGGCATTTACAGCAGCTCTGGAGGAGCCTGGCCAACACAACGGGCAGAATTCCACCCAGATAAGCCCCAGCTGGTTTTCCTGTGAGCTTTCCAAGCACTTCAGAATTCCCCCAGTGGAGCAGAAGATCGATGTGGCAAAGCAGGGAACATAAGAACAACAAGATAACCTTTACCCTCCAAGGAAACATCAGGGAACAAAGTAGAGCAGAGAGATAACCTGACCCTAAGCAGGGGTGCCCACCCTTAAACAGCAGCACCTTAAAGCACCACGGAGAACAAATTGCTCCAGGGAGGAGAGATTTTGCTGGCAGTGGCCAGGAAAAAGATGCTGGAGGCACAGCAACACTCAGCTTGAAGGGTTTTGTGCCTACACTTCAGGCTGTGCTAAAGCAGAATATATTGCCAGGAACGTCTGGCAGCTCTTGGTTGCCTAAGCTGGCTCAGGATTTTTTTTTCTTGCCTTGCAGATTGGTCTCAGCAGATCCAAAAATTAAAATCAACCTTAAAAAGTATCACTGAAAACTTAAAAAAATATATAAATTTGAATACACCTCCTGTTCTGAACAAGAATTTTGTCCCCATTTACTCCAACCTGCAAGGTATGGTAGAATTAACATAAATACTGCAGAAAGGAATTAAGTGAGAAATTAAGGGCTGAAAAGGTAAGGGGAAGAATGGCCATTCACCCACTGTACATCCCACCATGTGTGCTGGGCAAATACCTGAGCCATGTGTAAAAAAACAACTGCACTAAAAATGTAACCTAAATTTCCCCTCTATCAGTTTGAGCCCATTCCCCCTTGTCCCACCACCACAGTTCCTGATGAACATTTGCAGGGTAAAATGTGATGTTTCAATAGTGCAGGTTTATATATTTATTTCAGATAAACAATGGATTTTCAATGGCTCTGGAACACTGTCTCTATGGCAACTCTATGCAGAACCAGGGGGGAGGGAGGGGAAGTTCCCATATTTCTAAATACTCAGACCAGAGTCATTTGAAGTCCATTTTCCAAGGATTTTTATTCCCAGGAACTGCAGGTGCAATGCACTGCCCAGGTTCATACAAGGAGTAGTTTCAGACACATCACCCCATGGAGTTTTAGGGAATCCTGCTCAGACATATTTGATAAAACTGCAGAAATGGCTGTTTTAATATTCAGCTAAGAATTCCTACCTATAGCCTTGTTCCTGCATAGGGACTCTCATGCAGAGATGTTGTGGGCAGCCAAATTCTGGAAAACCACAGGGAAACCCTGGTGCTTCCTACAGGGAACACTTGGCCTCAAGCACACTCAGCAACACTCCCAAGGAGGGCTGGGAGCTCATCCCAGCACACCCAGCCTGAGCCTTAATCACTTTAAGTCAGATCCCACCACTGGTTTATTTCCAGTGCTCTTTCAAATTCAATTATTAAAAAGGAAAACAAGACAAACCTAATTATGCTGGACTGAGAGGCCCAGCTCAGTGTCAGTCACTGTAACTTCCCCTCCAAGAGCCAGACCTCCAACACCATTACTCACTCAGAGCAAAAAGCATATTATAGACCATTTATTGTTATCACCAAGAAAATGTGACTCAGACAAAGCCAGGGATGGTGAAGGAGCAAAGTGATAATGCTCAACAAATTGTCCTTTCTCCAGTGCAGGTGATTCTACCTCTAATTCATCAGCACAGAGGAGAAATGGCCCAAGAGCCCATATTTTCCTTTATCACCTCCAAATCAAGGGGATCTCTTCTATCCAGCAGGTTGGCAGCCCTCAAAACCCATGGGTTTTCCCCTTGGGAGGCAGTAGTAGATGTAATTTTGTTATTTCTCTGTTCCTGACCCACAGAGCAGGATTTTAAAGCTTTTAGGGTGTTCCATCACAAAATCCTCTTCCATCTCAGGAGCACCTTGTGACTTGTTAGGTTTGTTTGCTCCAAGGAATCACCTCTGTCTTATTGGCATGAGGAATTACATGGAGTAAAATGATCCACTTGCCCAAGAGTCACCTTGTACCCCAAAGGTACTTCCTCCCCTCCATCCACATCCAGCCATTAATGCTGATTGGATTTATATTCCCTCCCCAAACCCAGGCAGGCACGTACACAGCTAGGGGGTGGTGATACTGGTACATTCCCTTAGGATCCTCTCCAGTTTGCTCCTCCAAGAACCAGCTCTGCAAAGCAGTTCAGTGTCACACTGGCATTTCACAGGCCTAGATGTGGTTTTACATGATAAAACCCACACGAAAAGTCATGTGCTGAACAATTATAACCTCAAGAAGAAACAAATGACCCCTTTTTTTGTAGAGTTACTCACAGGAGGGAAGTCAGAACAAAGCAATCCTATGAGCAGATAAAAAGAAAGGGCCCAGTAAACAATTCCCAACCATACTGGTGCATCCAACACATCCAGAAAAAGGGACTTGCACTTTCCTGAGTCACTCAGCTAAGCTAAGCCTTTTTCTGCTCAGTTTTGACTTGGCTTTCACCCCCTCCCACCACCTGCAACTGTGCATAACGTGACAAAACCCCAGCAGTTCACATCCTGTCAGCCTAAAGCCACCAACAGTCTGACTTTTCACACCCGGCTCCAGGACCAGGGTGACTAAATTGAAGCTCTAAGCAGTTTCTGATCAGACTAATTTCAGAGTTCACCACCAGAATACACCAGCCCAAAAATATTAAGGGGGGGAGACCACAGGGAAAGAGCTAGAAGAGAACACAGCCATTTAATTCTTGCTCATGTGCCCTGTAAAGGCTTAAACTGGGGCACTTCAAATCCTCAGTGAGTTTCTGTTCCAACACATCCTCAGAGAAGGGCTGAGATTATCACAAAAGCCTCAGCAAAGCAAAATCAAAACAAACAAAGCCAGACTTTAAAAGTCAAGTGAAAATGTGCCTGTGAGCTTGCCCGAGAGGACATTCCTGGCCCTGGGAGTGGTGCTCTGATGACCTCACCGAGCTGCAAACCCAGGCCAGGAAGTGTTTTTGCTCATGTCTTCAAAATAGGAAGCTGGCACCCGAGGGCTATCCCTGGGAATTGATCCCCAAATCAAACCCAGCATCATAAATCCTCTTCCCATCCCAACCAGCCCACGGTGCTTCATTCAATGAGCCATGTGAGGAAGCCACCCTTAAAGCCATGGGTGTGATGGATGGAGCAGGCAGGGAGGGCAGAGCCCAGCACCCCGTGCTGCATCACCCAGGGGAGAGCTGCTGTTTCCCCCTTCTGCACATTCCTCCTCACTGCCATTACACTGAATCCCTGCCTTTCGCTTGGAGCGAGTCCCAGAAGTGACAGATGCAATAAGCATGAAGATTTCACTCGAAAAAATCCGATGGTGTTTGAAAAGACAGCTCGGGAGAAGACACAGCAATGCCAACAGGGAACACAAATGCTGATTAAAGCAATCTGGATAAAAGGCTACAAGTGACCATTGAAAAATTACCATTATGAAGTGCTGTATTAAAACAAACACCCAGCCAATGCTCCCTGAACGGGGCAAGTCTTACTGGGGGTACCGAAAATACAAAAAGGCATTTTTAGCCAAAATAAACACACAGTGCCACAACAATATTTGATCTACCTTTGTGTACACAGTCTTTAGCAAACACCACTATTAGCTGCAATAAAACGTCTCGGGCAGTGCAGAGCCATCTGTTTTTTTCCCCCCTTGAGCAGAACAGATGATTCAATGCTTATTATTCAAATGAAAATGGAATATCCCCTGTCCTGCCTCCCGCACAAAACACCCGCTGCTCTCTCCCCGTCCCCACACGCCTCTCCCAGGACACACTGTGCCATTCACACCGTTTTCCCACACTCCAGAGCTCCCCTCCTGACAGTGCCCGTGGAGGAACACGGAGGGAGAGGCTGGCGCTGGGGAATTTGGGTACAGCCTGGCCTAAAATTAAACCAGAATGGGGAAATTCAGCAGCAAACTGACAAACCAGCCCCGGCCTGATGCGTTCAGAGCATCCCTCTCTGCTTTTCCACCATCCTTGGTCTTGCTGCCACACACATCTCCCTGAACAGGCTGAACAGATGTGCTCAGGCCAACTCCAGCTATTAACGCCCCCAGCCCTAATGTGTATCACTTATCCTCAACAACAAAACCGCAGCAATCGGTTAGTTCTGTTTCCAGGCAGCTTCCACCGCCTCTTTTTTTTTTTTAATATATATATATATATTTTTCAGTCCTGTCCCCTGTGCAGCCAGCCGGTCCCAGCATCACATTGTCTGACTGGGGGATCCGAGGCTGAACCCAAACCATTCCTCGATCCTCCGCTGATCCCATGACATGTCACACCGCCCAGGACTCCGCGGATCTCCTGAACAGCCTCGAAAGAGCCGCCAGCAGCGGCTGCTCCGGGGGAAATAAAACAAAACCCCGGGGCCGAATCCCCTCCGGGGCGCTCGCCTTTTGTCCTCGGCCCCGCTGCGGGGGCGGCGAACGGGGAGAGGAGGAAANCCGCCGCCCGACTGAGCGCCGCGGGCAGGGGCGGGGCGCAAGAGGACACGCCCCTTCTAGGCCACGCCTACCGCGGGACACGATCCCGCCTCATTGGGGGCGGGGCGTAGGGATGAGTGGCGGG
>WBMV01007955.1:207468-251216 GCA_013396655.1 Campylorhamphus procurvoides
AATATACGGAACAAAAGCCCCCCATGGCCGTGCCCGCCGCGGCATCAGGTGCGCTGCGGGAGCGGCCGGAGCCGCCGCCCCGCCCCGGGCTTGCCCTGCTCGGCCGTGGCCGCGGCCGGATGCGGCGGGGACCCCGCGCCAATGCCTAATAAGGCGGGAGCGGNGGCCAGCCAATGGCGACGCGGCGCTCGCCGCCACGCGCGGTCGCGCGCTCCGAGGCCACGCCCCCGCCGCCCCTCAGTGTGGGGAGGGGGAGCGAGGGAGAGTCGTGAGGGAGCGGTGTGAGGGAGGGGGCATTTCATCCGTGAGGGGCCGACAGTGTCCTCCCTGAGGGACCGGGCATTTCATCCTTGAGGGAGAGGGCATTTCATCTCTGAGGGAGAGCGTATTTCATCCCTGAGGGAGCGGGCATTTCATCCGTGAGTGACTGTCCGTGTTATCCCCGAAGGACTGGTCAAGTCCTCCCTCACGAACCGGTCACGCCTGCCCTGAGGGACCGACCATGTCCTCCCCGAGGTGCCGGTCATGTCATCCCTGAGGGGTCGGCCATGTAATCCCTGAGGGATCGGCTCCATCACCCCTGAGGGATCGGCTCTATAATTCCTGAGATATCATCCATATAATCCCTGAGGGACCGGCTCTATAATTCCTGAGAGATCGGCCATATCATCCCTGAGGGAAGGGCTATATCGTTCCTGAGGGACCGGCTCCATCACCCCTGAGGGGACCAGTCGTGCCCCCTGAGGGATCAAGGCCTGGTGTCCTCAGGGACAACCCTGTGGAGAACCAGCAGCTCCACAAAACAGCCACCACGTCCCCTCATTTTGTCACACCGACTGGCTGTGGCTGTTGTGGGAAAAGGACAGTGACAAGTGAGAAAAGGACAGTGACAACAAACCCTGGCTAAAGGCTGCACAGCCCATCCTTCCTCAAAAAATCACACCTTAACAAGACACCCAGAGCAGCAGATGGAAACCAAAGGTTCTCCTCATTGCAAAGGTGATTCGGGGGTGCTGCACTGTGTGAGTTTTGCAGCTCTGCTGTGCTAAGACGATTTTAGGATGCTGCACTGTGTGAGGTTTGAACCTCTGCTGTTCTAAGATGATTTTGGGATGCTGCACTGTGTGAGGTTTGAACCTCTGCTTTTCTAAGATGATTTTGGGGTGCTCACTGTTCTAAGATGATTTTGGGGTGCTGCACTGTGTGAGGTTTGCACCTCTGCTGTGCTAAGCTGATTTTGGGATGCTGCACTGTTCTAAGCTGATTTTGGGGTGCTGCACTGCATGGTGTGAGGTTTGCAGCTCTGCTGTTCTCTCCCGTGGCACAGGGCATGGCCAGGTGAGCCCTGGCAGCACACCTGGATGCCCACAGGTAACACCACCCTCGGCATCGTTCTGTGCCTCAGGGAGCCCGAGGAGCAGATGAAGGAGCAGATGGAGGAGAAGAGCAGAGCCCACAGCCCTCAGTGTTACCATACATGGCCAAAACCAAAACTCCTCGAGCTTCCTCATACGTTTTGGCCAATGTTTGCGCCTTCATTTGCATGTGGTTTGGTGCTTAAAGGGGGGTGATGTTTCCGGGGAGCAACACCCCTCTAATTCCACTTCTAATCCTTCAGAATTTGGAGAAATGTGGCATGAGGAGCTGAGCTGAGAACCCTCCTCTTCCCCCACTATGCTCTGGCAGGACCATGAACCATCTCCAGTAAGAGCTGGGTGTTAAAACACCCCAAAAACCTCACAGAGGTGCATTTGCCGTGGTCTGGCCAGTGACTGTCACAGCCGCTGGAAACATCAGTAGCTACAGATTAAACAAATGTTATCCCTCTTTTGTTAAACTTTGACACTAAGTTAAACCACTGCTTCAATAAGCAGGAAAGCCTCTCTTACCTACTGAGCAACACCTTGATAATAAAACCATACACCCAGAGATTAGAGTAGCAACGCTGCATCCCTGCCCAGGGCACCATGAAATTAATTAATAGCTTCCTTCTGAACCCGGGCCCAGCACAATGACACCACCCTCCTTCCTCAAACAGTTGTGCTCAGGTGAAAAAAAGAAGAAAACAAAAGCAGTCTGGCAGCTTCAGGTAACCCAGAGTCCGTGGGTTTGGGTTGTGATTCACGTTTTCCACTTATGTACATGACGTGCTGAAGGTCACAATGAGTCAGTGATAGAGCTGAGAGCCCTGAGTGCCCATCCCTGGATTTTGGGGGGCCTCAGACCTATGTGTGTGGCTTTAAATTTTATAAAAGTGGCATTTTAATCACATACCAGGAGGTGCTTTACCCTGGGCTGTGAAACAAGAGCAAGGGCAGCAGCACCACCCAAGAGCTCAGAAGAGGAACCAAAGGCAGACTTTTGGCCTCCAGCTAAAGAGAAAGTGACACACGGAGGACACCAAGTGAAATTCGTCCTGAGAAATCTGATTGAAGCCTAATCCTCTCAACAACTGCCACCAGAACGGGGGATCCTGCCGGGATGGACAATCCTTGCTCAACACAGAGCTGGAAGAGTCACTAAGGATGGACTCAGGAAGAAATGATACCTGTGGAAGTCTTGCAGAGCTTCCTAAAACATCTGGATGGAAATGTTCCAAAGATCACTCAGCCCCTGACCTGGATTAAGGAGCTGTTGGGATCACAACTGTACCAGGTGATGAAGAAATTACATGGATTTTGGGCTGAAGTCTCCAACAAACAGAAGGAACAGCTCAGGTTTTACATGTGCTCTTTGGTTCTGCTCTAACCACTAATCTTCCCCACTTCAGCTGAATCAACCCACCCTAACAAACAATTTAAATGATATCTAGAGCACTGCAAGCCCAACAACTTGTCAAAATATGCCACAAATCCTAATTTGTCTGCAGGAAAATACCCTGTTACCTAATATTGCAGCTCCAAGGAGCCACACAACAAGGTTTATCCCATTTTATCAGTACTGACACACCTGGTTATTACATTTTAGAGACTCCATTCCCCCAGTTTTCGGCATCCCACATATTTTCCCCTCGGCTACAGCACTGCAGGATTGCTGCAAAGTATCTCCCAGCCTTTATAGGGAAACAGCACCGTGGCTACAGACTCCACCTCTGAAACTTATGTCAGCAGCTAAATTTAGCTTCCTGCAAATATGCATCAATTCCATCCCTGCAATAAATCACCCTGCTTTGCTCCTGGGATGATCTTGATGTGTTTTAGAAGTACCACACTTGGTGTGTCTGTCCTCCCCAGGGTGGTGGTTGTAGTCAGAAAATGGAAGGGAACACCTGAAGCACCTTTTTTGGGGGGAAATTTTGATGCCTTCAGCTGATATTCTGCAATTTGGAGTTTCTGAGCAACCCCAGATGGGTATCAAACCCAGTCAGTGGAAGCAGTAAAATCATTTGTGGGATGAATTTATCCTGAATGTCTCCGTTTGCCGAAATCCTCACTGCTAAATATATTCTGAATGGAGGGAAAGGGCTTAGGGAGGGTTTAGAGAGATCAGCACTTTAAAGTCCTGTTATTTTGCAGCTTAACTTGTAAGTCACGCAAAATATGCCAGATGGAACAGTTTGGATCTTGGATTTGCAGGTATCCAAGTTACGCAGCTTTTCTAGGAGTTCTGTGTCCCCACTTATCTATTTATTTCCTGAAGCCTTTGAATTTATTATCGTATTTATTTTATTCTAGTATTTATTTAAGAGGAAGCACTAGATCCTCCCACCTGCAATTCAAATATTTTTATATTTCTCTTTCACAGGTCCCATCCTTTAGGGATCCCATTCCACCAGTGGATACTCAAGGCCAGGCTCAGCAACATGAGGAAGAGCTGCTCCTGCTGAAATCAGTAATGATCTTACCTTTCACTTGATATTGTTGGAATGTAGTGTTTTTTAATGCAGGGAAAGATTCCCTGCCCATGGCAGGGGGTTGGAATGAGATGGTCTTTAAGGTCCCTTCCAACCCAACCCATTCTGGGGTTCTATGAAATCTGAACTGGTTGTAACGACAAACCCACCCCAAGCCATTTTGCCTGCGTGGAATTAGATTTACCCCAAGCATTAATTTACTTTTTCTGCCTCTTTTCCTTGGTGTCTGTGGGCATGGACTGAGTTCCAGGGGCAGCTTTATGAAACTGCTCCCAATCCTGGTTTTTAGAGGCATTTCAATGATCATCAACTGTTGAGCAGCTGCCAAGATGAAACTGTTCTAAGAGCCATCACATAACAGCTCCTGATAATGGCAAATCGATTCAGCCTCGAGGATGGGATCTGCCCAGGGAAGTGTTTCCCTGCAAAGTGTTTGTCTGGAGAGAGAGAGAGAGGGAGAGCAAAATCCCTTTGGGTTGGCCTTATTCAATCCTTGGCCAGAAAGGGGAGCTGTAGAATTAGGGAATGGAGATAAGGAGAACAAAATGTTCCAGCAGATATTTTAAAACAAGAGGCAGGAAGGGAGAAGTGAAGGAGGGTGAATCAGAGCTCATGGGCAAGGAGAGAGGAGAAGCTGGATAACAGCAGGGGGTTAGGAGTCAGCACCCCTGAGCTTTATTCCCAGCTCAGAGGGACATGGAACCACCACTGAGCTACTTCCAGACCCCAAAACTGGGGTCACATCCCAAACTCCCTCCCCAAAGGGTAATAAATGCACTGCAGTGAGTGAGGGCCTGCACTGACATCGTGTCTGTGGAATGGCTGGAGGATGCTGGAGATGGATAAGGAATGAGTGAACATTAGGCCAAGATGGGCATTAATAATTTATGCCACAGTTATTAATGATTTATAATAGATTTCATCAAGCACATCTATTACTTCATCTACCCACTCTCACACATTTTGTGCAGTAATGTCGATGTCAAACACATCCCTCCCAGCTCAGCTGTAGGAAAGGCACCCAAAAGAGTGCTTTTGCAGCAAAAGGAAACCTCTAATTTCAAGCTAATCTATTTCCTCATGTCTTTTTCTCCATCAGTAGACAGGATTGTAAAACACATTTTCATTTCATTCCTATTTTCGCAGTGAAGGGAGGTAAGTCCCAATACCTAATTAAAATGTTGGGCCACCCAAATAAACCCAAAGCAATTACTTGCAACAGATGGGATTTCCTTTGTTGCTGTCTCTGGCTGATTAACGAGGAGGAGAGAGACAAGAAAGCAGAACACAAAAAAAAAAAAGCAAAAAAGAAATAAAAAAAGGCAGCAAGCTGTACTTTATTTACAACAGGAAAATCCTGGGACTGACATTTCCTAGCACCCTGAAATCCTGAATAGCAGCAAAAAATCAGGTGCTGGGGGTCCTGGGCACTGAGCACAGAGCCTCATTATTCAACCACTTAGGAATCCTTTGCCATCTCCTTCTGTTTCTCTCCCTGCTGTCTAGGATCGAGTTGGACCAAAGGTGCTGGAAAAATCAGAGGTGGAAGAAAGGAATCATAAAGGTAAATACAGGCGAGGTGTTCACGTTTGAGAGCTGGGAAATGTTTCAAAGAGCTTTTTAAAAACCCCACCAGGCTGTCATGGATGGAGCAGAACGAGAAGCTATCCCTGCTCTCCTTCCTGCCTAGTGCGAGGTGTCCCTGCCCATGGCAGGGGGCGGAACGAGCTGAGCCTCGAGGTCCCTCCCAACCCAAACCACTCTGGGATTCCTCGATTTTGTTATGGCAGCGTTTTCACAGTTCAGCACTGAAATATTGTCTCGACCCTCCTTCCCTATCTCTCCTGGAGGACAAGGAGGTGTCGGGAGGGATTTACTGCTGCTGGGATTGCCCTGGGGACGAGCTGATTCCTTGCATCCCTTCTCACCCCCTTCTTCCACCAGACCACCCACTGCATCCACCTGCTCCATCCATTGCTGGGAAGGACATACTGCTCAAACATCCCTGTGCCTGGTGTGGCTGACGGGAACACCCCAAATCAGCCGTGTCACCGACATCAGACAATTCCCACCCAGGAGCAGTGGGGATCCACACACAGGATAACACCAACCCCATCCCTGTGCTCTGAGCCTGGCACTGACAGGTGGCAGTAACAACCTATTTCTTTACACCCTGACAAGGACAAGGTGTCCTCAGGTGCCTCCTGGAGGACAGGACCTGTTTGTCATCGCTGCAGGGACTCTTATCCCTGACACCCACGAGCTGGGGGACGTTCCTGCTCCGCCTCCGTGTCGCGACAGCAACCGACACTAACGTGCCTGTGCCGTGGGATAATCACACCTATTTTTTGAGCAAACACACGACTCAGTTTCAAAGCCACCATAGATTTCCTGTGCCTTAAAACGCTTATTTTCCCTTATAAGGAAATGCACAATTGCAGATTGTCGCTGAACAGAAGATGTGAGTTGAGCAGTATGGGTCGGGTGGCCCCGTGCAGGATCCACTCTCTCACACAAACACTCATTTCTGTCCTTCCCTATTTCTGCAGAACTGGTGCTTTACCAGGAAAATTTCAACAAAGTTCGCTTATCTGTATTTTTTCAGTGAAAGTCTTTCCAAGTTGATGTCATTCTCCTGAAAGGCTTATTCAGTGAAGTCACAGTGCGGCAGAAAAAAGAACTTAAGGAAAATAAAGCTTCTTTTTAATGCCACAGCTAAAATAAAATACGGGTTCACCCAGTGCCTGGAGAGACACAGGCACATAATTCCACATGGCAGTGGGAAGGAGCATCCTATGGGCACTGCTGCACTGTAGCTGTTGATAAAGCACTATATTGTATTTATTTCCATACAGGAGAGTTTGACAAAGCAAATCTTTTTCTAAAAGAGTTTCACTGCACAAAGTGCTTTGAACCAACACCTGATTTCCACCCTGCTTCATTCTGAGATTCCGTGTGCCATGAGCACATCCCATCTGTCACCCGGCTATTGCAGGCAGGTATTTCCCAACCACCTCCATGCTCCCACCTCCCCTCCAGCCCTGGCTCAGTGACCTCCAGGACCCCCCTGGCAGAGCCAGGAGCCCTCACTCCTCACCTTTCCTGGGCGCTGGTGCCGCCGCCGTCCCCTCCGACGCCTTGGGCTTCTCAAAGGTTTTCTTGGCGTCGGCAACTTTCAGCACGTTCTCATCCTCCTGCCCCTTCCTGCCCTTCTGCTGCGGCTCCTCCGAGCCCCCTCCTCCCGCAGTCCTGCCCCCAGGGAGCTGCTCCTTGCCAGCCTTGGCCTCGTCTCCGCAGGGCTCCAGCAGCGCCTCCGTCAGCGCCACGGCCTTGCTCATGCTCAGAGCCAGGCTCTCCTTGCTGTGGGTCCTCACCGGAGGGGCCGGGGGGGTTCTTTTCTGGATGTAGGAGTCGAGCATCCCGGTGTCAGCATCCCCTCCCAGCTGCTCCCAGCTCTCGGGGAGCTGGCTGCTGCTCTGCCTCGAAAGCTTCCCAGTGTCCCTGGCCGACAAGGGGTAATTTGTGACCGCAGGGACCATCCTTTCCAGGCTCTTTGCTACCTGCTCGTGCTTCCTGGCCGGATCCTCCTCGCTGGCCTGCCCGTTCTGGCACAGGGCCGGGGTTCCCCCGGGCTGGGGGGTGAAGCTCCGTGCCGGCCTGAGGCTCTCGGCTGCCTTGCTGTCCCTGGGGATGTACGAGACAGATGCTGCTGCCTCCTGTTTGCTTTGCAGGATGTAATCCATGAGCTCGAAGCTGTCGGACCTGACGGGGACAGTGGGCTTGTTCCTCTCCGAGGGGCAGTTCAGGCTCAGTTTGTTCACTTGCCTGCCCTCCACGCTGCTCTCTGAGTCTGAACGGCTCATCTGCCTCCTCAGGACCCCTTGGAAAGAGTTGAGCCTGTTCAGGCTTGGACTTGTTGCTTTCCCATCCCCTGCATCGTCCTCCTGAATCAAAAGTACCGTGTCCTCTGTCTCTTCCCATTCCTCCTCAGGTTCTGCCTCTGCCTCCTGGATGAGGCGCCGGTACTCGCTCTCGTCCAGCCTGTAAACCACCGGCCTCACCGTCCTGCCCGTGCCCCTGCGCCCCACCTCCATCTCGTACACCTTCGGAGGGGCTCCTGCCTCCTCCCCTCTCCTGCACCCCCTGGACACGGGATGCTCTTCCAGGTACAGGTCCCCTGCCGGCCCCCGCTGCTCTCTCTGCCCGTTGCTGCTCATCTCTGACCTCCTGGCAGGGGCCCTGGTGTCGCTCCGGGGGTCGGGGAGATCCCCCCGCTCCCCCCTGTGCCCCAGGCCCTCCTGGCCGAGCTGTCTCCGTGTACAATCCTCGCGTGTTCCTGCCGAGTCTCCTCGGGAAGCAGCGCAGTCTCTCCCCCTCTTCTTACTTGTGTCATCCTGTAAATATCCACAGTACTGCCAGGTGGAGGCTTCCATGGCCCGCGGCTCCGTCACCGTAATTCCTGGTTCCAAGTGCTTTGAGAGTGGCCAGCCAAGATTTCTTCCCACCTTGGGTCTCGTCAGGCTTTCGGCACCGCCTTCCCCTCGCTCCGCTAAGGCAGGGACGGCGGCTCTTGGAAGCGTCGGAGCCTGGGTCATGTGAACCGGCGTTCCTTGGCCTCATGGCAGGAGAGGAACATCCCTCTGGCACGACGGAGCGCCACAACACCAGCCACAGCTGATGCCACGCTGGTCCCTACCCAAATATATCCCACCTGGATAACTGGAAAAGCACCCCCCAGCTGCTCACTGGCTGGTCCATGGCACTTCACAGCCAGGACTCGCTTCCCATCTGCATCCTTCTCCAGGGATCCTCCTCTTTCCCCAACCTGCTGCAGCAACAGCTCCCCAGGGTCCCGTGCAGCAATCCTGCCTTGCCTCCGATCCCGCTGCTTCCAGAGGGCTTTGCTGCCAGCTCGTCTGCTGCGGCTCGTCTGGGCAGGATCACCTCCGGCAGCTCCTCCGGGGGTTTCACGGAGGGCTTGGAACCCGCACCCGAGTCCCTGGCACCGCTCCCCGCCCCGCGCCCGGGCTCTCCCAGCGCTCCTTCCTTGGACTGGGAGCGGCGCTGCCCTGGGCTGAGTCCCAGTGCCTGCCCTGGGGAGAGATGCTGCCTGCTCGGAGCACGAAGGGCTGGGACGGGCCGGCTGGAACGATCCCGGGAATTGCTACTGCGAAGGGAATTGCTGTGACAGAAAGAGGCTGCTCGAGATAAACGGGAGCCCGACAGCAGCCCCAGTTACAACTTTCCCTCTGGAGACTCCCAAACGCAACTTATCAAAACTCCCTATTCACGCACTGGGCATTTCTCTAAACAAGCTCCCGGCGGAACGTTCCTCCCTTGGGATAACGCTGGGGAAGGCGCTGGGGCCGGGCAGCTGGAGGGCTCTAATCCGTTTGTACACAGCCGGGATGCCTGGCATTACTGCAGCGAGCCGCGGCTCCCGGCCCGGCTCCCAGCGCCGCCACTGCCCCAGAGCTTTGCCTTTTATGGTCCCGCGAGCCGGGAAGCATCTCCAGGCGGGATGCAGGAAAACACCTACACGGTGGCCCAGAGGAGCCTGCAGAGGCACCTCCAGGGATGAGCTACCCCCGTGTCACCCCAGCAGTTGGCAAACAGGACCTGCCCGCTGGCCCCGGACCAAAGGCATCCCCTGACATTCCATGGGGCTGGAAAATCCTACCAAGCCCCTCATCCAGAGCCCCAGGGACCCACTGGCAGTGTGGGTGACACCTGGCCCACGGTCATGATGCCACCACCTCACCCCCTGTCCCACAATCCAGCACAGGAGCCAGTCCTGGGGAAAGAGAGAGGGATGACAGTTATCCTAGCTCTTATCAGCCCGGAGCCAGCCAGGGCCCTCCTGGGGATGCTTCTTTATCAGGGCACGTTTCAGAGCTGTCCTGAGCGGGACAAACCCCCGTTTGTTACCGCTGGAAGGCTCAAATCCCTGCCCAGGCTGTAAAACACAACCAAGCTCCAGAGGTACCAGGGCAGTGTGGGGACCTGGCAGCACCAGCCCTGGCAGGCAGAGAAATGCTGAGCAAGATGTGCTGACAGGTGTGTGAGGGAGGGATTCCAGAGCCAAGGCACCTCCCTGGGGGATGAACTCACTTGATATTGGCACCACGACCTGATCAATCATTCAGGTGTTTCCCTCTGAGCCCTCGGTCTCCCACAGCGAAGCCAAATTCATTCTGGACTTCTCACAACCCCTGATGATTTGGGGGTGTTCTCGGTGGGTTTGGCTTGTCCTCTGTGGGGATCACAGAGCCAGGGTTGGTGTGGAAGGGGCAGGGCCCTGGACCTGCCCGGGGTTCCAGGGAAGTGCTGAGAGCTGTGACACGGCCTGGACGGTTCTGCTCCTGAACCCTCTGCATAAAAGGCAAAGGCAGCTGCTGCTGCCCCATCCTTCAAACTGAGAGAGGAAGAGACTTTTAGGGAATGTGCACTGAGCCTGGAGCAACCCGGGCTGTGCCCACTGCAGGAACCAACCCCTCTGCCCTCGGCAGCACCGACCTGCAGCTCCTGCTGAGGAAAATATTGACAGCTCCACCTCTCCAGGGGCCAGCACGGCTGTTCCAGCCACGGCCCGGCAGGAAGGGGCACGGAGGAGTCGCCCTGGGCTGCTGCAGAACCACTGTGGGGCAGCAGCTTCTCTGCTGCAGTCACTGCCGGGGTGCAAATGCAGCCCTTGGAGTCCTGCCTGGGCTTTCTCTGTGTGCCACAACCCGGCTCACTCACCTGCCAAACCTCATCTTTTTGCCAAAAACATCATTAAAGTATCTGCTCGCTGTCCCTGCGGTCACCCAAACCCACATGGAACTGGGAAATGCTGCCAGGGAACCAACCTCTTCCCATCAGAGGATCCTTGAGGAGAAGCCACTCAGCTCCTTCCAATACCACTCAGTACCACCTGCAGCCCCTCCAGGAGGGAAGAGCTCACACATTCCCAGCCAGGAGGGCTCCCAGTGCCAGGCTGCCCCTGCCATGGCCTGCCCAGGGAGCTCCACACTCAGGCACCTCCTCTCCCCATCAGGGCTATAAATAAACCCTCCGTGGTCGCTGGAGAGAAGTTGTGTTGCTCCAGATGTTGCCTGGTTTTGCCATAGCAACATCACAACAGGATGTAACACTCGGCTGGAACGAACCGCTCCGAAAAGCACCAACTTTCAATCAAAACAGGAACAAGGAAAGTCCCAGGGACTCATGGGCAGCCCGGGCACCCTCCAGCCATCCCATGCTCCTGCCATCCCTCACCCAGCCTCTACACCCACCTTTGGGAGCTGGGAATGGCTCTGTGGGGAGGCTCCGTCTTCAGGAAGCTGAGCCGGGCATGGAGCGACATCCTATGATCCAGCCAAGGGATATGTGAGCTAAATGAGCCAACAGCAAACACTGACCCCCAAACGGTGCTGGCTGAGGGACAGGCTCTGCCCCAGGACCTCAGACACACCAGTGGGCAGCTGTTGCCTCTCCATGGAGAGCTCCAGGGCTCCCAGCTTAGCAGGAGCTTCCCAGCATTGCTGTGGCTCGGTGCTGGAGAGAGAAAACCCCAGGGGTACAAGCAGGACACACACACAGAGTTAACCTGGGGTGTAGGAGCAGCATACACACACACAAACACACACACACGCAGAGTCCCACTGTTCTCCCTGGGAAGGGCTGATGTCAGCCCACCTGGGCAAATCCAGGAAGGTGCTCCAGCCCCTCTCACAGTGTTGCTGCTCCCCCATCACAGTGGGATCAATTCCAGCCCCTGTGGTGGGACCTCAGTCACCAAACTCACCCCATGCCTCGGGCTCCAGGTGTGGGAGGAGTCGGCAAACTGGCATCAGGAAGTGCCCACCTCTGAATAACCCTGCAAAACTCATCGGGATAAGGAAAACAAAAAAACTTTATTTTTTTTTTCCTCACAAGAAGCACATAAAATATTCAGGACATTTTTACAAACAAAAGTAAAAAAAAAAGTGCATGATGCATCATTCCCTCCCGCGGACGTACAGTACAAAAATCCCGCCGATTCCAATACAAAACCAGGATTCAGGAATACCATGGACTTAAAGGAACCTCGTTATCATGGAGTACAGCAATGCACAGGAACAGCTACACGGGGCTCAACCCTCCCCACGGGCTCACCACGACGGGTCTCTGGTGGGCCGAGGCCAAGCCAAACCCCACGGGCACGGGGGGGACTCCCAGGAGGGTCGGGCACTGCCACCGACAGCACCCGCACTGGGAATAAGGTGCCGGTTCGTGCATTTCGGGATTGCCGGCAGGACAGGATTGGGTTTGGATCCGCCGGGCAAAGCGCATCCAGCAATGGGATGTGTCCCCGCACACCCCGCCCCCGTTCCGGCAGCAATGCATAGATCAATGGGATAATGGGATAACGGGGGGGAACAGGGACACCGGGAGCAGCCACCAGCACCTCGGCTGTCACGGAGCCCTTTGGGTCTGTCACAGCCAGAGCAGAGGGAAGGGGCAGCAGGTGAGCAGCGCCGAGCTCGGCAGGGATGGGAGGGCGGGATGCAGGAGGGGGAACGGTCTCACTGCCACCAGAAACACCAAAAGCACCAAAAACTCCCCAAAGGACAGCAAACAGCAGAGTCGAACAGCTCAGCAGGTACACAGTGTTTGTAAACTATGAGTAAGGCACTCTGTTGTAAGGACACGTGGGGAGGACGAGCACATGGACCTTTCTCATGCAACAAACCCAACGGGACCACTCAGGGCGCGGGTTTGGCTCCAAACCCTGGGAATGGCACGGCAGGTTCCAGGCCAGCCCCACCGTGCTGTGCCAACCCCGGTGCCACAGGGAGGGAAGGGAAGGGCTGATCCAGCGGGAGCAGCAGCGGGGAAGGCAGCGGGAGCCGAGCCGTGCCCCGGGGCTGGACACGGCACAGCCCGGCAGGCACCGGAGGGACAGGAAGGAAATCCGGTGCTCGCAACAGCCAAGGGAACCTTCGGAACTCGCCCCAATCCGACCCTGCAGCTCCTCCGGCGGCCGGGCCCGATGGGAAGGGTCGGCAGTGCGGGCAGAGGTGCTGCGGCACGCAGGGACAAATAACCCCTGCTGGGGCCACACCGAGCGCTTCCCTGGGTCCCACGGCACCCAAGAGCCCCGGGGCCTCCCTGCCCGTCCCAAATCCACGGCTGGGAGGGAAGGGGAGCGAACGATACAAGCCCAGGAAGCGGCTCGCAGTGCCCCGTTCCCGGCTCGCTGACGGGGGTTCATCCTGCCCTCAACTTGACTCGGTGACTTCTCAGCCTGACCAACCAGAGGCTGCTGCTCAGATTCCCTTCCCGAGCAGCTCCCGGGTGAAACAAGTGCAAATCACACTCGAACTCTCTCAGCAGGGGCGTTTCTTTACTGATTGCCCGTCCCTACAAATCCTCACACAACAGAAACGTGGGATCTTACGCTTAAGGGGAAAAAGGGAACTCTGGGCATTCAGGGCAGCAAAATCCAAGGTTCCCTTCCTCGAGACACTGGATTTTGGACTAATGAGTTCAGACCTGCAGCCCTGCTCTGCCCCACCTCAGTGAGGGAGTTTTAAAAGAGCCTTTCCATGGAAATTTTAAAACATGGGAGCGCTCACACTCACAGCTGGTTGGGCAGATCCATCACTGAGCTCCCAGATCTGTTTGGATCCCCAAACCTGCTTCAAAACATCACCCGAAGGCACGAGCAGCCAACGTGGCTTCAGGTGGGATTCAGGGAGCACTGAGGCTTGGAGAGTGTTCCCTGCACACTTCCCAAGCCCTTCCCCCTGCATTCAGCCAGCCTTTGACCAGGTTGGCTGTCCAAAATATTCCAAGAACACGTGGAATGGAGGCACAGCTGCAATCCAAGCAGCAGCCCCGGCAGGAGGGGGAGCACAGGGTAACACCAGCGGGCGAGGGAGGAGCACAGGCAGCCCCCACCTGCCCCCCTTTCTTGCAGGAGAAGCTCTCACCCTCACCTCCAACATCCCTCTCCTGGGGCTGTGCCCATATTTCTGTCTGACTGCTCCCCCAGGCAGGATTTACAGGGCTTTCAGAGCCCTGTGAGGGCTGGGACACATCCAGCTGGGCTCCTCCTGCCAGGGCCACCCAGGCTCCTGCCACCACCTGGCATAAATAACACCCTGGACTCCACCAGCAGCTCCCCACGCTGCTGGGAAACCCAGCACAGAGACACTTCTACCAAACCAACAGCAACAACCCTAAAGACACATGGTCACCTCAGGGGATTCAGCAGAGCTGACCCTCAGCCACCTCGTGTCACCCACGGCTTGGTCCCTGACACAGGACCCATGACAATGACACAGCATCACGCCACAGGCTCTGCCAGCACTGCCACAGCACGGACACAAGGACAGCAACAACACCCCAAGAACACGACCCTTGGGACAGCCACACAGGTCACAGTGTCCCCAAGGACACAGCCCTGGGAGCCTCCACGTCCACACTCCCACAGACCTTCACAGCCAACACCAAGGGAATTCCTTCAAACAACAGCAAGAGTTCTGGGAAAAGCCTTTTGGATAAAAAACTCCAACAACAAAGCAGGAGGAAAAGCCAGCGGGAACAGAGGTAGTGTGCATGTCACCATCTTAAGGATTTCCCACAAGTGCCCTGTTTAGAGACTTGTGTTTGCTCTGTAAAAAAAAAAAAGTCATGAATAATTGTTTGGAGTCTTTGAAACAGAACATTTCAGCATTTTAGATATAGATAGAGATACAAATATCTATCCATAACCACACACAAATCCACGTTATTACACTTGGCAAACAGTACTAGGAAGAGCATCCCGCAGGACAACAGGCAAGTCACACAGCGAGTCCTCCTCTAAGTCATGCAACACATTTTATTTCCCTTGTGCCCTTCACGTGACGCATCGTGGTCCTTCTGCTCCCTCTCAGAGCACAAGGAGGGGATGAAGAGGTGGCGTTGGATGAACTGCTGCAAGTCAGATGACAGAACTGCATCGGTGCAATGAGTAAACGCTGCAACCCCCCCCAAATGCAGCCCCCTTCTCCCCTCCACAGAAGGCATCAACTTTTGCCCATCCAAAGCATGTTCTTCAAGTTCCCCCCTGCCGGCTTTCCCCCCGGTTTGGAGGAGCTGTCCGTGCTCCTCGGGGCGGGCTGTGGCTCACAGAAGACAGAGCACTCGCTGGAAACGGCCTCCTTGGAGTCTGTCACCGTGGACACGTCCACGTCACTCGACAGGTCCTCGGAGGACAGGTTAAGACAGCCCAGCTTGGCGAGGGAGTTGGACCTTTTGAGGGGCGAGGAGACGGTGAGGCCGGCCAGGCGCAGGCGCGTCTCGATCTCCTGCGTGCGCTGCTTCACCAGGCCCGGCTTGCCCCGCACGCTGTGGATGCTGTCGCTGCTGGAGCTGCGCGTCAGGTTGGAGCTGCGGGACGAGGACGGCGTGTAGCAGATGGTCTTCAGGAAGTCCTTGGTGAAGCTGCTCGTGTGCTCCAAGCGGCACAAGGCCGGCGTGGAGGTTTTCTGGGAGATCCCCTCCGGCACGCGCTTCACCTCCAGCCTCTCCACGCTGTTCTCCGCGTCCCCCAGGACCATGGGGGCCGGGGCCAGCAGAGGCACGAGGCCGCAGTGGGCCAGCATGTCCTCGCTCTCCTCCACGATGCTGGAGGCCACCCTGTCCCGGAGCAGCGCCGAGGCGTCCGAAGGCAGGCTCTTGAGCCGCTCCAGCTCCTTGGTGTGCTTCCTGACCAGCCCTGCCTTCTGCAGCTGGATCAGCGACTCCTGATGCTGCATCAAGTAGCTGTTGGCGCTTGGCTTTTCCAAGTCTTTGCTGAACAACAGGTACTTCAGGTCCTTGGTAGGTCTGGGGTCCTTTCGGGCCAGAGTCTCCTCTCTCCCCACATCAGCACGAAGGAGGCTCCTGTCACAGTGTGAGTTTCTCCTGGGCAGCAGAGTTTTTTCCGGCGTTTTTGGCGCATCCTTTCCTCTCTCCAGAATGCTGCAGTGCTGATCAAGGGGCCTGCATGAGCCAACCTCCACAGGCCCGGGTCCTGGCACCAGAGGAAGCGCAGCCTCATTGTGTTTAGTTCTGCTTGGCTCCTCTGGGTGTGCCCTGGAGGGCAGGTGTTCCAGCAGGTGGGAGTGGAGGTGGGACAGGAGGGCTGGCTGTGTGCAGATGGTGGTGCTGCGCCGTGCAGGGTTCAGCTTCTCACACTGCTCCCCAAAGGAGTCTGGGGACAGCCTGGCTGAGGAATACATGCAGTCAGTGCAGGACTGGTAGGGAGGCTTCACCTTGCTCAGGATCCCGAACACGGCGTCGTGCTGTGGAAAGAAAACAGGCACAGATCAGTGGGCACAGAACTGCCCCCAGCGACCAGCACAAGGTGTATTTACAGCCAAGCAGCCCTGAAACAGCAGACATTTCCACTTCAGGCCCTGCAGCAGGAGCTAAGCCGCGTGCTTTCCCAGCAGACAGTGTCTCCAAGGAATACCTACCGTGCCAAACGAGGGTCATGCAAGCGAGCTGCCCAAAGCACTTTACAGGGCACTCACGTGTGCACTCCTGGCATCTAAATCCACAGCTCGGGCAAGCAAAGCCCTGGTCAGAAGCACTTCGCAAGGGAAGAAGCTCATCATGGAATGAAAGGCTTTATCCAAGTCAAATGAAACTGGGCTATGAGGATGAGAAGAGCAGTTTCACTTGCAGCAGAGTCAGCCATGCCAATCACCTCCATCTCACCTCCATACGCACCTCAAAATCCTCTGGACAACTCCTTTTGCTGTTGTTGTTATTCAAGTTCTCCCTATTGAGCCTGCTCTCCTCCTTGTGCATGGACAAACGGCGCTTCCACTTCTCCATGGGATTCTCCTCCCTCACACCGTCCTCCCCCGGCTCCCCGAGGCCCATCCTTCCCTTCCGGGGGCTGAAGTCCATTTTCCTCTTGGCCTCCCTCTCGCAGCAGCTGCCCAGCTCTGCCGGTGGCTCCGCTCTCTCCGGGGCCTTCCCCACCTCCGGCAGCCTCGTGTGGGGCAGTGTGGATGGAGCCTGGCCCACCAGAGTGTCCCTCTCCAGCTGCTCCACAGGGAAGAAGCCCTCCCTGTGCCCGGGCACCTTGTTCTCCAGCAGGGTGTCTGACAGGCGGCGGAAGCAGTAGTCGAAGCCCACGGGCCCGTCGGTGCCACCACGGTTGTCCAGGTAGCCCGCCTGGGAGGGCATGTCCAGGTCAGCCAGGCGGTTTTCCAGGTCGATGTCCAAGCTCTCCAGCAGGAAGTGCCCCGAGCCCGGGGTGCCGTCGCTGTGCTGGGGCAGGTTGCTCTCTGCCTGCTGCTTCCACAGCTTGTTGTGGCGCTGCTTGCTGGGGAGAGGACAAGGACACCAGTGACTGCCTTGGAACTACTTGGACCTTCCCTCCCTCTCCACAGCCCAGAAGTGAAGGGCTGGGCCCAGATTTAAGGTCTCATTTGGACAAACTACCTTCAGCATCAGGATTTGCCCCCACCCTTTGCTCACTCCAAAGCAATGCCCTGTCAACTGCTGTGATGGGAACAGCCCTTGGGAGAAACCCCTCAGGGCACAGAACCCTCACTAGAGCAAAACACCTCAAACCCAGCCCTCTGCACGTGCCATGGCTCAGCTCCTGCTGATCTGCAGGGCCAGATCTCCCTCCTCTTCTCTTGTTAGACAAACACTGCAGCCCTTCAGTGACAGGGCCCTGGGACTGGCACAGAACCCCTGACACGGCCGAGCTCAGTTCTGCCTCATAAAGCAGGAACAACGTGCTGAGCAGCACTGGCTGCTGAGAAACACAAACGTGCCTCCTGCATGCAGAGGTGCATTACACCAGAGCAGCTCCCTCAGCTAATTTCCACTCAGGGAGCCTGCCACAGGAAAGGTCTAGGAACAGCATGACTATGCCAAGATTCTACCTCTGCCCTTCCAAAGGGACCCTTCAGAGCCCTTGCACACACTGATTGATCACCACTTGGCAGTATTCTCTTCCCCTGGCTGACCTGGCATCCAGGATGCCCTCGTACTCCAGCAGCTGCCGCATGAAGCCGGCGTTGGGCCGGGCGATGCTGCGCTTCTGCTTCACGTAGTTGTAGGCCTTCTCCAGGGACCAGCCGAACTCCTTCATGGCGTAGGCAATCACCGTGGACGCCGAGCGGCTCACCCCCATCTTGCAGTGCACCAGGCACTTGGAGTGGTTCTTCCTGCAGAAGGACAAACGGGACAGTCAATCCCTTCTCCAGGGGTATGGGTCTGAGACACCTTCACATGGAGGAGGGATGGCACTTCCTGCCCCTCCACAGGTGAGGGACACTTTGGGTCACGTGGGCCATGGGAAGAACCCTGTCCAGAAAAGCTGGGAGGGAGAGAAGGGCAGCCTCATTGGTTTCAGAGGACACCTGCCTGCCTGAGTGTTTGGATAGGGGGATCAGTGGGAACAGGTGGAGTGTTAAGGCCCAGAAGCATTAGATGGGCTCTGTCACCACTGGCTGCAGGGACAGCTGGGGCAGGTCACACACGACACATCCTGGAGCAGCTCCAGGACTTCTCCAGAAGAGGCTTTCTTTTTTAAGCCATACAAAGTGACAATAACAATGACAGGCAAGGAACAGGTTAATGCCAGCACAGGAAGTGACAAAGCTGGGGAAGCTCCAGGGACACAGAACTCCTGTCACACGCCAAGGCCCGGCTGCTCCTTTGGTGATGGGTGGGATGAGCCATGAAGGGGGGCTCAGGTGTGATCCCACACAGAGCCAGGGGGGCCAGTCCACGCACTTGGCCTTGTTGATGAAGTGGTAGGCCTCGTTCCAGTGTGCCAGCAGGTCGGTGGTCTCCTCGTCGTACACGCGGATGTTGTGGTAGGCAAACAGCCCGGGGAAGAAGTTGTCGATCTCACGGGTGACATTCAGGATGTAGTCAATGCTGGGGGAACAGGAGGCACAGAATGAACTGCTGTGGCTGTGACAGAGGAACTGGGGGACACTGTGAACCCAGGCAATCCCAGCTGTAAGGTTTTACCCACAGCCCTAATGCCAACCCCAGGGACACCCGGTGACACAGGTGGCCATTCACCCACCCCTCACCACCAGCACCACTCAGAGCACCCAAACACCCTGGGCACAGGAGGGAAAAGTCTATTTTATCCCATTGATTTTATCTGAGTCTGTGTAACCCAACCAGAAACTCCTGGCTGTTCCACACAGCTTTGGGGATCCAGAAGGAAGAGAAGGACATCAGGTGCAAGTGAGTCATGTGGGAGCAGAACCCAGGACTCCCCATTTCCAGCTGCAGGTTTAGCTGCAAACCCAACCCTTTGTCTTCTTTTCGAACAAAACTATGACAGTAACATGTCAGCTCTTGATTCCTGCCAAATATTATGGCAGGGGTGACAATGTACCTGAGAACCCATTTACACACTGGTGTATCACCTCCTGTCACTCAGACAAATCAAGGACACAGGATATTCGTCTCCAAATTTGTCCAGGTTTGACTTCAGACACTGCATGTCCTGATGCAGAACAAAGTCATAACCCCCTGCTGGGTTTACTTGTCCCAAAATGTCCAGACATCCATTCCCAAGGACTCCAAATGACACCTTTCCTGCCCTGCTGCTGAGGGATAATCTTCAGCTGCTCACACCAAGGTCAGTGCAGGCCTTGGGTGAGCAGCAAATATTCACATGCAAAACCCTCCCTTGTCCAAAAAATGTGGCAGTGAGTGGGGTGAGGCAGCACCGTGGTGGTGAGTGTGCTGAGCCCCCTGAGCTGCCTGTCCTGTAGGGCAGGAGGGCTTGGCTCCTCCATGGGCAGTTCTTTTTACATGCAGTTTATTCCTCAGTGTTATGATCTGTGCTCCTTTGCAGCCTGCAGGAATTCCCACCTGGCACAGCACTCGGGATGGAGATCCTGATGGACCTCACAAAAGCCAAGCTTTGTTATTTTCATTCTTTATTAAGTGAGGTTGGAGAGATTTCTCCACCAAGGCTGATGAGGTGATAAGTCACCACGTGGCTAAGAATGAGCCCCAAGTCACCCCTAAATCCCAGGGAGGTCCTCTGGGGGTGCTGGGGGGCAGTGCCAGGCAGGGAGCTGGAGGGTGTGGGGGCTGGAGCCTGGGAGGTGCCGTACTCACCCCGAGCCCTGCAGCTCCTCGAGGTTGGAGGCATTCCACTCGGAGCCCTGCAACAGACACAGTGACCAGGGAGCCCCAGAGCAGCCCTGGCCCCTCAGGGTCTGCAGCCCCAGCCATCCCCCCAAGCTGAGATGTTGGAAAAGGGCTCTGAGACAGCAGTGTGGCATCAAGAGGTGTCCTGTCCTGAGCAGGGGTGCGTTGGAGGAGGGGACAAGGGGACAACTCAGCTACAGAGTCAATTCTAGGCCATTGTGGGACTGAGATCATCCCAAACCACTGTTCTCAGCCACTCTGGATTTTTAAACATGGGGACAAACGCTGCAGGAAAAGAAAGATTATACCTGTGATCCCAGTCATGCCAAGGGAAGTAAGGCAAATCCTGAAAGCTCTGGGGGTGGTTACACCTTGGATCCCTCCCAGACCTTCACAACAAAAACCTTAAAACTGCTTAAAAAGCAGGTTTTGCCCTCAAACACGAGCACTTCCTCTGACCCTCTCCAGAACAACAACAAACAGCAGACCCAAAGGGCACAACTCTGTTCATCTCCAGGAAGTCTTTGTTCCAGAGCAGGGCCTGGTTTTGCCTGGAGTACCATCTAGTGGCAAAGGATGAGACACAGCACTGCACAGCTCAACACCTACCAGGTATAAATGGTCAAAAATCAGAGATGGTTTGTCCATCTGACCCAGGATTAGCAGCATTTCGTTGTCTATAAATTCCTTGAACTCCTTCAAGTTGCAGTTCATGTGTTTCTCCAGCTCGTTCCGGATCTGCAGAGCACAAAGCAAAAGATGCCACCCCCTGCCACGGGCAGGGACATCTCCCACTGTCCCAGGGTGCTCCAAGCCCTGTCCAACCTGGCCTTGGACACTCCCAGGGATCCAGGGACAGTCACAGCTTCTCTGGGCACCCTGTGCCAGGGCCTGCCCATCCTCACAGGGAGGAATTCCTTCCCAATCTCCCATCTGACCCTGCCCTCTGGTGGGTTAAAACCACTGCCCCTTGTCCTGACATCCTAAGCCCTCAAATTGAAGAGCTGTAATATAAAGTTTCACATAATATCAGACAACAAATGCTCCTTAAAAATAAAATGAGAGATAAAACCCAAGACCTTGGGGAGCAGTGAACAAAAAAACACTGGAAGCAGGGAGTGCAAATGGCAGTAGGGGGGGATGTTCAGTACTCTCCCACTTTAAAATGGGCCACAACAACCCCTCCCTGCCCTCAGCTTCTGGCAGGGGCAACACAGACCTGCACAGCTTTGTCTGACCCACCATGGCAAATGGCTGCAGCAGAACCAAAGCACCCTGTGTGCACAGGAGTGAGGGACACGTGCACAGACAGACGAGCTCTCAGCTTCCTCCTACCACTGCATGTTAATAACCTCCCTCAAAACACAAAAACCCAACCAGAGAGATCTGTTTCCACTCACAGTGTCTGCACTGCAGGTGGATCTATTTCACCAGCCTGGATCCAAACTAACTTTAGCTTTGACTTGTGATTTTCCATCTATAAACTCACAGCAAAAAGCTGTCTGCAAGGTCCTCTGACATTTGTTCAGGAAAAAAAGGAAATAAAACCTTAAAACTTGACTTGAAAGTCACATGCTTGTTACTAAATCCCTGAGAAACACACTCTGATGCTGATATTACCCTGAGATCTCAGGAAAGAGGTGCAGGAAAGCCAGAGCAGAGCCTTTATGGAAGAGCTGGAATGCACATTCCAAAGACAGTGACACCCAGTGTGTATCCCTGTGTCCCCTCAGCACTGCCTGGAGAGGGAGCCTGTCAGGAAGAGTAAGAGTGAGAATTTTCACATTTACCTCCTTTGAAGTCACATTTTCCAGGTCTTTGCTTGTCATGATGCTCCGGAGTTTGGCCTTGATGAGCCGTTCCGTTCGCTCCCTTTCCGTGGGCCTGGAAAGGAACAGGGATGGGAGAGGAAGGCCCAGGCTGGCAGCAAATCCACACTGGGCATTTCCCTTGGGAGCCAAGACTTTGCCCAGTGAACCCCAGCACTGACTTGTCAACGAAGAGGGCGGGCGAGTCGGGCCGGGTGGACTCCAGGTCCTGCATGGCGTTCCACTCGTTGATGCAGCTCTGGTCAGAGCTGATGCAGCTCTCGTAGTAGGTGGCCCAGACCAAGGCCAGCCCTCCTGGGAAGTAGTTGTACCTCCTGGCGACCTCACAGGCCTTGTGGAGGATCTGTAAAGCAGACCTGCAGGTTGGGAGAAGAAAGTCGTGCAGCTGTGAGCAGCAGGAACAGGCAGAGCAGGATCTGAGAGATTTTCACAGAGAGAAAACAAGTTTTAGCATTATTTGTTGCAGTTTGCTCTTTGAGAGCAGCAGGTTTATGGAGCTCAGAGAGGGCACAAACTGCACCTTGGAGGCTCCTCACAGCAGGCCCAAGGCAGAGGCTGAAACCTTCTCCTGATTCACAGGGAATCAGGAGCCACAAGTCCCTCTGGGATATAATCATCATCCAACTTGTCCGGCCAAAGGAAAATAAAGAACAGGGACAATTTTCAAGCCACCTCCAGTAAGGAGCCTGATGCATATTTACCAGCATTCCTGGCCCCTGACAGGCTCCAGGGACCAGGCCCAGATTGGGTCATTTGTTTTTGCACATTCTAGCATTACTTTTTCCTTCCTCCCCTCCTCAGTTTTTAATTCCCTTAAGGCTCTGAAGTTGTTGTACTGACCGTATCAACCCCCCCCAAGGCTGCCAACAGGAGAGGCCAAGTGCAAGAAAAGGCAACAGGAGTTTGACTTGTTTCTGCACCAAACCATCCCCAGCATGGCATCCCTCTCCACCTCTTTTCCCTGTCAGGTGCTGCAGGGACAGGGATCTCTCCAGGCTCCAAGGGGAGCCAGCACACCGCCCAGGCCCAGTGAGATGCCGTCCCATTCAGGGCTGGGCAGCAGCCTCTCCTGGGAGGAATTTGCTGGCACAGCCACTGCTGACTCAGCCACCTCTGCCTCAGGGCTTTGGAATCCCTGCACAGGGAGGGGTGACAGGAGCTGAAAGGTGAACAGGCCCCTGGGGAGGCAGGAACCCCAGGAATGGGGCAGGACACAGGGAATGCCAGAGT
Organism: Campylorhamphus procurvoides; assembly: GCA_013396655.1. Classification (NCBI taxonomy): domain Eukaryota; kingdom Metazoa; phylum Chordata; class Aves; order Passeriformes; family Dendrocolaptidae; genus Campylorhamphus; species Campylorhamphus procurvoides. The sequence goes on from WBMV01007955.1 coordinate 230,527, forward strand.
CTGGCAGCCAGTCCTGAGCCTCCTCCACCAGACAGGGAGAGAAACATGCAAAGGGAGGAAACTCTGGGTTTGCAGCTTGATGGATTCAAGTTGATCTTTCATATTTATCCATCTCCCTGGTGCCACTTCCCTCTCTCTGAAGGGCACAGAGCTGCTCTGAACTGGAGCAGCAGGTGCTGTTTTCAGGATTGCCAGTCCCTTCATGGCCCTGCTGGCCCAGGGAAGCAGATCTCTGCTGCACTCATGAAATACCAACCATGGAGGGTTGTGAATGCAGTTGGGGATTGGTCTGAACTGATGGCAGAGAGGAGAGTGTCTGTGTGCCCCCAGCCCCCCTGATGGCAGACAGGAGAGTGTCTGTGTGCCCCCAGCCCCCCTGATGGCAGACAGGAGAGTGTCTGCGTGCCCCCAGCCCCCCCAAAACACGTACCACATGGCCTGCACTGACACAGGCTTGAAGATGTGCATCCTCCCCGCTGTGCTCACGCTGAAGCCACTGCAGGGACAGGGCAAACAGGTCACAAGCTGCTGCTCTCTGCACCACAGCCTGCTCCCCACAAACTGCTGTGCAGAGCACCCACTGGGACACCCACAGCCCAGAAAGGTCAAGGATGAGGCTTCCCATCTCCCATTTTCCAACATCCTCCCAAATAAGAACAGCAGGAGGACACCCTTCCCAGTGTAGGCTGCCAGGAGTGGGATTTCAGAGCATTCCCAGGGCACCACAAGTCCCCCTGAGCAGTGTGAGGGCAGAAAGACTGAAACTCTCTGTCTGAATAATGACTGGAGCCATGAATCCAAAATGGGAGCTGCCTTTGCAGGGTGACAGGGAATTTCCCCCAGAGCAGCCCCCAAGCAAGGAAGGACATTCCCATTTATCCTGCTAATGTGGTTTCTTACCCATCCCCATCGAGATGGATTTTGGTGTCACTCCACAGGCGAAGAACCATTCCTATAGTGCAGCTTTTACTGGAAGAGAGGGTTAGACAGGATGTTAGATATAGGCCACGATGTGGTCACACCAAGAGCCTAAATTATTAATAGTCTTTAATTTTTAAAATCCTCAAGCCTTGCTCTAGTAATCCCTAGTAATATTTCAGGCCATCTAACAAGGCAGCTTCCCACCCTCTGCAAAGGGCACCCCAGGGGCCCATCAAGTTCCACTTGTGCTCCCTCCCTCTGTCTGGTAGAACAGACAAAAGGGGATATTAGGGGTTTATCTGACCCAAAAGAACACCTTCAGTTCAGAGATGAAATTTGGCAATAAAACCCTACTATAATGGGGGCCAGGAACTTCCATCTAGTAAATAATTAAGCCACGGAGATATTCAGGTTTTAAAGGGAGTTTGGATGCACACAACAGTAGAAATCAGGTTTGGTTTGTTATTTTCCTTTCTTTTTCAAGCCTTCAGCCCCTTTGTGCAATGGGTTTGACAGGCCAGCCTGAGCACACACGTGGACAACGTGCACTTTAGGGCTTTGCAAGGAAAAAAGGATTTTCTTAAACACATGTAAAAGGAACAAACCCCATAAGAGCACCTGCCTAATCAAGCTGTCAGCTGGCAGAACACTCAGAGCTCACCAGTGACACCTCAGCCCCAACACAGAGCCACGGAGTCACTCAGTGGAGTCACCACTGCCAAACGACTTCTTTATGCACAAAACTTAATTAACAAAAACTCTGGGTGCTGGGCAGCCACTCACTGAAATGGCAGCTGTCCCTGCAGCTGGGATGGACTTGCCACAATGTTTTCATCCTTCCTCCTGTCTCACATCAACAGTCACCAGGAGCAAACTATGGCAAGGTTGGTTCAGACTGGACAAGACAGTGCAGACCTGCACTGCTGCAACACACCAAGGAAATGCCTCGTGGGAATTTCCTCCCCAACACAACAGGGATTTCAGAGCAGAACAGGAGGCAGCACCAAAGCCATGACAGTAATCTTATGAGGTAGGCACAGCCAGGAGCTTCCCCACAGACATCTCTGCTGTGCAAAGCTTCCCCTTTCCACTTCCCAATGGAAACCACAACTAAGGTTTTCCAAAATGAAACAAAACTCACCCTGGCTGCAGCAGCAGGACAGGGCAGCCTGTTCAGTCATGGGAGAGCAGACACAGCAGCCTGGCAGCTCTGACTTCTGAGGCCAGCTCTGCCAAACCAGCCCCACCTCCCCGAGCCAAGAGTGGCTCTGTCTTGGTTTACTTACCCAGCACTGGGATAATCTGAGAGGGGCTGTGATAACAAAGCACTCCCCTTGCTTTGCCAAATTCTGTGTGCCCTTATCAGTCAGACAAAAGGAACAGCTCGTTACTGACACTGCTGTTTGTTGGTTTTGGAGCTACCTCTGCAGTATTGTTTTTTGACTTTATTTGGCAACTAAGCTACTCCCCCATTGCATCATTCCATCAACAGACTGGAGTTGGTGGAAAGAGTAAGTTCCAGCTTTGCAAAAGTGTCTGCAAGAGCATTTGCAGGGAGCAGGCAGCAAACTCCCACTGATGAGGTGGATGCCACAGCCCTACAGCTGGACTCTACAGGAGTGCTTTGATTCCAAGGGGACTGAAAGCTTTCTGGAACGAAACTAAAGGAAACCCAACGTGTGTCCTTCCTCCTGCCTGGATTTGCAGGTACACATAAAGCTCAGGGGCAGAGTGGTGTGGCCAGGCTGTGCAGGGAGCCCAGGCTGCCTGAGTGGCAGGGCTGCCATACCTCTCCTTGCTGGAGAAGTCCACGCCCAGCAGGATGTTCTCCTCGGTGTCCTGGCGCCCACTGCTGTACACGACCACCATGTAGCGCACCCGGTCTGTCCACACGCTCTCCAGACGCACCGCCTGCCAACAGTTGGGCTAATTAACACTCCATTGCTAATGACCCCTGGGGTTATTAACACTCCACTGCTGCCTAGCACTTTCCAAGGCATGATGAAAGATTAGTTAGCTGCAGGATGGGGCACAGTGAGGTTTGTTGCCAGTTTGAGGTGACATGGAAGGGGAGATCAGCTGAGCCCGCCTGTTCCAGTTTGGGGAAATGTCACCCAAAGGTTTATTCTGAGGAGTTTCAACCAGGAAATGTGAAAACACTGGTCATGCACTGAGCTGGAATAGGCAGGCTCAGTGGACTGTCCCACTCTCAAGCCTTCCCTGAGATATGGCAGTGCAGGAGGGAGAACTGACATTGATTTCTCCACAGTGACTTTTACAGCAGACTTTTCTCTGCAGATTTCTCTAAAAGAAAGCTCAGCCCATTTGATGCAATTTCAAGGCTATCTTAAAGGTGCCCATGAACATCAGCAAGCTCCTGTGTCTCCTCCTGTATTAGTGTTTGGAAAATTCAGCCTAACAGAACAACCCATTTCAGACAGAGCAGTTCCCTGACCCAGCTCATCACCTGGATGTAAAGGACAGGGCAAAAGGAGTGGACACGAAAACATGCTAGGGCTGGGAAACAGCTCAGAGTTAAGGCAACTCTGAAATCTAGGCTCTGCCAATGCTTTTCCTGACCCCTCTACAGGTTTGTTCCAAGCACCTCCAGCACAAAGGAGAGCAGGAAAATGCACCTGTCCTTACCAGCTTGATCCTGTCCTCACAGCGAAGGAGGTTGATCATCACCTGGAGGTGCTGGGGCAAGTCACCTGCAGAGGAAGCAGAGCAATCATCAGAAAAGGGCTCTTGCTGCACCAAGAAGCAGCAGAGCCTTGGCCTTTGATAAAATTGGATGTTTCCAAATCAAAACCCACCATTTATGGGAGGGCAATTAACTTTGCTGTCCCCGAGAACACCCACAGGACCCAACCAGTGCCCTGGGTGGGGTGATGGAGCCTTTCCTTCCCCAAGTTCTGCTCATGAAACAAGTCCCTTCAGCTCTAGAGTGGTGGGTACATCTCTTTGGGGAAAGCAAATGAAAGGAAGAAGGAATCCACGGGAAAACAAACGGAGTTCCCATCTCATAACTCAGTCATGCACTCCTAACTTTCCATCCGAGACAGAATTCCTTCCGTAGGATGTTTGCTGGGTATATGGAATTGCTGACAATTAAAGAAACCCAAAGCCAAGCTTGGCATTCAAACACCCCCTTTGTGCTTGGAGTGTTTACTAAGCAGCAGCCACACAGTACCACACTGTGCCTTTCCCACATGCTCCTGCTCTCCAAATGCCCCAAGGTCCTAGTTCTTCTTGCCCAGTGACCACCTATTCCAGAACTGTCAAAGACAGAAGGTATAAAGTCACTGGGGAAGCAGAATCCACTTCCCTGAATCCCCTAATCTGCTTACCAGTCCTGGTGTCCACTCACCACACCCCTCCCTACCACTTCTTCCCACCAGATTGGGACTCTGGAGGAGACTGGGGGCAGGACAGCCTGTCCTTAAAACCATGATAAACTCTTACAGGCCAGGTTGTGGGGAGGTAACAGCAAAGGGGTTCTCCTGAAAGCAGGAAAGGGAACATGAGGAGCTATCCAGACACCTAAATCCTGACCAAACATCCCTTCCCCTGACCAGCAACATCAAACAAAATCAGCAATAGGAACTTTGAAAAGAAAGTCCCAACTTTTGGGTTACTGGAGGCTGGGAGAGCACTTGGAGAACTGTCCCTGCTCTGCTGAACCAGGACACCCATAAATACCCAGAGGTGCTGAGCCCTGTGACTCAGCACATCCACTTTTCCTCCCCACAGGCCAAGGGGCAGGCAAAGATCAAACCACTAAAGCACCAGTGACATTTCTTTATCTGTGGCTGGGGAAAACAGGGATAGATATTCCACACAGCCCTTCCCTGCCCAAAGAGAGCCATGAAGAATGCCACGATTTTCACAGGGAATGAGTTCCTACTTCAGTCACAGTTCCAATACAGTGATAAGTTTAAACCAAAACTCAGTAATTCCATGGGTTTGGGGGAATCACCCACCCACCCACGTGTGCCATGAGCCTGTCCCTGTGGCTGGGAGGGAGGAAGACCCTCCAGAGGGATTTAATCCACTACCTGCATGTTTGTGAGGATGCTGGAGGCTTCGCTGGCCCTGGGAGCTGTTTCCTTGCTGCAGGAAAAGGGCTGCTCCTTTCACCATGAAAAAGCTCTCGCTGAGGCTGCAAAACAAACAACACTGGAGTGAACTGAGAAGAAACAGCAGCAGACTGTGCAGAGCTGGGGAAGGAAGGGCTTCCCCCACTAAAACACTGAAGGATTCTGCCATGAGAAGCTGTTCCCAGAGGCTGATCCTGCCACTTGCACCACATGGCTCCAGGATTATTCATGTGTCATTTTCCACCACCGTGTTATTACTTGGCCACTGCAGGAGATCCTTCCCTGAGCTGTCATGGGCTGGAAATGACTTTATCACTTGATTATTGAATTCTGCAACTTAGAAGCAGCAGAGGGTAGGACTTGGTACAGGCTCAGACCTGCAACAGGACTGAAGAGCAGGTTCTCAGTCCATCAGTTCCTGCTCATTTCAGCTCTTGAGATCTCTTTGGAATGCAAAAACAAGAACAAGAAACTGCGTAGAGTTCAAGAGGAGGGGAGGGTGGGCAGATGGAACCTGTACATCAGAAGGGAGAGGAAAGGGCTCTGAACTCTCAGGGGAAAACAACTGGCACAAGTTTGGCTTTGCCTGGAGGCAGGACACAGGATGGGCAAACACCATGGCATTCCCAGAGGCAAATGGCACACAGGGCTGGAATGTACCAGGGGAGAAGGTGAAACAGCACCAGTGGGGAGAGCAGGCACCAGCACAGCCCAGTTCCACCCACACCTGCACTTGGGAAAGGGTCAGAAGCAGCTCTGGCCACGAGCAGGAAAGCTGCAATTCCCACACAGCTGAAAATCCCATCTCCTGAGGTCCCTTGGAGGGGCCACAGGAACTGCTTATGCTGCGTTTCCTGCGCTCCCAACACAGCACAGGAGACACTTCTCCTCACAAAGCCCAGTTTTCTGCCACCCCACACTCCCAACCACAGCTCAGCATCAACCACTGCAGCCACTGAACAGAAATGCTCCTTTGGGAGGTTGTGCTGCACAGGAGTTAGTTCTGCCACAGCAAATGATCCCACTGCAGTCACTCCTCCCAGCACACCCCTATTCCATGCTTCATCCAAGGTCTCTCGTGGTCCCAATGCTCTGTTCTGCCTCAGTGTTTTAGTGAGGACAGACATGAATTTCAGGTCTTTGCAGATTTTCCCATCTCTAAAGACACAGCCCAGGCTCCTAGGCAAAGCTTCCTCCCTTTCCAACTGAATTGCAGGGTGCAAACTCCCCAGAAAAATCTGGACCAGGTTTAGATTAGAATTTTCAGCCACTGTAAAAAAAAATCAAACTAAAATTTTCGCCTGAATTCCAGCTCCACAAGACCAATAAAACGCAGCAGGAGGACTGCCCTCTAATTCCAGCAGGCTTTTGTCCATCCCCAGAGGATCTCAGCACTCACCCCTCACCTCCCTAGCTGTGTGTGGACAGGAGCCCTCAGCTCTGCTCCTCTGCTCGGCCTGGCTCCTGCTGCCAGCAGGAAGAGCCTCGTTTCCTTTGCACCCCAGAGCTCACAGGAAAGCCTTCAAAAAAGGCCAGAAGTGACACAAAAGCAGCGACCCCAACACAATGTATGGAATATTCAGCTTCACACACGCTCCAGCAAGAGGAAGGGAATGGTGAGATAATGCACACGGAGGTAATTCATGGCATTCCCACCCTGAGAATTTGGGAAAATGAAAAAGGATATTCCTTTACCCCAAATGATATTCTTTTATCCCTAATCAAGGACTGACTAGGATTTCTCTGGAAGTAAAAACCTGGGAAAAGACAGAGCTCCTTCCCAAAGCTCCCAGGAACTCCTGCTCAGATGGTTCATCTCCCTGACATTCTCCTCTCCTGCATCAGGCAGTCTGTTACAGTAGAGCAGAATATTCCCAGTAGCAGGAAAAGGGAAAGCTGTGCTACCAGAGCAGAAAGTGGTCACAGAAAAAGGACAACCCACATGGCAAAGGTTTTGTCCCTGTGGATTCCTCTGCCTGGAAGTGAACCGGGAAACAAAGCCAAGAGCCTGCTGAGAGCAGGATTTCTGTTTCAATTTCAATCCTGGTTCCCCACCCCAGACCTCCCATACCCTCCAGCATTCCCAAGCTCCCATTGCCGTGCTCCCAGACACAGGTAACACACCCAAACACCTCTGTGCACAAACTCCCAGTCTACACCACACTGCAACAACAACATTACCCACAGGTCCCTTATCTCTGCTCTGGGAACACTCCCTGCTCTGTCACTTCACACGACTGCTCCACACACAGAAAGGCAAGGCACAATGTTCCAACCCGCCTTTAAACCCCCTTTTAAATCCTGCAAGATCCAGTAAACAACTAAAACTGCCCTTTTGTCCTACAGAACAGCCCAATCCTGCCATTAAAGAAGGTCCCCAGCTCTGCCCCTCGGCAGCAGCGCCAGATGCCCCAAAGCAGCACAGACCAGTGGCTCATACATACTAATCTGGGCTGGTTCTCTTTGCACAGCAGCAGCATCGTGCTGGCCCCAGAGCCAGACAGAAGCCAGGGAACTCGAAAAGATTCATAACTCGCTGTAAAACTCACATCCTTTTGCTTCTAAACCCATAAAAGAAAAGAAGGCAAAGAAAAGGTCGACCGTATATTGTGAGCGGAGCAGAGAAATCGCGGCTGGTGATGCTCGCCGGGGACGGGATGGCTCTTAGAGAACACTGTGTCTTCCACTGATATCCTGCCTTGAAAAAGCACTTGTCCCAACACATCCTGATGAAAGAGGGCCATTCAAGAGGGGAAACAACCAGCTGAGGCTCGTCTAATCATTTCCCTCCTCCAGACTTGTTTGTTTGTTTGCTTCCCCCCTCGTGCTCCGGAGGCAACGCGGCTCCTTCCAGCACCCACACAGCCCCTCGCTGGGGGAAGTCCATATTCCCTGGGACAGGACTGGAGGAAAAGCCTCCTATCAACTGCTGCCTGTTCATTCCTTTTTGATTAAAGCCCTGCAAGCCACCTCTGGAATACACAGACAGCAAATTAAAACGGTCCTTCCCTCACTGTCCAGCTCCCACACTGGAGTTTTGGAGCATCTCCTGAGCTCCTGCTGAACAAGGAATTCTCTCAGGTATCTCGTGTTTGTGTGTTAGGGGCTGCCTGGCACTGAATTCCCTGAAGATTTCTCCTTACAGACCCTAATTTTCTCCAGGCACAAACTAACACTAGGCTGGTGTTCCACCAGTCCCACCAGCCTGACCAGGGGGAGAACCAGCTCTCTGTTCAGTTTTCACCCAGTTTTCCCCCAGTTTGACTGGCATGCACTACAGAAACCACCCGTTCCCTGGATGCTCTTCCAGGAATCCTGACCAGCACAGCTACCCCAGGCTCTCAAACAAATGCAGAGCCCACGAGTTCTGGGCAGCCCCAGGACCCTGGAGCTCCAAGTAAAGCTGCACATCAGTCCTCCTTCCACCCCCTAAGCTCAGCTCTCCAAACACATGGAATTATCACCTCAAGGGAGGTAAAACCCTTCCCTTCCAGCAGCTGGGAAATGCCAGGAGGAGGGGACAGCTCCATCCCCTCCTGCACCCAGGGGCCGGCAAGGACAGGGTGGCTGCTGAGAGCAGCTCTTGCTCCATCCGGCGGCTCCGAGCTGCTCGACTTGCAAAGGAAATATTTCTTTCCCTTTGGGAAAGCTCCAGAGGAGTGTGGCTGCAACACACATCAATCACATTTCGAGTTGCTGGAGAACACAATAGGCAGTACAAACCACCCTCCCTTAGGCTCCAGGAATAAGAAATGTGTTCAAGTATTGGATTTTGGGAAAGGACAGCTTGCTCTGCCATCGTGGCTCCAGCGTGTCCCAGGAAGAATCCTGGCATGCCTCATTCCATGTTTTATTGGGGAGCCCCACACAGGCCATGATCAGCTTGCAGGACAGAAGAAAGCACTCCATTAATACACCTTACTGCTACAGAACATCTCAAAATAAATATCCACACTCAGAAGACAGGAGAGAGAAAACCACTTTTCCTGGGAAGCCCCAGCCAAGCCCGAGGTGAGTCAGCAGCCTCCAGCAACTGTGTTTAAGGAAAGAAAAACAAACCCAAACCCCCACAAAAGAAAGGAATATTCACTTCTCCCAGAAAGGGTCACAACTTTTCAAAGGCAAATGTGGTAATGCCTCCTGGTTCCTTGGGGTTTATGGCATCTTCTACTCAAAACATTTCCACACTGATAAGGTGAGGGAAAAACACGCCTCCCAAGCCCCACAGAATGGAACACACTTCCCTTTTCCACAGCCCTGTTGATAAGGAGGACGACAACTGATTTTCCCCTTTTCTTCTCCCATTTGCTGTTCAGCCTGGAACAAGCCCAGGCTCCTCAAGGCAACTAAGCAAGGACACAAAACAGAGCCATGGAGAGGGGCTGAGCCCCCAGCCCGGCCAGACTCTCAGTGTTTCAGAGGTGGATTTTAGGCAGGGCACTCCTGCAGGGAACAGAGGGGACTTGGGATCATTCCCCAGCAAGCCAAAACAAGTTGGGAGCACATCAAACAGAAAGGAAGATACAGGGAGAGGAAGAGCAGGAAGAGCTGGGAGCAGCTGCACAGCTCCTGCTTCCCAAGGCAAGCCAACAATGGGAGCAGCCAGACTGCTGGCTTTGGCTTGATAGAGACACATCAGATAACACTTCCTGACCAGGAGAGGGGCCTTCAGGAGGGGCCTGAGCAACACAAACCAGTGCCAAGGAAAAGGCACCTTGCAGCTCTTTGCCCTTATCCAACACGGGCAATGATGGTTTAGAACAGTGTTTTGCACACATGTAGAATTTGTGATACACTGACAAACTGACCTGGGATCAGGACTGTGGGTGTTCAACACACCTTGAGGGGTCGGTGAGAGCTGTTGGGACCACCTGGATTGAGCTGCTTTACCTCTGCCCCAAACCTCTGCAGCATCACTTGGATTGAGATGAAACTTTAGGGAAAAAAAGGTTTCCTTTTTTTTGCCTAAAGCCGGAAAAGCTCTTCCCACCCCCATGACTTCAAGCCCCAAAGCCATCAGTCCCAGATTTCCTGAGCTGGACAGGTCACCCCAGAAGAAACCCAAAACATGAGCTGCAGGTCTGACATTCACAGGGAGAACATCTCCCTTTCCCTGGACACAACCAGGGCACCACCACACCATGGCAATGAGCTGCCTGTGAGGGGGTCAGGCAGCAGCCCTGGCTGAGGGGGGGCTGTTTTCTAATGGCTCCCTCCAGGGACAAACACCTTTCCATCAATTTTCAAGGGAGGAGATGGTTGGGCAGGCAGGAAAACCCCTGAGGTTTTGCTGTTCTCAGCAGTGCAGGGCCCAGAGGGGGTCTGAGCACACATTGTTGGCTCAGAGCGTGGGCCACATCCCGAGGCAGGAATGCTGAGAGGGGCTGGAGACACTGCGGGCCATTGACACACAAACACTGCTCTGGCACAAAGGGGAGAAAGGGAAAAATGAAATCCATCATGAAGGCCACAGAAGCCAATTTCCCAACACAAACAGACTGCTGCTGATGTGCCTCCAGCTGCTCCTGGGATGCATCAGGATGGGGCAGCAACCAGCACGGCTCTGCACAGAGCTGAACTGGCTCAGCTGTGTGTGCCCCACACTGGGGGTACCCCACACCCCTGGCTGTGCCTGCAGGTAAGGCTGGAACATCTGGATACACACCCCAAGAGAAAGGGCAGGGAGAGGGAAGCAAACAAATCAGCAGGATCATCCCCCATTCCAGCAGATTTGAGCAGGGTAAGTTACCAGAACTGCTCCCAAACGGTCAGGAATGAGAAAATTCTAGGAATCCCTAGTACTTGGATGGGGAAAAGCCAAATAAAATAAGAGATTGTTTCACAAGGAAAAAGAAATCCTTTCTGCTCATCCCATTAATCACAGAGTTCAAAAAGGCACGAGGCTGAGCCCGGCATCACCCAGCGATGTGATGGGCTTGGAACTCGGCTGAATCCCGGGAGCATTTCTGACATTCCCACTGAAATTCAATGTCACTTCTGTGACAGTCGCTGTCTCGGGAGGTCAGGTCAGACACTTTCACACCCTGAGCTGCTGGGAAGAAACCCTCCTCTCCCTCTTTGGAGTATTAACCCCATGGAGCCCCAGAGCTCCCGGGACTGTCCCCATCCCGCTGTGCCAGCCCAGGGCCACCCACCCCACAGGGCTGCCCTAAACAGCTCCATGGAGCAGCTCACTCTTCCCTGGACACATGGATTCAAAGGATAAGGCTTGGGAAAGCAGCACCTGGCACAGGGGAAGAGCAAGAGGCACATACAGAGGTCCCAGCATCAGCAGCAACATGGATTTTCCCCCACACCCTCAGCCATGCAGCGTCCTGGTGGTCTGAGGGAAGGCAGTTATTCCCAAAACACTGGCTCCCTTCTTCCCTCACACCCAAAGACACCCTGTTTTCCTGTAAGTCACTCTTTTGGATGCTGTAGTTGCCATGTTACTGCCCTAGCTGTCCCATGACCACAGGCAGGGAGCACACAGCCCACAAGCCCTGGAGCTGTCCCAGAGCCACATCCAGGCTGGAGGAGGTGGGATGATGCCCCACTGAGGCCCTCAGGCTGGAGCCCACCCCATCCCATCCTCCTGCACTCCTCCTGTGAGCTCATTGTTTTAATCCTTCCAGCTATTCCCCTCAGTCACCCCACTTCACCCACTCTGCAGTGTCTCCGGGACACAGCCCAGGGAAACAAGTGGGGACTCTCCAGCGGCGCCACTGGAAAACAAAAGGAAGGTGAATAACAGTTTGAAGGATGGCAAGCAGCTGGAAGCAGAGTGAGCAGAGGGCAGGCAGGACACAGAGAGTGGCATGGGAAGCAGGGCTGGGAGCCCTGGTGGCACAGCAACCCAAAAAACAGCTCAGCTGCCGGGGGGCAGCAGGACTCCAAAAAAGGCAGCGCAGACCAGTGAGGACTTGACACATTGGCAACATGGAAAAATAAACTAAACTCAATCCAGAGGGATCACACGGGGTAAAGGCAGAGTGAGAAAAGTTCTGACTCAACCCTGACACCTCCTCAAGTGCTTAACTAGACCACAGCCTGCACACCCAGCCCTCCAAAAATCAGGGGACTGCCAGGCAGGGGCAAAGCTCATGGTGGAGAAGTGGTGGTAAAACCCTCCAGATCATCCTTCTTTTCTATGCACTCCAAACCCATCTTTTCCAAGAAGAACGGTGTTGCAGAGGGAAGCAGAGAGCTGGAACCCAAAAGGTTCTGCAGGGCTGGGAGGGAGATGCCCAGCCATGGGCAGTGCTCTGTGCTGGGAAATGAGTGTTGGATGTGGTTGGACATGACCACTTGGATGGCAGGCAGGGCAAACAAGGGACCTGGCAGCTCGCTGGCAAATCTGAAAGGCACGTTCTGTCCCATCCCCTGCATTTCTGGCTGACTTGGTCCCTGATATGAAGCCCCAGAGGTTTCCTGCCCAGCAGCTGCTTGCACCAGCAGTTCTTGCAGCAGGATTTCTTCAGGGAACTAAAATTTTCAGTGAGGGAAGTTCTGCAGAGGAGAGACCTGATCCCAGATAAACCTGAACAACTGATGGATGTGGTTTGCACCCCCATCCATTTCAATCTGGGCTTATTTTTGGCTTATTTTCCTTTTTGATTTGTGCAGTGGTGAAGCAATTCTGCATCAGGGATTTAAGTGCTGCAAAGGGATGTGTAAATGTTTGGGAAATAAATTCTGCACTCTTGGGAAATAAACTCAACACTCTTGAGAAACAAATTCAGAGCTTTTCATTAGAAGCAAAGCCAGGCCTAGGAAGGTGTTCCATCCATTGCACATCCTCCAAAATCATCTCAGCACCACTTGCCAGGCAGACCACGGCTCTGACTTGTATGAGAAATCCCTGACTCACAGATCTTGGCAGACAGTTATCAAAGATTAAGATATTTAAAATCAAGAGGCATTTGGAACCAAAATATTGTTCTGACCCAGCTCTAACACCTAAATAAACAGTGACCATACTGGCCTCTTACAGAAACAAATGTACCTCTGATACCAGAGCCAGTTGGTTTGGGTTTTGTCAAACTGCTGAGGTTTCATGGAATAAAACAGAAGAGAAAAAAAAGATTTAGATACAATTCCTAAAGGGTCTGATCATCACAGCTTCAAACTGGCAGTTCTCCTGCTGTTCCTCTACCTACATCCAAATAAGCTCCTTGTGTTGCTCAACTTCAAGGCAGCAACAGTTTCCTGGAAAGGCCAGATCTTACCTAAGTGTCAAGTAAGTGCAGTTTGCTCGGCTCCACAGTCTGTGACCGTCCCCACACACACCAGCACAAACTGGCAAGGCCTAATTACACCTCCCCGGGCTGCCAGGGCCACACCCCCGGGCCGGAGCGCTCCCGAGGGTCGGCAGCCTGTGGATTTGCTCCATTGTAGGGAGCACGCTAAGACAGGATGCGGCAGCCAGGCCAGGATGTGATTCAGCGTCCTGTTTTGAACAGTTCATGAAGTCAGCAACTTCTGCCCCAAGATGTCCCACCAGCTCGCTGGGACACGGCCACTCTGGGACAGGACTTGTCCAGGGTGACACGGGCTGCTGTCCCCACAAATGGACCCTCCCAGCAGCTGCCCTGGTGAGGCCCCAGTCCTTTTCCCTGCCTCCCTGCACTGTGGGGACAGGCCCTTCACTCAGTGCTGCCTCCAGCAAAACATGCTCCTAAATCCACAAAAAGGTTAAGGATCAAGGTGTTAATAAATAATTTTTGGTGCATTAAAATGCAATATACATAAAATATACATTAAACATTTATAATATGTATATCATATACAATATAATGGCATCCTCTGGTGTGTGCCAGAGGGATGATCATGGAATCATTTAGGTTGGAAAAGACCTCCAAAACTGAGTCCTACTGTTGCCCCAGCACTGCCAAGGCCACCACTAACCCACATCCCCCAGTCCTACATCTACATGTCTGTTAAACCCCTCCAGGGGTGGTGACTCCACCACTGCCCTGGGCAGCTGTGCTAGGACTGGACAACCCTTTCCATGAAGGAATTTTCCCAATATCCAACCTAAACCTGCTGATGTTCTGCAAAGAGTCTGCCTGCAGCAATGACTCCTCCTGTTGATCACTGGTCTGCAAATGGACATGAGCCCAACTCTGAAAACCTTTACCTCCCACAGCTGCCCTTGCCAACTCCTAAAATTTGGTTTAGTGGTGCCAAACAAGAACAGTTATTTCCATGACCATCTTCAGGCCTGATCAGAGGCTGGAGATAACCAGCTTCCAGGTCCTTCTGCAGCACTTCAGCCTCTATCTCCCTGCAGAAGGTGCCCCAAAACACTCACCAGGGCCTGCATTCAGGCTGGGATTGGAAAGCCAACAATGGCAAAAGATTACAGAACGACTGGCTAAACAAACTTATTTATGTTTGTAATTAAAAGCAGTGATTATCTGGCTGTGTTTGCCAACCATATCTGAGAAACAGCCAACACTCACAAGCGACTGGGTTTGTGCAACGTCTCCTTTGAGTCGGTGTGACAGAGCCAACCCCTGGCCAAGGGTGAGACTCCATGGGGTGCACAGAAAAGAAGTGTAGGAAAAACTGCTCATTCTCCCTGCCAGAGAAGAGCTTGGCTCTTTGGAATGACAGGAACCATAAGGATGGCCAGAGAGCAGCAAGATGTGGCCGGGTACACAGCCATGATACAGCCCCGTTCCACCAAGAGAACAATCAGCTGGCTCATGGAACCAGATCCAACCATGTAATCTTGAACAAAAATCCTGTAATTCTTTGGAATGTATGAAAATAACTTGTTCACCAGGCAGATGAGCACAATATGTCCTAACTATGCAACAGCACAGCCACCCTGTATGGATGAAATGCAGCTTGAGCTGGCAGCATGATGGGGATGTGTGTTCCAACAATCCTTCCTTTCCTAACCCTTTGGATCCCCGAGCTCTGCAGAGCCAGGACCTGCTGACCCCTGTGCTCAGGGCATGTGGGACAAAGCCCAGCTGTCACCTCTGTCTGCACCAAGGCTAGAGCAGGATTTAAAGACTCACACACACCATCCCAGCCCGTTCCTGTGGGGTGTTTTCAGAGAAGCAGCACAAGGAAGTTGAACAATCCTGCCACCCCATGGGCACCGGGCAGAGTCTCAGGGCATTGGTCTGGAACAGCTGCCAGTGGGAAGGGGGCAGGATCGACCCGCTCAACTCTGAGGAGCTTCATTTATCACCTCCATTGTGTCTACACATTTCCTTCAGCCCTCGCAGTGTTTCCCCCTGAGGGCAGCAAAGGCTCTGCACCAGAGCCATGTGATTCTCAGCTCTGTCTGGCTATTTAATTACCAGATTCTTATCCTGACAATCGCACAGGGAAGAGCAGCCCCAGGAGACTGAAGGACAGAGGAAGCTCGTGGGATCTCAATGTCCAACGTCAGTGCTGCAGCATTTTTCAGCAGCCAGTAGAAAAGCATCAGCCTTTAAGCCTGGTCTAAGTACATGACACTCCCCATGGCTCTGGTCAGTGGTGGGGGCATGTACCTGGCTTGCAAAGAAGCCAGACAGGCCAAAGGTGGCCACAAATCCAAGGATCTCCCAAGGATTTATCTGGACATTGAGAACATTTGTAATGAAGAGGGATAAAGCTGCATTTCCTCTTTCAGCACAACACTGTATGTCCCAAAGAAGAGGCTGTGCAAGGAGCAAAGCCAGGAATCCCAAATTTTGTTTAAACCAACACAAATTCTCCACAAAATCAGCTCCCAAATGGCACTACAGCCACCCACAAAATACCTTGAATGCACAGGGGGAGCACACAGAGCCAGTCACACAGCACTTCTGGCTGCAACCCATGTGTGAGCAGGCAGGACAGCCAGGGAATTCCAGGCTCCCCAGGTGGGCTGCAGCCACGAGAAACTGCTCCAGAACACTGAAGCAAAGAAGTCTGACTTCCCCACTCTGTCAAGGAGCAACTCTGCTTTTCTGCCCTCTGACTCCACTTGCAGGGCAAAGACAGTGTAAAAGCAGTGGCAAAAGTGGCTGTGTTTTTAACTGAAACCAGGATAAATAAAGCAGGAAGGAGTGACAAGGAGGAGAGAACTGAACCACTGTCTATCTTTACACTTCTCTCCCAGGCTGTGGTTTACAGGTTAGAGGGTAAGAGCTGCCTGCAAGAGCTGGGCTTAGAGTGAAAGACCCACAGAATTACTCAGAGCCCCATTAGCCAGAGCTTTGTGTCATCACTTTGGATCTGCACAGACAGTGAGAGGAGCCTTTCTCCTCTCCTGCAGGATCTCTCAGCCCTTTCCTCCCCTTGCACAGAGAAAGAGGCTCCCCACAACCCCAAGGAGTCCAATTCCCACTGGTTAACACCCAGGAATGAGCAGAGCTCTCCTCCTCAACCCGGGGCCTCAGGGAGCAGCAGCAGAGCCAGAGATGCTGCGATAACAGTTCAGTGCTGTGGCCAGAGCTGACTACCAATTTTCCAGTGTCCTCCCACCAGGAAAAAAAGGATCACAAACCCTCTTTTAATGCTTTCAGCTCATTAAATGCTCATCTCAAAACTGATAACAGAGAAAGCATCCCCAGGGCTCAGCTCTCTGCAGAGGATGCCATTCCCTCCAGGCAAGGTATAGGCTCGAGGTTGGGGATCTCTGAGGGGTCAGGACTTGGAGACAGGACAGACAATTAACAGCACTGCAAACAATGTTTAGAGCCCAAAAGCTCTGCTTACCTCACGTTTAATTTACGCTCTTCATCACTGCCAACATCCAGCTGAGGGGGGAAAAGAAGGATACAGAGAAAGTTACATATCGGTTGTTTCCACATTACACCTGCAAATAAAAGCCCCACACTTTTTAAACCCATCCCTGCAACAAAAGGGTGTGGGTGGCTGCTTTCTGCGGGGCTTTCCTTCCCGGTGCCAGGGATAAATGAGACTCCCTAGTCATGCCATCAGCACCCGGCGCCGGGTGACAAAGGGGCTCACGGGGATTTTAAAGCTATTAGGTCCTAATCCTGCAAGCTGGGCCTGGAGCACAGATCGGTTTGAAGATCGGCAACCCCGACGTCAGCGGAGCGCACACACGTGAGGGCAGAGCCCGGCACAGGGAATGCTGCGGGTCGGGCTGGGCAGGGACAGCACAAGGACACCGCCCAGAGAGCCCTGCGGGGCCTGTCCCCAGCACCTGAACCCCAGCCTGGCACCGACTGCAGCTCCGGTGCTCAGCGAGGCCACCTCCACCTGGACACTGACAGATGTGTCCCTAAAAAGGACAATGCCCACCTCAGTGCCCAGGCATCACCAAGCCCTGTGTCTGCTCCTTCCCGAGGGACACACTGCTTTGGTGGCAGCCGGGGGTTAAACCTGGCACCTGCTTCTGGGAAGTCCCCAGAAGCAAATCAGGCTGCTCAGGTGACAGTGGCCCTCACACTTTATTCCCTCTCCTCAAAGCACAAGTGGGACTCCAGCCTGCTTCCAGAAACAAGCATTGTCACACAGCCCTGTTCTCCAGCCACCCCCTTCAACTTCCCTATCAGCTTCTGGACAAAAGTCCTTATTAAAGAAAAAAAGTTGGGGCTCTGCATCCAGAGCTGACCAAAACCAAAACCAGGCTCAAAGATAACTCTCCTCCTTTGGTCCTGTGTGAGCAGAGAGAGCAGCAAGGCTGGGAGCATCCCCTCAGAGGGCAGGGCTCTGCTGGGGAGGGGGTTTGGGCCCAAAAACCAAAGCAGGGCCCTTACAGATGGTCCTGCACCAGGAAAACCTTCACACTCACAACACACCAGATCCTGACAAAGCTGGATGGACACAAGAAAGGAATCAGTGCTGACACTCAAGGAACATCCTGGTATTGACTACAACATTGCTCAGAACCCACATCAAGTAAGGGTCACCATAAGGGTTAGTTGTTTCCAGGTCCTTTTGTACGAATTAAAAATAAGGAAATAGTTCCATTTAAAACGTTCAGACTTGGTGTTTTGTGTGTGCGGAGGACCTGGATTGCTCCCCACTTCCCAAGTCAGGACCTGGGAGGATGGAGTGCCCAGGAGCTGCTGGATCACTGAAAATCTGTGAGAACAAGTAAAACCAGGAGGGAAAAACCCTTCAGATGCAGCAGCAGAGGCCGGATACTGGAAATATGGCCATTTGGAGGAAGGGAGATGCACAAGGCCCATCCCAACTGACCCAGGGAGGGTGAGGAGCATACCATGGCTATTTTTAGTCTGTTTACAGTGAGCAGTGGCAGAGCAGAGCTGGGCTCTGCAGGCAGAGCCTCAGAGCACCCCAAGTCCCAGTGCTCCCACCAGCAGATCCCCCAGCCCTGGGAAGGTCCAGCAGGTTTGCGGCCTTTGCAGGGTCACCCTCCTGTTTGTTTGGGTCTGTCACGTAGCAACAAGGGGGAGAAAAACTCTTTTTCCCTTTTTAAACAAACGTGACTGAAGCCTTGGATGTCCTCAGCTGGGGCTCAGCAGCAGGGCAGGGCCTGGAGCTGCTGTGGGCTCCTCTCCTGCAGCATCTGAGCTGCTCCCAAACTCGGATTTCCCTGCATTTCCTACTAAAAAGCTGCAATAAAACCAAACCAAGGCAGCAGCAAGGCTGCCACGCCGAGCCCTCCTGCCTTGTCCTGCTCAGAGCACCCCTGTGGGCAGGGGGTCTTTGGGGTGCACCACCCACCATGGTGATGCTGTGGACCCCCAGCTGCTCCCACCATGGCACAGACAGCAGGGCCAGACCCTCACCAGCCACACACCCCTCCTTGGGGACTGGGCTGGGCTGGAGGACATGGCAGGGAAGGAAGGGGAGGTGTGTGGAAGGGAGCTGCACCAGCATGTGCAAGTTCACAAGTGCGCATGGATCTCTCCTCAGAATTTACAGCTCACTATGCTAACACAGCAGCAAAGCTCTTGCAGGCAGCAGCATCCATTTTATAAATTCCTTGGGGCTCTTGAGTTAGGAGAGGCTGCAGCAGCACAGTCACAATTAGCAAAGATGTATGGTCATCATCTTCCATTAAAAATATCTTCTAGTAATTATTGAGTAGGCTAAAAGTCCCAATGAGACTTGGTTTTCCATGCAAGAAAGATTCTAAAAAGAATGGGAGCATGCTGGCACTTTTTGAAGGGATTTTTCTTTGAAATTAACTTTGCAAAAACAACACGCTGAATCTGGGAAAAGCTAATTTATAGTTTTATGGTATTTCATGCCAGAAGGGGCCATTCCAATTGGAGTGGATGCCTTCCTCTGGGAACCACCACAGCACACCTGAGCATGGGTGCTGGGGGCAGAAATGCCCTGCAATGGACAACACCTGGAGGCAAATCTGGGGCAGCATTTTCAGGAGGGAAAGGGAAGATTGCATGGAAAAAACAATCACTACCAGCAGCTCCTACACCAAGCAATGCCTAATGCAGATGTACATGGCGAGGTCTGCTTTGACTCCTCTCCCACTTGCACCAGTTAAACCCAATCTCATTCCACTGCCTGCAACAGGGTTACAGCTCATTTTCATCTCCAGACTGGGTGGCCAATAGGTCTTATTTAAGGCTCTGTCAAACCCAGAACCTAACAAAATTCCTTCTGAGAGTTCCTTGGGAAAGCACAAGTCCTGTCTCCAAGTTTCTCAGTGAACACAGCGTGGCCCAAAGGGGGCTCCTGCAGCCAGGGACCCCCTGCAGCCCCTGGGGCAAGAGAGAACCCAGGAGCCTTGTGGCACTGCCCCCCTCCTGCTCCCCCCTCGGACCTGCTAATCGGGGGAGTCACAGGGACCTGACAGGTGACAAATAGGATTGTTTACCTGGGACAGAGCGGAGCCAAGGGCAGTTAGCATAATAGGAAAGAGGTGTGAGGGAGAGGGATGCATAGGAAAGATTTGCAGAGAAACACCAGGCCTGTCTTTGAGGGTCACAAAACAGATGAATTAGGAGGAAAATATGTAAGAAGAAAGAGAAAGTAAAGTGGGCATTTCTGGGACACCAGAGTGGAGGGGGTGTGCAGCAGAGCTAGGACATGCAGCATTCCTGGATAGGGATGCACAGAGCATGGCACCACGGGCACCAGGTTAAGTGGCAGGCACAGGGCCCTGGAGCAGCACAGCTGGAGCAAGGACAGGGCAGCAGCACAGCAGAGGCCGTGCCACAGCCAGGAGTGACAGCAAACCGGGATGTCACACGGGCATGGGGTGGAGCAGGATGGAAACTGCTCCCAGGGGATGGACCACAGCCACCTTGGGAAGGGCTGAGCTCCCTGAGTGGCAGCAGTGGGGAAAGGTGGTGCCATGGCAGCACAGGGACAGAAGGGGAAAGCAGAGAGTCCCTGGGTAGGAGGTGGTGGCAGCTCTGGGATGTCAAGGAGGGAGAAGCTCTGGGGTCAGCAAGCACAGCTGCTCGATGGGGACAGGCCCAGCACACTGGCCAGGGATTTACCTGGCAAGAGAGGGGTCAAACAGGCTGCCCCAGGGGTTAGGGAGCCCAGGCAGATAACGGGTGAGGGGGTCAGAGGGCTGCGAGGGTCAGGGTTGTGAGGGGGTGAAGACAGGGGTAAATGGCTATGGGGAGCCAGGGGGACAGAGGGCTGGGGGCCATGAGGGAGGGACTGGGGAGGGCTGCGAGGGGCTGAGCTGGGGCAAGGGGGCTGTGGGAAATCCGGCCATAGGGACTGCGAGGGGGGGAAGGCGGGGGGGGGAACATGAGGGGA
>WBMV01007955.1:251354-281809 GCA_013396655.1 Campylorhamphus procurvoides
CACCGGGCCCGGCCTCGGCCCGGCCTCCCCTCACGGCCCGGGGGCGGGGCCTGTGAGGGGCGGAGCTCCCAGGGAGGGCGGAGCTTCCTCAGTAAGGGCGGGGCTTCCTCGTGTGGGAGTGGCTTCCTCATGGTGGGAGGAGCTTCCTCATGGTGGGCGGGGCTTCTCCCCCGGCCCCATCCCACCCCAAATCCCAAATCCCAAATCCTTCCCCATCCAACCCCAAATCTCTCCCCATCCCACCCCACCATCCCGTTCCACCCCCTGCCACGGGCAGGGACACCTCCCACCAGCCCAGGTTGCTCCAAGCCCCATCCAACCTGGCCTTGGACACTCCCAGGGATTCAGGGGCAGCCACAGCTTCTCTGGGCACCCTGTGCCAGGGCATGTCCACCCTCACAGGGAGAATTCCTTCCCAATCTCCCATCTAACCCTGCCCTCTGGCAATTTAAAGCCATTCCCCCTTGTCCCGTCCCTCCAGGCCCGTGTAAACAGTCTCTCTCCATCTTTCTTTTTGACTCCCATCAGGTACTGGAAAATCACCCTGGAGCTTCTCCTCTCCAAGCTCACTAATCCCAATTCTCTCAGTCTACCCAAAGGACCTGATTTTCCCAGATCTTGCAGGAATCTTGTGCTCCAGAAACGACTGGACTTGGCACGTTGGTTGATAAGGTGGTGATGGCTCAAAGGTGGAAACTCAATGATTCCAGAGATCTTTTCCAGCCTCAATGATTCTGTGACTCCATGAATCCAGAGGCTGGGAAGTCACAGAATGGCTGTGGCTGGAAAAGACCTCCAGGATCGTGCCCACTGAACCCACCCCAGTGTCCTGCTGCTCTGGCAGTCCCCATGGTGACCAGGGCCAGGGATGGCATTGTGCCACCCGTGGTGGTGACCCCATTTCCCATGGCTGCGGGGCCAGCTTCCAGCAGCATGTGGGAACTCCTCCTCCCCGGGGCTGGAGCAGACTTTGGCCCTGCTGCTCTGGGCACTCAGACCTTGCCCTGCTGGGCTGTAAACAAGCCACTCCACTCTGTGGGAGCCTCTGAAACTCCTCCAAGGACCCCTCACCCTGCAGGTAAACTGGTGGAAAATGTGTCTTCCCGTTGGGTTTTGGCCAGTGAGGCGGATCCTGCTGGGCTGGGGCTGTGGGGACAGCGGGGATGAGCTGGTGGCTGCAGGTACAGGAGGAGGCGACCCCGGGGCCGTAGGTTTGGTCCCCGTGGGTTGTAACACCGTGGCAGATGGGAAGCAGCTCCGTGATCCGGTGACTCATCCCTCCATCCCAGCAAATGCCAGTCCCCCTGCGGGCTGCCTCTCCAGCAGAGATCCACCTTGCCCAAGGAAACTCTGGGCTGGAATTTAGTCCTGCTCCCAGAACCGGGTCTGTGGTGCTGCTGGCACACCCTCCCCTGCCCACGCCGTGGGATGTGACCCATGGCTGCATCCCCAGCCCTGCCCCAAACCGGTCCCTGCCCAAGAAGTGACCACAGGGCTTTTCCAAGGCAGGAAAACTGTCAGGAGGGAATCAGGGGACAGAGAGGGGCTGCAGGTCCTCTCTGCAGGGGAATTTCCCAACAGCCATTATCCCAGGGAAGGGTTTGGGGTGATGGCACCACTGCCCTCGTGCAGCCCTGGGGTGACAGCGGTGTGAGGATCCAACCTTGCACTTATCACACCTGGCATTACCCCTTGGAAAACACCCACTGCTTCCCATCTCTTCCACCCGTGCCCAGCTCTTGCCTCCAGCCTATGCCCAGGGCTGGGAAGGATTGGGAGCTGCCCAGAGTGGGTTTGGGTCCCTGGGAATGGAGGGTGGAATGGAACGTGAGTGGTGGGTGCTCCCACCTCTCCCTGGCTGGTGGGAGGAAGAGGAGGATGCCAGGGCAGTGCTGCTCTGTCCCGTGGTGCTGCAGGGCTGGAAGCACCTGGAGCTCTTTCTGCAAGGTGAGGAATGTGGCTGTGGGCAGCTGAGCCCCTGGTAGAGCCAGGGATGGGGAAACATTCCCCAGCCACCTGGGGAAATACACCCCTCATCCCTGACTGATTCCTGGGCCTGCTCAGCCAGGCAGGAGTTGAGGAGGACCAGGGAGGCTTTACAAGGAATGCACAGAGATGCACCACGAGGAACATGGTGTGACTCTTGGGGATGGGCCTGTGCAGGGCTAAGAGTTGGACTCAATGATCCTTGTGGGTCACTTCCAACTCGGCATATTCTGGGATTCTGTGACCTCAGCTCTTTCTGGCTGCTCCAGGAGCGGAACTGAGGCCAGGCCGGGTCCTGGGGAGCTGATTCTCCCCTCCTTTGGGGTAGATTCTCCCCATCCTGGGGGGCAGATTCTCCCCATCTGGGGGACTGATTCCCCCCTCCTGGGAAGCCCCAGCCTGTGCAGCAGCCTCTGTCCCCGCAGGGAGCCAGAGCCATGCGTGTGGCCGTCATCGGGGCCGGGGTCATCGGGCTCTCCAGCGCCCTGTGCATCCACGAGCAGTTCCAGGGGCTGGTGCCCTCCCTGGAGCTGGAGGTCTACGCCGATCACTTCACCCCCCACACCACCAGCGACGGCGCGGCCGGGCTGTGGCAGCCCTACCTGAGCGACGGTGGCAACCTGCAGGAGACGTAAGGGACAGGAGGAGGAGGAGGAGGCTGGAGCTGTCCCCCCCCAGGGGTGCCCGGGCACAGCCCTGCAGGGCTGGCAGAGCCACCACTCTCCTGTTCTCATGGCAGGCTCTGGAATAAAGAGACCTTCGATTACCTGCTCGGGCACCTGCACTCGCCGGCAGCCAAGGAAATGGGACTTTTCCTGCTTTCTGGCTACAACCTGTTCACTGAGCCGGTGCCGGTAAGGAGAGAGCCCCAGCAGGGCTGGGAAGGGCTCCAGTTCCTCCCTGGCTGTGGGCAGGGCTGTGCCTCTTCCCAGCCAATGCTCCCGAACCCTTCCAAGTCTGCCTTGTGCCAGTGCCTGGGACATGATGTTTCCTGTACCCTCGATGCCCTCCTGGTGTGAGGAAGGGCCGAGGGAGCTGGCAGAGCCTCTCCAGCCCTGGGGGCTGCCACACACCCACCTGTGTCCCTGTCCTTCCCTGCACACCCACCTGTGTCCCTCTGGGACGGGCTGTGTCCCTTTCCCCACCCCACCATGGCCTCTGTCCCTTGCTGACACGGTGATCCGGGTTCATTAATGATCTCAGAACTTTTCCTTACTGTAGGACCCATCGTGGAAGAACATTGTCCTGGGATTCAGGAACTTGACACCAAAAGAACTTGAACTCTTCCCTGGTTACAGGTATTTTTCAGTCTGTTTTCTGGAATGTCAAGAAGGACAGGTATGCCTGGACACCTCCCTGTCATGGGACAATGGGGACAAGAAACTGCAGGTGCAGAAGTGTCCTTGTTTCCTGACAGCTGCTTCCATTAAAATAAATAGGAAATACCCATAAAAGCAGCAGCCCAGCATAGAAACCATTGCAGCTCCTTTCTTACCTCACCAGATAGTGTCAAAATGTGGGGTCAAAGTCAGCAGAAGGTGTTTTATGCTGTAAACAGGGGGCAACATTCACGCATCTGTTGTGCAGGGGGCATTGGGATCCCAGGGGGAATTGTGGTCCCAGATCCAAGTATCTATTGGGAGCACTGGGGCAGGAGGCTCCTGTGAAGGTGCTGCAGGTCCTCACAGTCCCATCTCCTCTGGTTTCAGCTACGGCTGGTTCAACACGGCGCTGATGCTGGAGGGCAGGAATTACCTGCCCTGGCTCACCAACAGGTGAGTGCAGAGCTGCCCCAGGCTGGGGCTGTGCTGCTCCTGCTCCTCTGGTTGCAGGACACGGAGCCAGGGGCCGATTCTCATCCTGCACATCAGGTGTTGCCCTGGATCCTTCTCTTGTGCCAGGCTGGTGGTCCAGTTTAGGTGACACTGGTTGGTTTGAGGGATCCATCACTTGTCCCGCTGCACCTCTGACCTGCTCAGCTTGAACATTCCAGTAGCTCCCATGTGGCAGCACCACAGGAAACCTGAGCAACCTCCTTGCTCTTGGGAACCCCACAGAGGGCAGGGCCAAAGGGCAGGGGAGGCAGGGATGCATCCCTGGAAGGGGGAAAAGGATCTGGAATTCCTGCTCTCTGCCCCAGTGGGGTAACAGTCTCCCCACTTTAATAATGAGCCCAGGGGTGTATTTTTGCATGACAAAAATGGAAGCAATGGGATACTTGGAGCTGCATCCAAGAGATTTTGGCAATGGGAGTATTTGGGCTTGATTTCATTCCTGTAATTCTAACACCGAGTGGGTGCCCTGGCACTGAACCATACACTTGCTTTTAATTTGCCAGTGACAAATGAATTTGTTCTTCCCAGGCTGACACAGAGAGGAGTGAAGTTTTTCCATAAGAAGGTTGAGTCTTTCCAGGAGGTGAGTGTGGGTGTGGAGCCAGGGCAGGGGGCTGCTCTGGGATGTCCTTGGCACCAGTGATGGGCCAGAGGACAGGGGCAAGGCTGTGCTGAGATCCAGGAAACACATTCTCCCAGGAAGGATAAAGGGGCTTGGGCATTGAGACGTGGCTGAGAGGGGATGGGTAGAGCATTAGTCCAGTGTGGATTGGCAGCTTTTCCTGGAATGGGTTCCCAGCACACGTGGGGTCTCAGCAGGAGCTGTGGTGGGGAAGCTGTGCCCTGGATCCAGCCTTTTGCTTTATCCACCACCAAGCTCTGGGCTCATTTTGGAGCAGGAACCTCATGCCCCAAGGGCAGCTGCTCCCAGCTGTGTCCATCTCTCCCCAGCTGTTCTCCCAGGGTGTGGATGTGGTGATAAACTGCACTGGGATGCGCTCGGGGGAGCTGCAGCCAGACCCGGAGCTCCAGCCTGGCCGAGGACAGGTCATAAAGGTGAGGTGGGACAGGGCCTGGGGCTCCCAAAAACCCACCTTGTACCGTGAGGAAAACCTGTGTTCTCTGGATTAAACCATGGGCTTGTGGGCTGGACCCACACCAGGATCAGGTCCTGATTCCCAGCAAGCACTGGATCCCATTCCTGGGGGAGCTGTGGGAAAACCCTCATTCTCCAGCCTGTTTCTCCATTGGGTGAGCACTGGGGGAGGTCAAAGGCATATGGCTAATAAAAGGACATAAAATCCTTGGGAAAAGGGGAGGATTATTCGGGAAAAGACAGGCTTATGCCAGTAGGAAGCTCCTCCTCTTCCCTACCTGCATTCCCATCTCCCTGTCTTCCCAGGGAACACAGATTCTGAGCAGAGGGTCCCATATCTAGATCCTGGTGTCCCTCCTGCTGCCCCCCTGAGCCTGGCACCCCCCTCTCCATCTCCCCCTGACCCTCTCCCCTTGGTTTCCCAGGTCCTGGCCCCGTGGGTGAAGCATTTCATCATCACTCACGACATGAAATCTGGGATCTACCAGTCTCCCTACATCATCCCGGGGTAGGTGACAGTGGCCCAGGAGGGTGTGGCTGACACTGGTGACATTCCCCTGTCACTGTCCCCAGAGTCTCAGCTCGGACACAGCTCCTGCTGGCGCCTGGGGGTTCCCCCTGGCCTGCTGGTGCTTCTCCTGGCTGGGTGGGAGGGGAGCAAAGTGAGGGAGCTCCCAGCACTTCAGGACTTCAGTGTTCCATCCTTTTCCCAGGAGCAAATCCCACCAAAGCAAAACCTCGATCCTGGCCAGGTCCTCAAAAGAGCCCCACACTGACAGTGCAGTGGATGTTTTGGGAGAGACCTTTAGTTTTCACATTTGTACCCATCTCTTTTATCATTGGTGCTGGCAAACTGCTGTCCAGGAGCTCAGTGGGGAGAGACACTGCCAATCCCTGCTCCCATCAAACCAGGGCAGAAATCCTTTTCCTTTAGTAAAGCCTCCCCTGGAAAGCTCAGCCTTCCCCTCACTGGCCCCTGAGCTGTGCCTGAGCTCTTGGTGAGCCTGAGGGTGTCCTGTTGGGTTTGTCATGGATCATGGAATATCCTGAGTGGGAAGGGACCCACAAGGATCATCCAGTCCAAGCCCTGGCTCCCTGTCACCTCCCTGCCAGACTGAGGAGGAATCCCAAGGGAAAACCTTCTGTCTGTGTCCCCATAAGGCTGAAATGAGATCCTGGCCCAAAAGCACCATGTCCAGAGCTCAGGGAGTGGCTGTGGCCAGGCAAGCTCAGCTTCCAGCACTTCTCCTGCACTGCCCACCTGCTGCCCACCAGCAGCTTGCTCAGGAAGTTGGGATCTGTTTGAGGCATCAGCATTTGCTGTGCCCAGGGAGCTGCACTGCAGGATAAATAAACACATGTGCTGTTCATCCCAGCTCTGCTCCTCCCTAGGGCAGGCAGAGCCCCTGTCCTGGCACTGGAGAGGGGTTTTAAGCTGGAACTCAAATGCTGCATCTCTGGCACTTCCAATTGTCCTAATATTCCAGGATTAGGCAATAAGCCAGGATGTAAACAGGAGCTGTGCCTGCTCACAGCCCCCTAGCAGTGTGTTCCCAGTGATTCCTGATCACAGTCCCAGCTCCAGACAAATTCCTCTCCCTGTGTTTGTTTTAGCTGGAGCTGCCAGGCAGCACCAGGCTGATCCCGAAGGAAGAGACAGATCCTCTTCCCTGCAGGACATCTTGGCTCTGGGAGGGTCCCTCCCACATGCCCCAGCCCTTTTCTTTTTGTGCTTCCCAGGGATCACACAAGGTTTTGGAAGGGTCCAGCCAGTACAAGCTCCCCCAGCACCTCCCAGCCTTAACCTGCCTCTTGTCCTCTGCTAATCCAGGAGAGTTTGGGCAGCAGCAGCACCAATCTGCTTCTCTGTGTGTCCCTCCAGAGGCATCCTGTTCCTTCCAGCTCTTCCCCAAGCAGGCAGGAGCAGACCTGTTTGATAAGGA
This sequence comes from Campylorhamphus procurvoides, assembly GCA_013396655.1. Taxonomy (NCBI): domain Eukaryota; kingdom Metazoa; phylum Chordata; class Aves; order Passeriformes; family Dendrocolaptidae; genus Campylorhamphus; species Campylorhamphus procurvoides. Next base: position 258,215 of record WBMV01007955.1, read on the forward strand.
TGGAATTATCTGCCTGCTTTGCCCAGACAAGGAAGGGCCTTTTGGGTGCTGATGGGATTTAATGAGTGACTTGCTCATGAGCTGAGCAGGCACCGCTCTCCACCTGCTCGTGTGGGTTTCTCCTGCAGGAATATATTGCAGGCTCAGGGTGTAGTAGGACCCAACACCCATGAGGTGACCCCACAAGGGACAGCTGGGGACACTCACCCCGTGTGTCTCCTTTGGCTCTGGGTGCAGGAGCGAGTTCACAGTCCTGGGAGGGATTTACCAGTTCGGCAACTGGAGTGAGGAGAACAGTGCCCAGGACCACAGAACTGTCTGGGAGCGTTGCTGCCGCCTGCTCCCAGCCCTCCAGGTGGGTCACCCAGCCCAACACCCACTGCTGGGGGCTGGGGGGCTCAGGGATGGGGGAATGGGTGCTGGGACAAACCACAGAACCTCAGTGTTTCCCTGAGTCTGTATTTCTGTCCATCACGGACACCCAGCTGAGGGCCAGGCAGGGGCAAGGTTTGTAGGAAAAATAATTCCTCCTGTAGCTGGTAAAAAAGCAGAATCAAAGCCTTGGGAGGTGTCAGCCTTTTGGTTGTGGTGTCCCCACGGCTCGAGGGAAGGGCTGGTGTGGGGTGAGGCTGGTTTGTGTTCACTCCTGGTGCTGCTGGGGATTAGTGGGAAAGGCAGCATGGAGTGTGGGCACAGGATGTGCCTCACCTGCTGATGGGCAGCTGGGATCCCAAACTGTGCTGCCTGGTCACCCCTTGCAGCCCCCCAGGAGCTGTGGCAGGATTGGGGGCCCCTCTCCCTGCTCTTCTGGAGCCATGAGGTTTGGCTGGTGTCATTCCAAGGATGCTGTAATTCCCAGGAATGCTGTGCAGATGCTGATGTGCTTTTGCTTTCAGACAGCAAAGATCGTTGGTGAGTGGACTGGCCTGAGACCAACCCGGCCCCAGGTCCGCCTGGAGCGGGAGAGTGTCCGGCAGGGGAACCTCCAGGGAGAGGTACGTGCACAGCCCCGGGGCTGAGAGTGATTAGTGACCCTGTTAATTGTGCTCCAGTCACTGTGGAGGAAACATCAACCCCCAGCTGGTGCCCTCTGCCCTCACTCCACCACCAGCCAGGGAATTCTTGATCCTTTCCAGCCCAGTGTCAGAGAGAAATGTCAGACACTGAAACAGATACTGATGGGGCTGCCCCATCCCTGGAGTGTCCAAGGCCAGGCTGGAGGGGCTTGGAGCAACCTGGGCTGGTGGAAGATGAGCTTGAAGGTGCCTCCCAACCCAAGCCATCCTGTGATTCCCCCCAGGTGATCCACAACTACGGGCACGGCGGGTTCGGGATCACCATCCACTGGGGCTGTGCCATGGCAGCAGCCCGGCTCTTGGGGAGCATCCTGCAGGAGAGGAGGAAGGTGGCCAGCTCCCCACAGCCCCGCCTGTGAGCACCTGCTGTCCCTCCTGTGAGTGCTGGCTCCCCCCAAATCATCGTGGCACCAGTAGTTTAGAAAGCCCCAGTGATGGGAATAGCACAGGGATACAGGTGGGTGCCCAACCCTCCATGGCTCCAGCTCTGGCCACAGGGCCTGGTTTCCAGGTCGCTGCCCTTTTCCAGCTGGCTCAGCTCCCTCCACAACCTGCCTAAGGAAGGGCTTTGCAATATGGACTAATTACCCGTGGCAAAGCACAGTCCTGTCTGGGATCAGCCTGCAAAGGGCCCCGACAGTCCTGCCCTTCATCTGCACATGGGACAGGATCTGAAACAGAGCCGGTGCCACCCGAGGTCTGCCCTGCTGCTCCGACACCCAGCATGTAATTAGATTTCCAGGCTCTCCCCAGGAGGCAAAAGCTCCTTAGTAGGAAGAAGCTCCCAGGGAAGTAACAGGAGCTCTGGGAGCACGTGCCTGGATTCCACCAGTTTTCCTCACATTCCTGCCAGGACAAAGCACCTGGTTAGTGTAGCTGGGAACAGACAGCAGCACTTGCCTAAAATGGGCTTTCCAAAGGATGTTTTAGCAACAAAAGCAACTTGTTCCAGGCCTGGACTTGCCAGACTCTATATATAGCAGAGAGCAAAATAGCTGTTCTTGTCCCTAAAACTCCCAGGGGCTCCTCAGTTTCCCATTCCTCCTGGCTGTGGGACATGGCTGGGACACAGCTCGGAGAGGGGCTGGTTTGGGACAGGCTGTGCTTCCCAGAGGAGCTGGGGCAGCTCCCAGGAGGGCAGCACCTTTTGGGGTGCTCAGGGATGCTCCTGGGGACCCAACACATTGTCCTGAAGACACTGCCCAGCTGATTTTCCCATGCCATGTGTCCTTCCTGCACTGCAAACCATCCCAGGCAGGGCACTGGCTGCTCAGGCAGCACTGGCCTCCAATCCCAAGGCTGTCCCAGCACAGGGCCTGACTCACTCTCCTCCATGGATAAGCCAACTGTTCCTCACTCCTCCGTGATGCAGCTCCTCTGTCCCTGTGACTCTGTGTGCCAGGAATAGCTCCACAGCCTGGGCCATGCTGCACCTCAGGGATGGGAGATGCTGCAGCTCAGCTGGGCTCCTTTCACCTCCTGGTAACCTGGAATGAACACAGGCTCAGCAGAAGCACAGGCTGCCTGGCCCCAGAGCAGCTCCCTGCCCCCGGACCCTGATGTGCTGCTTATTTCCCCCAAGGAAAAGAGGAGCTCCTGGAGGTCTGTAGGAAGCACTGGGATGGAGAAGGTCTCTGCACAGGGATCTGCTGCCTGGGCTCATCCTGGTGCTGTTCTGGAGGTCACTGTGGCCCTGAGATCCCCCCAGCACCCTCAGCCCCACACCCAGGGAGTGACCCCTTGTGCTCCCCAGCTCCTCCTGAGCCCTAACGAGGGACCTGTTAATTGGCTGTCCCATTAAGGCAGCAATGGTGACTCTCCCCATAAGGACCAGCTGCCCTGTCCCTTCCTCTCCTCCTGTTAGACAGGTGTGAGGGGTTGTGCTTCCCTTTTCCGTGACACTGCAGTGCTGGCAGAGGGACATTACAAGGGAATTCTCATGCCTGTGGAATTCCAGCCCAAGGAAAGGACTCACTGCTGAGTGAGAGCAGGGGTTGAAGTTCCTCTGGCTGGATTTTGGCCCCAGGCTGGTGCTCCTCATATCCCTGGGAAGTCATTTGGGCTTCCTGGCTGCAGGACATCATCCCTCAGGCTGTGCTGGCAGCATCCAGGGAAGGGAAAGGTCTGGAAATTGGGAGCAACTGTCAGGTTCAGTCTGTCCAAAGGGTTTGTCACTCTCTGGCAGCTCTCCTGAGATGCTGCAGCCACAGGGCAAAATCAGGAACAGGGCAGGAAAATGAAAACAAGAGCTGGAGAAAATTCACTGTCAATTGATGCTGAACCCAATGGTCTGTGATTCCACCTCAGGGGAACTGAATCCCCCTGATTTCACTTATTCCAAATATGACACAATCAGGATAAAGTTCTCCTCCACTGTAAATTCAAGCCATGTGATCTCAGGAAAGCTGTGCTGGAAGGGCAGAGGAGCAGGAAATCCTGGTGTGCCTTCAGTGAGCAGCTGATGCCTCTGATCTCAGAGCCTGCAGCAGCCTCTGTCCTGTGATCTCACATGGCCTCTCAGGAAACACAAATCAGTCAATCTGGAATTTTATTTACAGGCTAATTTGGTTTGTTTTCTGAAGGCCACGGTTTAAAATGTGTGAGCAATAAAGGCAATATTCAAACATCTCAAATGTGGTGCTTTTTCTTCCTAACGATGGCACAGGCAGGGCCTCCAATGCTAATTCCAGAGGAACATCCCAGTAGATCATCATTCCATGGCTCCACACATGTTTTCCCTGAACATTTCATCCCACAGGACGAAGAGTCATCACTCCACATTCTGAGATGACAGGTGAACCTGAAACATCACAGTGAGGAGGTCTGTGGTTGCTGTCAGGCCCCAGGGCACCAAGAACTCACAGAAATCATGGAAGGGTTTGGGTTGGAAGAGATCTTGAAGCTCATGAAGTTCTCCCCTGCCATGGGCAGGGACACCTCCCACCAGCCCAGGTTGCTCCAAGCCCTGTCCAAACTGGCCTGGGACACTTCCAGGGATGGGGCAGCCACAGTTTCTCTGGGCCCAAAAAGTGACTGAAGTTCCTTCTTGAGGCCCTGGGCTGGTGAGGGAGTCAGGGAACAATGTCTGGACAATTCCTGCATGTCCTTTCCTGCCACACAAAACACAAACTCCACCTCATGTCCAGAGTCAGCACATTTCAGGAACTCCCAGTTCTCCACAACGATCTCCTGTGACCCAGAACAAAGCTGGAAACACATCAAGGACCAGGAAAGTTTCTCTCTGTGACCAAACAGCAGCTCTGGCATTTGGGACAGCTCCTGCCAGAGCTCCAGGAGTGTTTGGACAATGCTCTCAGGGACAGGGTGGGATCCTTGGGGTCCTTTGAATGTTCTGTGATTCTGAGAACAAGCTTTAGAAATGCCAAGAATGACCACAGAGGAGGGAAAATTCTCCCAGTCTTGTTCAGCCACACCAGCCCTGCCCACCAGTTCCTAACCATGTCCACTCCCAGGAATAAGACTCTCCATGCCAGTGGCTGCACAGGCTGGGACAGGGAAGATTGATGCACTGGGGCTGAGAACATCCTGCTTTAGCACACCAAGGATTTGCAGCTCATTAGTCATTTTGACTCAAACTTGAACAACCTTATGTTTGGGAAACTATTGGACATCAAGACAAGAGTATCAGTTACAGAGCAGAGGAATGGGGCTGGGCACTTCACTCTGTTCCAGAAAAATCAGAGGTAAATGAAAGGTTTCTGTTAAAAGGTGAATAAAAAGAAGGAATTCTCCCTGCCCTGAAGTCCAGACACACGTGGAGCCACCTGCTCCCAACACACCCAGCCAAGAGGCCACACTGGCTGGGCTTTGGTGGCCAAACTGAAGTAAATATGAAAATTAACTAAAGATTTAAGATAAATTAAAAGATCTTGGAATGGTTTGGGTCGAAAAGGACCCTGAAGATCATCCAGTGCCACTCCCTGCCATGGGCAGGGACAGCTTCCACCAGCCCAGGTTGCTCCAAGCCCCATCCAACCTGGCCTGGGACACTTGCAGGGATGGAACACCCAGACTATTTAGCTCCCAGTGATGAGGTTCCACTGAGAACAGCAATCCTGTGACTGTTCTTTGCATCCAAATACACAAAACACACAGAAAACAAGTCAGACCTGCAAAGTGCTGAGCCCACACTGTGCTCCTCAAAGCTCTGAACACCAAGACAAAACCAAAAGGAGAGTTATGACCCTTCCTAAACATCCCCCAGAACAGCCAAAACCTCTTTACTGAAAAAACTATTTATTTAACATAAAATATCTAATGTGGACTCTCCCGGACCAGGAACCAAAGGAGTATTTTACAACAAGCTTGATACACACCAAGTATTTCAACATTAAAATGTAAATCCAGCTCAGAAACTGTACATTCAGACACAGGAAACATTCAATGCTCTCTCGGCAAGAAGTTTGGAATAACAAATCATTCCATCCAAGCTCACTTGGAGAATTCTTTTCCCACGCCAGCTTGGCACATTCACGTCCTGGACAGTTGGCAAATGTGAATCCCACAATTCTGTCTGAATTCCAAATGATCTCACAGAACAGTTTGAAATGAAGCAGTTACAGGAATTCCTTCATCAGTGAAAAACACTCAGTGTGGAAAACAATCTTTGGAAGCTGATTTTCTACATAAATGGTGCTGCCTTATTGACAGGATCGACCTGTGGTGATTGAGAGCTGTTGTGTGGCCACCTAAATGTTCTCAGTTTGACAGTGAACAAGCTCAAATGTCCTTCTGTAATTAATTATATGCAAATACCTGCAAATCCTGAATTCCAGCTCTTTCTCCTGCTGATTTCAGAGGTGGGATCAGCTCTGGTGGGCTCTTCCCTCCTGCTCAGCTCGTCCAAAGCCCACAAATATCCACAGGAGTTTCTCCCAGACTTCAGTGAGTTTTGGATGAAGCTTTGGATAAATCAAAGGCCCAGCAGGACCAATCGTGGTGTTTATATCATTAAACACATTTTTAGTGCAGAATTCATAAAAAGTGAAAAGCAAAAATGCCATTAATTGTTGTTTTTTACCACTGTAAATGTCACAAGTTAAAAGGGACACATTCAATGGCATCAAAACTTGGCATTCCCTACAAATCTTTACCTGGGAAATAGTTTATCTGTAGGACCCAGGTGTGGACAAGCAGATAAACTTCCCCTCAAACTCTCTAAAGGCCATTGCAATTCTTCAAAACTGTTGAATACTTGCCTAAGAAACGAGGTGAAATGTGACCAATAACCCTGGAAAAGCAGAATTTTAACTGAGGGTAATGAGTAACCCCAGGCTGGGGGTGGGTTCTGCAGCCAGGGCTGTCCTGCACTTTGATTCCATCCCCTCCAACCAGGCTCAGCTCCAGAGGCCCCTCGGTTTTGGGGGACACAGCCCTGGGAACAGCTCATGGCAATCCCACAAGGGGTACAGGAGCACCTGGATGTGGCCTGGGGGACTGGAATGGCCTTGAGGGACTTCAGCAGCAGGAGGAAGAGGATGGAGTGTCAGGACTGTCACCAAAGGGGAAACGGTCCCATCATGCAAAGGCAAACCCAATCCCAGCAGATCCCAGCCCCAAATATCCCAATCCCAGCAGATCCCAGTCCCACATCTCCCAATCCCAGCACATCTCAGTCCCAAATCTCCCAATTCTAGCACATCCCAGCCCCAAATCTCCCAATTCCAGCACATCCCAGTCCCACATCTCCCAATTCCAGCACATCCCAGTCCCACATCTCCCAATTCCAGCACATCCCAGTCCCACATCTCCCAATTCCAGCACATCCCAGTCCCACATCTCCCAATTCCAGCATATCCCAGTCCCACATCTCCCAATCCCAGCACATCTCAGTCCCAAATCTCCCAACCCCAAATCTCCCAATCCCAGCACATCCCAGCCCCAGCAGATCCCAGCCCAGCAGGTTTTCCTGCTCACTGGCCACACATGTGGGACAATAATCTGGTTAAACCCACCCCAGAGCTGCATTCCCAGTGCTGTGTCCCATCTCCTGCACACTGGAGGGACAGTCGAAGGGAAACCAGGGAAGCAGTGGCTGCCCCATCCCTAGAAGTGTCCAAAACCAGGTTGGAGCAAACTGGGACAGTGGAAGGTGTCCCTGGCCATGGCTGGATGGGCTTTAAGGTCCTTCCAACCCAACCCAACCCAACCCATGCTGAGATCCTGGGATTCTGTGGCTCTGCTCTGAGCTGCCCCAGGCACACAGGGAGAGTGCCCCAAGACCAGCCTGGCAGAAGGGGGTGAACACAAAGGAGCTGTGGGGGTTGCCAGTGCCAGGAGAACCCTGCCCATGTCCTGGGAGCAGCTGGAGCCTGAGCTCACAGGGCACAGGGAGAACCAACCCAGCTGGAGCAGTGCCATCACCCACAGCTGATCCCGAGGATCCCCTGGGATCTGAATTCACTTTTGTGTCGCTGGGAAAAGCCAAGTTTGCCTGTTTACACCAACCCCTCCTGGACTCTTTTGCTGAGCCCCCAGTGGGGACTGGATGGACACTGGTGCCTTGGCAAACTGGGACTGTTCCCAGAGAACACACCCCCAGACAAAACACCAACCCCCTCTTTGGCCTTTGCCATCACCCTGAGTTTCCTCAGTTTTTTTAAGGAATTACCCACTTCTATTTTCACTCCAGTGTCTGAACAATGAGCCTGACACGTGGTGGAGCATTGCACTGACCAGTGCTGGGAGACCCCCAGGACAGCTGGGCCCAACAGGGGTCACTTGCTCTGCTCCAAACAGGGGCTCAGGGGCCTGTTCCTGCCCCCAGGAATGGGACCTGCTTCCGAGGATACCTCAAATATTCAACTGTGCAAAAATGTGCCACACACTCACCTGTGTTCACGTGAGACCCCTGATCAGACAGACCATAAAAACACAGCCCAGGATGAGCACAGAGTCCACCTCACTCCCAGCTGGGTGTGTTCCACAGTCTGGAATCCTGCAAATACACTGAGGCCTGGAGGAGCAGCTCTGAGATCCTCACACATTCCCACAGGCTCTGCCATGGCATTTCCTGCCCACTGAGAGGTTTCTGAGCTTGTCCTCACCTGAACTCCGTGACATTCCCTGGCAAGGGCAGGATCATCACCCCGAGGAGCCTGAGGGAGGATGTTCCTCGTCCAGGGGTCATTGCAGTTTGCCTCTTCCTGTGATTTTTGTCCCTTTATGCCACCATTCCAGCTACATTCCTTTGTCACCAGTCAATGTACAATCAGCAGCTCTGGAAAAGTCCTGCCCAGCTGTCAGGAGGTCAGCTTTGGTTGGGAGACACTTGGAAGCAGCTCCATCCCAAGAGCAGCTCCTCCAGCTCAGGTTCTGTCTACACCACTGTGAGAAGGTGCTCAGGTGAATGGAGCAGGAACACACCTGGATCCATGGAGAGAACCACAGGAGTGTCCACCTCCACATTCTAAGCAAGCCAGAGTTCAGGGTTTCTGGTAATGGCAGAGAACTCAAATTCTGCTCCAAACCATGAGGATTTCAAAGCTGGACTTGATGATCTTGGAGGTCTTTCCCAACCTTAATGATTCCATGAGTTAATTTGTGATATAAGGATGCAGCTCTGCAGCAAATACCACCCCCAGTACTCCAACTACCTGCCTGGGATGGGAGAAACATTCAGGAATTCATTTCCAAGCAATCCACGCCTGTCAAATCTCCAGGACCAGAACCACAACCAGGGGAACTGCAAAGCACAGGCTGGTTTGCCAGAACCACGTTTTCTTGTTGTGTTTAATGGCTAAAAGTGCAAGGCAGGCAAGGCTAGTGTAGTGTATGGAACCCCCAGTGCTGGGCCAGGGCCACAATGACCAGCAGTCTCTTGTTTCCAGGCTCAAGAGCTCCGTGTGGAGTTACAGCTGATGCTGGGCCACAGTCACTCGGGGGTTTGCTTGGCACGGGACGTTGAAGCTGAAGAGCTGACCATGCAAGCACGACAGAGAAACACCCTTCCTGCCAGACTCTGAGGGCTGTGTGGGTCACACCCCTCTCCATACCCACGGAAGGTTTTGATGAGTGTGAGCAAAGAGCAGCAGACACAGTTTGCTGAGGTTCCCCCCCAGGTGCTGTGGTTGGACACGTGGCGTTGGCAGTGACGACGCTCGGCTTTCGATGGTTTGGGGAGACATCTTGCTCCTGTCGTTCCTTCTTCCCACGTGCCATCACTCCTGTGACTCCCCTGGGGAATGGGAGCCTCTCCCCACCATCTCCTGGCCCCATTCCTTGTGGCTGGACTCCTGCAGGCCCCGGCCCTTGGTCTCGATGGGCAGGAAGCAGGAGGCCAGGGCGGCCAGCAGGCAGCAGCCACTGTAAACCACCAGGGTCAGGTACACTGAGGACTCCAACATCACCTGCAGGGAACAGGCAGGGGGTGCAGAACAGAACCTCAGCAGGGAAACAAACACAGGGGCTCATGGAGGAGGAGAAATTTTAATTACAGTGTTGGGAAAAAAGTTTAATTTCCACTACAGGGAGGGAGAGGGACATTTTACCTGGGCAGATCATGCCAGGACAAGGGCAATGGTTTAAAACAAAAGAGGGGAGATTTAGATAGGATATTGGGAAGGAATTGTTGGCTGTGAGGGTGGGCAGGCCCTGGCACAGGGTGCCCAGAGAAGCTGTGGCTGCCCCTGGATCCCTGGAAGTGTCCAAGGCCAGGTTGGACAGGACTTGGAGCAACCTGGGCTGGTGGACAGAAAAGCAGGTTCTCCATCACCTTCACAGAATTATGGAACTGTTACAGCTGGAAAAGACCTCCAAGATGATGGAGTCCAACCCTCCTGTGCCTCCAGCCTCAGAGGAGAAGGGATCTTACCTGTGCAATGAAGGGGGTTATGAGGGCTCCCACTCTTGCCATTCCACTGCATGTTCCCAGGCCCAGAGCACGTGTGGCTGTGGGATAAACCTGGGGAGGAAACACCAGCCCATTAATGCCAGTGGGGAGTTCTCTGCCTTTCTCTCCTAGATCAATGGAAATTACTAAGTGGTGCCACAGCAGGTTCTGTTAGACAATGGCAATGGGATCTACAACTCAGGTCTGGGCTGGACCCCATTGTGAAAAGGCCACCAAAATCACTTTCCCCCATGTTCTCACTCCCCTTAGATACTCTCATTCCCAAACTAGTGCCCTTACCTCAGGAGTGTAAACATAAGCAGCCTGAAATCCTCCAGAAATAAAAGCTCTTGCAATGAAGAGCAGCACAGTCAGAACATTCCTGGGAGAAGAAAGAGGAGAGCAGAGTTTGGGACTGTTTGGTCCATTTGCTTGGAGACAAGGGCAATAAAGATGCTGAATTTATTAAAACCATTTCCTTTGGCTTCTCTAATGAACCACTTGCATTTTTTCTGGACCTTTAATATTACAATGATGCCAAGCAATGTGCATTCCCACAATCCCATCAGGGTTCTAAGTCTGTTCCTTCTAAGTGAGAGCTGAGGCCTATTGAAATAAAAATTACATCCAGGAGAAGGAAATGAAAATCCACCCTTCCTGTTTAAAAGACCTGATCCCAATTGCCACCTGGATATGTGCAATTTTATAAGGTTTAATTTACAAGGTTTCTGTGTTCTGAGATTTTGGACAGTGCCTGAAAGGGTTTAAATTCAGGTGTGATTTAAAAGTGCCCAATGGTTACATCCTACTTAGACTTAAAACTCTTATTTTCCCCTTTGGATTGCTCTGTCCACAAGTTTAGAGTGAAGGATTTCTCCTCTCTTGCTTCTTTTACTTTCCTTCCAAACCCTGGTGAGAAAACCCAAGCCCAGCCTTAATTCTTCACTGAGCACAACCATCCTATGGCTTTTCAAACCACCAGTTCCAATTCTCCTGCCTCAACCAAGAGAAAACATGGATGGATTTGACATTCCAGTTGTTCCCTGTGTTGTACTCACCTTCCAACACAGAGGAACAGCAGGAGGCTGCAAAATGAGAAGACAAGGAAGGACAGGGCCATGGTTTTCTTGCGGCCGATCCGGTCGATGACCCAGAGTGTCACCAAGACCCCTGTGGGAGAGGCCAGGTGAGTGCTGGGAACAGCAAAGGGGGAGTGTGGGAGGGACATCCACTCTGCCAGCCCTGATGCAATTGTCCCAGATCCTTTATCCCACAGGCAGAGCTGCCAGTGTTGTATCCAGAGGTGCCCTGTTAATCCTCCCCACTCCCAGCTCAGACTGTGGGAGGATCAGAGCAGCCCTTCCAGCTCCAGCCTCACTCCAAGGTCCACCCTCACTCCTCTGACCTCCTTCCCACAATGATTCTTGGGAGTGACTGTGCACATTTATCAGTCATACCCACAACCTTTCACCATTTAAATGGTTTCTGTTGGAGCTTTAGCCCCCAAAAACCATAACCTAGAGCAGTGGGAACACCCTGATTGCTGCCTTGTGGCATATTTCACTCAGATTAACACTGAGGGATCACCTAAAGCTGGACAATCAGAGGCTGTTACACACCATCCTGCTTGTCCTGTGTCAGACTGTTCATTGAAACTCACAGAAATTCATTGAAAAGGCCTAAAAATCACAGAATCAGGACTGAGGCTGGACATAAAGATTCAGGGAGCAAGTTCCCCACTGACTCCCTGCACTCACCACCCTTTAACAATACTCATTTCTGGGTGGAAATTCAAGTGATTCTGCCCCTTGGATTGAATTGTTTTTCCTCCTCTGAGTGCCTGATGTGTTGTTTGGATGGAATGCACAGTCAGAGGGGCCATCCCAGGGCAACTCCTGTTGATTTTCTGTGCAGTGATCACAGCAGGGAAGGGAGAGCCCCCACTGTGGCACTGCAGAGTCCAGGCAAGGAGCTCCAAGTGCTGTGGGAGCCACGTTGGCATTAGACCAGTCAGACCAGTTGCATGCCAGGGCCCAGAGCCCTTTCCCACCACTCTGGGCAGGGAAGAACTGGTGCTTCCCATTGCCACTCACCAGGGAATTCAGAGAGGGTTGTCCAGAGCAGGTCTGTGTAATCCTCCTCTGTCAGGTACTCACAGGTCAGGCTGCACTTTGCTTGGACTTCCTGCCTTCTGCTGGATACTGGGGGAGCAAAAAGGAAAGAAATCAAATTTTAAGTAATCTCTTCCCTGTTTATGTTCCTGCTGTGTCTTTACCACTGTGCTGAAGTTTATGAGGGGCTGCACCAAAAGGACTGGCACTGGTTCCCTTCACCCACCACCCTTTAAAAACACTCCTGGAAAGTCATTGAGGGGTAGAAATTCAAGATCCTGCCCCTTGGATTGAAGTGTTTTTCCTCCTCTCACTGCCTTAGGTGTTTGAGCAGTTTATAATGAGTTCTGTGGCAGTTTTCTCACCACTGTCCCCAGGAAAACTTCCACCTCCTTATCACCCGTGCAGCCTCAGATACTCTTCAGTCCAGGCCTCACACAGTGAGCAGAATGAACCCCAGTAATTCAGTTTCTCCCCACAGAAATTGGGATACCAGCACTTCCTGTGCTCTGGAACACTGGACAACCCCAGGGCCCTGTAAACCCAGGAGTTTTTAGGGGCTGCATCCTCCTTTGGGGAGAAAAGCAGAGTCAGAGCCCTCCAAGCAGAGTCAGAGCCCTCCAATCCCTAATCCCTGCTGTCCAACCCCGGCATCCGAGTCTGCTCCCAACACTCCCCCTCCTCTTGCAATGATTTTCCAGCTATCTTTCCCTAATGACAAGTGTTCTGGACACAGCCAGCCCTCCCCTGGGGAATCAGACTTTTCAAGCCTCTTCTTAACGCTGTTAAAGTACATTTCTTTTATTCCCCCCTCCAAAAATCTGCAACACAAAGGACGATGATTTCCCCCCATTATCTTTTTCCTCAGCAGGTTTTCCCATCCGGAGGGCCCAGCAGCTCCACAGCAGCAGTTTCTCTCTCTCAGAACTAATTATCTCTGTCAAACCTGCAAACTTATATTTATTCCATCCCTTTTTTCTCCTCAGGAAGAACAGATAACAGGCCTCCCTTGAAGGCTGCCTTGCTGTTTTACCATTTGAGCTCAAAAACACTGCAGGACCTCTCTGCCCTGTGCAGGAGATGAGGAACAGTCTATAAAAATATTTAAAATAAACTTACAACTCAGCCACGTTCCTTCCCAAACCAACTGCAGAAGGTGAGCTAATAAAAGATATTTTACCATATTTAAGAAGAAAATATGGATTAGTACTCACTGCTGCACACATCTCCTGCTTGGAAGAACTCTGTAGTTAATAAAACTAACCCATAATATGAAAAGGCATTGGAAAACCTGCAAGGAAACAAAGGAGAGAGGAATTCTCAGCTGGTCAGACTCAGATTAAACAACATGAATCAAACCTGAACCCACGGTGGGAGGAGAGGCACTAAGTGCTACCCCAAGGCTATTTCCTATCAGCCTTTAGAAATTAAAGGTCATTTCACTGGGAATGAGGGTGAGTGGGTGGTTTAATGAATTATAAATCAATACACGTTGGGGTTTGGGGTTTTGTTGGGGGTTTCTTGAGGAGGAAGTTGCTGTAAAATACCCTCAGTAAGAAGCACTTCGGGCTGTGCTGGCACTGAAGTTTGTGTGCCCTCTTACCATATAAACCAGAGCAACAACGTGGTCCACCTGAAGTGGGGAGTGAAAAGGTCCCTCATCTTCCCTCGGTCTTCCTGTTGAAAACAAGCAGAGATCAGAAGATCAGGGAACTCTGGGGGCAGGAAACATAGAATTCCACACTGGTTTGGGGTTGGAAGGAGCCTTAAAGCTCATCCAGTGCCACCCCCTGCCATGGGCAGGGACACCTTCCATGCCCCAAGGTGCTCCAAGCCCTGTCCAACCTGCCCTTGGACACTTCCAGGGATGGGGCAGACCCAACTTCTCTGGGCACCTGTGCCAGGGCCTGCCCACCCCTCACAGGGAGGAATTCCTTCCCAAAATCCCATCTAACCCTGCCCTCTGGCAGTGGGAAGCCATTCCCTGTGTCCTGTCCCTCCATGCAAGGGATAATAAACCTACAGGACTGTGTTCTACATTCCAGCTGAAGGCTCTCCAGCAGCCACCCTGGAGCTGGGATCCAAGGAAGGGCTTAATGCCCATTTTAAAGGTGCTTTTCACTTTCAAAATGAGAAATTAACCCTTCCTCACCAGGAAGGAGGAAGATACAGATCCCTCTGCAGGTTTTATTAGTGGCTGAGGCACTAAGACCAAAGAGAACATCGATTATTGGGTACTAAAGCCCAGTGAGCACAGCCCAGCTCCCCTCTGTCCCAGGGACTGGACACACCTGCCTGGACACCACCAGCTTTCCCAGGGGCATTGGAGCTCCATTGTCTGTTGCAATCCTCTTCAAAGTGGCCAGTGCTTTCTCCTGGTTCCCAGACAGCACGTCATACCTGGCACTCTCTGGCAGCCACTGAGGGAGCAAAGCAGGTCACACACACAGGGATGTCACAGGCAGCAGGAAAAACTTGGTGGGAATCAAAGTGACTCCAGCACAAGGGAGGACTACAGAAATAATGGCTAAGAGTTTAGAGAATCATCTCATCAGGCTTTAAAAACTGCAACCCCCCATTTTCCAAAAACTCAGAGCTCTTTCCCTTCAGTTCCCTTGAGAAATGTTGGGGGTTTTGGCAGGTCCTTCTCATTATCTCTTCCCTGTAGGAATGGCAAAACTTCCAGGGCACCAAATATTCCAAAATTTATATTTTTAAGCTACTTTTAACTTCAAATGAGGTTGTGAGCACCTGTAAAACTGAAGGGATTCCTGAAAAACTAAGGAATCATAAAAGGTGCTAAATCACTTGACAAGGACATTTATCTATGAGGAGACTGACTGGCAAATCTATCACCTAATAGATAATAAAACACAGAACTGAAGCTCAGGTTTAACTCATATACATCTCATTTTGGAATTTGACTGCAGATTTTACCCCACATTTGGGTGGATTTTTAAGTGGAAAGTCATGATTTTGACAAACTCTAAGGAGCAAACAGGGAAATGGCACCAGCTTTGGATCAAGTGTTGATTCCACTGAGCTGGCTTGAAACAAAGTCATTAAACTGGAGAGGCTTCCAGGCCTGACCTCACAAAATTCCAGCCCCCCAGTGCCCTCCAGCAATTCCAGACACAAGCACAGCTCTGCCTGGAAGGGTTTCAGTAGCACCCTGTGGAAACAGCACTTTTGCCATGATTTCAGGTATTTCACAGAAGACCCCAACAGAGAACCCAAAGCTGCTCTGATTTCCCACACAGAAAGGGGGGAGTGGGAACTGAGGGAACACACAAGAGTCCTTGGAGGAAATACCTACAAAACACAGGCCAGCAAAGAGCAGGAGGGGCAGGGCAGAGAGGATGAGGAGCCAGCGCCAGCCGAGCGTGGGCATCACCAGCACTGCCAGGAGCACCTCAAACACAGTCCCGAGGGCCCAGAACACCTGGGGAAGGGAAAACAAACAGCCACACGTGAGGATAACAGTGTTCCAAAGGTCCCCCTCCTTGCAGCATTCCAGGGTGTGCCCTCCAGGGATAGCTGGAGGGAGAAATGCCAGAGACATTCCAGGTCTGCACCCGTGTGGGAATTGAGCCCAGGCTCTCTAGGGGGGTTTGTTTAAATGTTCATTTCCCAGCCTTGCAGTGCCTAAAGGGGCTCCAGGAGAGCTGGAGAGGGACTTGGGACAAGGGATGGAGGGACAGGACAAGGGGAATGGCTTCCCACTGCCAGAGGGCAGGCAGAGATGGGATACTGGGGAGAAATTCCTCCCTGGGAGGGTGGGCAGGCCCTGGCACAGGTGCCCAGAGAAGCTGTGGCTGCCCCTGGATCCCTGAGAGTGTGCAAGGCCAGGTTAGAAAGGGCTTGGAGCACCCTGGGCTAGTGGAAGGTGTCCCTGCCCATGGCAGGGGGTGGCATTGGATGAGCTTTAAGGCTCCTTCCAACCCCAAACCATTCCATGATCCTCTGAAAGCCCAGCATGGACTTTCCCAGACACCCCTGTGTAACTGCACGTGGCTTCTCAGAGGGAACAGACTCATAAGAAGATGTTTCTGACAGAAAATGACCATTAATGTCCCTGTGCCTCAGAATTATTCCCAGCTCCCCCAGATGATTTACAATATTTCTTTTCCTTACCAAATCCAAGCTACCAAGCCACATTTTGTCCATGGATGAAAGATGGGATCAATGCCTTGCTATCAAATAACAGTGCTGGGATCCCCCTGCATGTCCTGCCCATGCAGGATTATTCTCCTTCACATCAGGAATCCCCTTTGCTCTTGTCTAACACTCAGAATTTGCTTCTAACCCTGGGCTGCAGCCAAACTGTGGCAGAACAGGTGACCCAGAAAGGAGTAATTCATGTCCTGAACTCTATTTACAAAAGATTATTTAACTGACTGTAGGATTAGCCAGAAGGTGTCTTAGGAGGCTGATTTTGCAGTTCTGGCCCTGACCCTCCAACCACCCACTGAAGGGCTGTGAATTCTGCCTTAAAATATTCACAGGGTGAAATTCTGCTCCCTTGACTTTGAGACATTTGGATGAAGACTTGGAGCTGAATTTAGCCCTGGATTTATGGAACAGTCATTCCTCTAAATCCATTACTGGATTGCAGATGAATTCCACTAGGGAATGACACCCAGTGCCCCCCCTGTGCTCACAGCACTCCTTCTTCAGCCCTGGGGGAAATTAATCAGAAAAAAAGGCAAATTCAACACAAAGAGTGGAGTCACAGGGAAGCTTCCTGTGCTTTTGGACCTGAGCTGGTACCAGACAACTCAGCTCCACACCAGTGTGGCCAGACAAGGCCTGACTGCAGCTCTGAGGGGTTCCAGGCAGGAGGATGGAGGGGATGTAACCAACAGCAGGATTTGGCCCTCCCAGGGTCAGCACACACTGCTCACCTCTATTAATAAAATGCACTTTGCTCTGGCTTTCATTGGAAGGAACTCAGCATATAAAGTCACCCTGCAGAGAGGAACAGAGACAAAATGTCACGTTAGCATGGGGAGGAAAATGCCCTGTCAGCACAAACACAGAGGTACAAACATCCCCTCTCTGCCTTTCAATTAAAACTGCCAAACCCAGCCTTCAGTTTGACAGGAGCAGAAGGAACAGAAAAGAGGAATTTGGCCTTGTGACTATTTACTTACGACTGAGGGACTCCCCCAATGCCAAAGCCCACGAGGCCCCTGAGCACCAGGATCCAGCTGTACACGGGGGCAAACCCACTCAGGATGCCATAGTAGAGGGTCCACAACACGCTGATCTTCAGGCCCTGGGTGGAACAGGAGTCATAAACATGAGGTCCTGCTGGAGCACAGATCACCCAGGGACAACACAGAGCTTCAAACCCCCTCCAGTCCATGGCAGGTCAGTTCTGCTTAGCTCTGCTTCGTGCCTGTGGACTGTGACAGTTGTGAACGTGGAATCCCAGAATGGTTTGGGTTGGAGGGACCTGAAAGCTCATCCAAGCCCACCCTCTGCCATGGGCAGGGACACCTTCCTCTAGCCCAGGTTGCTCAGGGCTCCTGCAGCCTGGCCTTGGACACTTCCAGGGGTGGAGCAGGGGCTGGAACCCTCTGCCAGGGCCATCGTGCACCAAAACCCCCACACTGCAGGAATGGTGGGATATATTCCAGGAGGAGCTGCAGACTTACTGTTTTTCTCCCATACTGGTCTGAAATGTTCCCCCAGAGGGTGGAGCTGGACATCATTCCCACAAACACCACCTGTGAAACACCAGGAAACATTTTTCTCGTTAATGACAAGTGCAAATTTCAGTGTGACAGCAAAAAGAATAGAATTTCCAGGGAAAGCAGCAAATTTCAGCCCTAACAACAGAGAGACACATCCAGGGGGCCACAGGATGGTTTGGGTTGGAAGGGGCCTCAGAGATCACCCAGTTCTCTCTGGGTTGGAGAGGGGAAGCAACAGGGCACCTCTCCAGTGAGCTTTGCATCAAAGAGTCCCTCCAGTGACAAACCAGTCTGGCACTGGACTGGGCACTCTAGTATTACACCCATTGTGAGTCCAGCCCTGGAAGACATGGAGCTTTCCAGTGAAAATGTTGATAAAGGTTGTTGGTTGAGATCTGCAGGACAGAGCTGTTCCAGGAGCTCAGAGCTCTCCTCCAGCCTTCTATTGCCATCCTTAGCAGGTCTCAGATTTAAAGACAATTAGATAGAACTAGATAAAATTAAATTAGGTCTTAAAAAGTCTGAAGTTTCAAAGAAAACACAACTCCTGTATTTTCCTGGAAATTACATCAAACTCTGAGCCTGAAACATCCTCAGTTCTCCCTGCATGTCGTGGCTTCAGTTTTTAAAAAGCCCTCTATAATCCTCCAAGCCAAAGGCAATCTGCAGAGGCAGGGGAGAGGTTTGGCTTGGGGACACAAGGCCAAATGTGAGAATAAGGAGGGAGGAAAAGCCTCGGGGTGGGGTGTGTCCCTACCGAGGTGAGCAGTGCCACCTGCCAGCTGGGCAGTCGCCACTCGCAGTGCAGCTGGGGAGCCAGGATACTCAAAATCATCATTTCCATGGCATCTGCCATCTGCAGGGGGAGAAGAGACCACAGTGAATCCCTGCCTGGCAGTCCCACGGACAGGGGAGTCCCCAACACACCCTGCTGGAACTTCTGTCACACCCCATGGTGACATAAACATCACAGCACATCCCCTGTTTCACTCAGTTCTGACTGGTGTGCTCAGACTGGCACAGGGGGATCCAAGAGCCAAACCCACAGTTACTGGGAGGATTTGGAGCAGTCACTTCCACAGTGAAGGTTCCAGGGATGAGCTTTCAACTCCTTCCCACATGGATTCAGTCAGAACTGTTCTATACCTTATGACTTCTTCCCTCTCAACCCTTTACCTGGATTTGTATCAAATATGTTGGGAGATCATCTGTGGACCAAATCCCACAGCTGATTAAGGATCTAAACCTTGGCAGATTCCAACACTATCCATGGATTTAAAACAGCATTGGAAGTGGAGGATCAAAACAATTTACAAGAACTTCAGGGACAGAGAAGTCCATCAGTTTTCCATTACCCCCAAATAACAAGTCTGACTCCTGCTATTTTAGAATTCCAAGTAAAATCCCTTCTGTGCTGTACATTTATCTGTTTGGAGACTGTCTCCATTCCTTGAAACCCCTGAGGTTCTCTGGTGAGCATGCACTGGCTGCTGACCCCAAATACTTGCCCAAGCCAATCCAGTGATGACAGAGAGCTTCCACTGGAACTTCCCAAACCCAATGGCTTCCACCGCATCTTCCACCATGAAAGTATCTGGAAAGAAAACAATCCCAGTGCAGGAGTGGATTCCTTCCCTCCCTTAGGAGAGCACTTGCTGTGAGTACAGTTCCTAATTAGCCAGGTAATTTGCTGGCATCTCAAATCTATAACTCAGCTACTCAGTTTTTACACAGTTCCTACCCTGGAAAATCTGTGTGTCCTTCAGGAACGGTGCTAAATTCAAATTAACTAATTATTCCTAGAAAGTTTCAATCACACAGAGGTAAATCAATGTGGCACCAACAGACCCAGCCCATGTTCACTCCCGGGAGTGACCCCTCCAGCCCCTGAGCTGCAGCTTCTCCTGGTGAGAAACACGAGCTGTGCAACAGCCCCAGCAACACTGGGAGCTGCAGGGGATGTCTCACTGCAGGGACAGTCAACCTGGAATTATTTAAACCAGACTTTGTTCAAGACACACATATCCTTAAACCTCCTTCTGTTCAGAATGCTGAGGGTTGTTTCCCACACAGTGCCACGACCTCATTGCTTTGTTGCAGCTGAAGATGCTGAGGTATCTCAAATTCCTTTGCTCAGGTGCAAAATGAACTGCACAAGAAAAGCACATTTTGGAATCTGAGTCGTTCAAGCCTCACAATTGTAACACTTCCAGCAGTTTAAAAAGGACATTCCCCACAGAACAGCTTTGTCTGGCTCAGAGCTGCCCATCCTCACACAGGAGAGCCCAAACCCACAATCCGAGGGGAAATCAAGCAAAATCCAAGGGATAAAAGAGAGCAGAGATGTTCACAAGTGAAATTAATAACATCCTACCATGTTTGCACCTGCCTTGTGTAAGAAAAAGCCAATTTTTCTCATCTCTCCCAGACAGTGCTGCCCCCAGACAGGGGCAGAGGCTGGGATGTCCATTCCTCCTGTCCCTCTTGTCCTCTGGGATAGGAGGAGATGGGAACACTGCAGATTCAGCTCAGCCCTGAAGGAGAGCCAGGTGTAGCTGCTCCAGCAAACCTGGCAATGTTTTGGGAGCAGGGCTCAGTTCTAAGGGGAACTGAAACAGGTGCTGACAGCTGGATCCACAACCCCTTCAAAGGCTCTGGTGCTGGGGATATAAAACCAAACAGCTGGAGCATCCCAAATGAACCAGGATTTCCAGGTGTAACATAATTTCCATGTCATTATTTCCTGCTTTTCTCTGGGGATCTTTAATTCCCAAACCCCGTGTCCCCACCCTGGTTATTTGAGAGGCCACCCCTTTCTCCTGGCAGGAAAACAAGGGACCTACTCACCATCGGTGGGGTTGGCAAATTCCTTTGGCACTGCAGCTCCATCCTCCAGCTCCACGGGCTCTAGGTCTGTCCTGACCCCCTCAATGTGCACCTCGTGCTCCCCCGAAATGCCATCCTCGTCCGACCGGGCGCTCTCGCCGGTGCGGCGGAACTTCACCACCCTGAAACACAGGCCAGGAATTAACACTCCAGGGGCTCTCCCTTGGCCAGTCTGGAGCTCTGCTGGCTCAGAGAACATCCAGGATGCTCCTCATCCCATTCCACAGCCACAGGGAAGGAAGGCTGGATGGTTTTTCCCCCGGCTTTGGATAACTTGCAGGGCACATTCCCCTGGGACACTTGTACAAGGACAGGGTTAAGGTGTTACCTGTGGAGTTGTAAAACCATCCAGGTCTTAAAAATACAATCAAATGATATCTATTTAATGAGAACCATGTTTTGTGGGCCCAGGTTTTATTGGGAATTAGGCTCAGCCCTGAATTTTGGGGGGTTTATTCCTGCAGGAAGAGCCCAAATTCAATTTTCCATGTTATTTTCTAAGCAAAACTCCTGAAACTTGTTAGATTTTTAACTACTGTTTAATGAAATACAGTTCATGGGATAACCAGAGAATTGACTGATTTTTCCATTTTGATGAGGATTCTGGGACTCTCGTTGTTTTCACCTTGTCTTAAATGGAATTATTTACTGTTATGTAATAATTAAACATCTACATTTTGGGAAACCATTTGATTTCCAATATTTGGTTCATCTGTACATTTTTGGACCCTTTGAGGTGGGCCAGGATACAAAAGTGAAGCACAAGACATCTCTTCCACAGTGAACTGTTTTTTTGGAAAGAGATTCAATTACCAGGGAATCCCTGGCATTCCAGGGATGGAAGGCAGGCTGTGCAGGTCCCTCTGGATCCATCCCTTCCCTGCAGGATGGGACCCCGCTGCTGAGGGTGCCCCTGATCCAGCTGGAGTTCCTTCAGTTTTGAGGGAGATGGATCCCCACAAAGGCTCTGGGAATCACAAATCCGAGCACAGAACAACCCACCCCCTTCCTCAGCAGATCAAACCCTGTGTTTATCACTCAGGAATACATGGAACAAATGGGAACAAATGAAGGGAAAAAAACCAGGGATATTTTGTGGTCCAGACTTGCAAAATCCTTCCCAACTGGGGCATCTCAGGGAGCTGCTGCATTTATTGGCAAGATCTCCCAGCACCAAAACACCTGATCACACCTGCACTGGGAGCACTTTGGCGAACGTTCCCGGGTTTTATTTTAAAAAAAAATGGGAAAACCAGCCCAACAAAATCGTCCCTGACTCATTTTCCTGACAAGCTCAAGGCATCCCAGCTCAGGATCTGCAAATAACGGGAGTTCATGGCCGTTTCCCAACTTATCCGGAGTGTTATGGGACACTTTGCTCTGTCATTGACACAAGCTCATGAATATTTAACACAAACTTTAAACATTCATTCCCTGCCGTGCAGAGCCAAGGATTTATAAATAGGAATATGTTGCAAAGCACCTGAGAACGGGGCGCTGGGAGAAGTGGGGCTGGTTTGGAAGGAAACCTTTGGCCCTGAGGGAAAGGGAAGGGACCGCGGGGTTAAAGGCACCAACGATTTTACCACTTCTTTTTTTTGTGCCCAGATCCAGCGACCACATCCCAAAGGCTGAGAGCTCCTGGCAAACACCAGCCTTTTCCCTGTGCCCCTCCAAACCCCTGGGAATGTCGCTGGCCCTCCCCAAAAACCCCTTAGCAGGGCAGGTTGTGCTCCGCAGTCGCTCCCGGCGGGAGGAGGAGGAGGATGGGGAGGAAGAGCATCCTCGGCACCGCGTTATTTACAGATAAACCCCCCCGCAAAGGCGATTCCCACCGTCCCTCTCCCCAAATCCCGCACGGTTTTCTCCCATCCCTCACCATCTTTACCCCCATGTAAAGATAAAAAAACCCAACCAAACCCCAACCGGGTGAATTTATGTAACGAGCGGCTCCTGCATCCCTTGGGATGCTGAGCCCCGGCAGCCACAGCGGGAAAATGGCCTGTTCCCCGCGGCCTAAGGCTCTTCCCGGCAGGATTCCCGCAAAGCCGGCGGGATTCCCGGTGTCCCCGCGGGCGGAGGGGCAGGACCCCCCCTCGGCTACTCACGGGAGCTGCCGGAGCTGGAACAAATCCTCCTCCATGGCCGGGCGGGGCGGCTGCGCTCATCGCTCCCGCATGGCGGGATCGGGATCGGGATGCGGGAGCGGCGGGAGATGCGGGAGAGGCGGGATGGGCTGGACAGCTCCGACTGGAGCGGCCGGGCCGCGCAGCCGCTCGCTGGGCTCGGCTCGGCTCGGCTCAGCCGGGCACAGCTGGGCTCGGTTTGGCTCAGTCAGGCATAGCTGGGCTCGGTTTGGCTCAGCCAAGCACAGCTGGGCTCGGTTTGGCACAGCACAGTTTGGCACCATTTGGCTCAGCCGGGCTGGGCTTGGCTCAGCTGGGCTTATTTCAGCTCAGCTCAGCATGCTGGGCTGGTTTGTCACGGCTGAGCTCAGTGCAGCATGGTTTGGCTCAGCTGGACTGGACTGTGCTCGGCTCAGCCCAGCTTCGATGTTTGGCCGACCTGGGCTCAGCTTAGCACAGCCCAGCTTGGTTTGGCTCAGCTGGGCTCCCCATGGCCCAGCCCAGGTGTGGTTCCATGTCCCAGAGCAGCCCCAAGGACGGGGGGCCAGGGTTGGGCCGGGCCTCGGAACCCCTGTGGGGGGAGACACCCCCGGGTGAGCCCCCGGGTGCCATCCCAGGCCGGGCCGTGTCCCCAGGTGAGACCCCCAGAGCTGTCACAGCCCCCCGGGGGGGTCCCGATATCCCACTGAACCTGCCTTGGTATCACCGGAGCTCTGAGACCCGGGACAGATCCAGGACACACCTGGGACACCGGTGTGGGTCTGGCACTGCCGGGTCTGGGCCCCTCACACCTGGCCCGGGCCTGGAACCCCCAGGACCGGCCCGTTATAACCTGTATGGGCTCGT
>WBMV01007957.1:1205-64611 GCA_013396655.1 Campylorhamphus procurvoides
TGGGTATATCACATTCCATATCATGCACCAGCCGCTGGGAAGGTTGAATGGTGTAATGGACTGTTAAAAACCACTTTGAAAGCATTAGGTGGGGGATCTTTTAAAAACTGGGATAAACACTTAGCCAAAGCCACCTGGCTAGTTAACACTAGAGCTTCTGTCAGTTGAGCTGGCCCTGCCCAAGCAGAATCCCTCCACACTGTTGATGGAGACAAAGTTCCAGTGATTCACTTGAGACGTATGCTAGGTAAAGCTGTTTGGATTACTCCTCCCTCAGGTTGGGACAAACCCATTCGTGGGGTTGTCTTTACTCAAGGGCCAGGATACACTTGGTGGGTAATGAGGAAGGATGGAGAGATTCAGTGTGTGCCTCAGAAAAGTTTAATCTTGGGAAAAAACTAATCTGTATTTCTGAGTGGTACCTCACAGGATACCAGTCACCATATAAGGAAGATCTAACCAAAGCTAATGCTGGTATCCAATGATGACCCAAACTTGTGATTCAGCCTGAAAGAACCAGAACTGTGGATGTGACTAAGAAAGACCAAAGATCCGAATTAAGCTGATACTGATTCCCAACGACAAGATGACAGTCTTAAAGAATAAGGAGTATATAAGCACGGGATAGAGATATTACATAAAGAAATGGTATGGAATAAGGGAGGTTTAGTTTTCTTGGTTTTGGTTTAGGCCTTCCTTAGTACTTAGTACTTGTACTAAGCAAGTACTTAGTACTTTCTCTAAGTTCCTTAGATTATAACTAAAGAAGTATTCCACACCATTCCTTCCTGTAATCAGGGGTATATAAAGACGGGGAGTTTCTTCCCTCTGGCTCTCTCTCTCTCTTTTGTGTGCTTGGAGGACATCAGGTCTCTGTCAGCTTTAGCTCTTATCTCTGTGAGCTGAGGCCTCTCGGAGAAGCTGGTGTATCAGCCATATAGAGGGGAAGGACCTGCTTTCTCTTAAGGGGGGTGTTGGTGAGAATTGATTGTACTAGTTACTTATTGAGCTTTCCCATGAGTTTATGTGTGTGTGTGTATCTGTTTTGTTTGTTTTTACCCATTTTTGTCCCATTTCCCTTTCCCTCTTTTCCCTTTTGGGGTTGCTGTGGGATTTGTTCTGTAGATTCATAGTGTTTGATTGTATATAATTGTAATATGTGTATATATATATATATATATACTTTTACTACAATTGTCTTTTTAGGTACTTTTTTTTCCATCTCTCTTGGGAGGGGGAAATCTGTGTGGCTGGCAGTTGGGTTTGGCAGGGAGCCAACCCAAACCTCCACACCATATTGCAAAGTTGGTGATACTCCTGTACTGCTAACAAAGACTGGTAGCTATTCACACCAATGCTTTGTAGTCCAATTCGCTTTTGATGCAATTTTTCCTGTTTTATCTCTCATCACAGTTCCAGCCAGGCTGGATGTCCTTCCCTGTCAGAGCAACAGATTGCAGTGTGACTAGATTTGGCTTTATTTTTCTGCTCACCCATGAGACAGCAATCTGAAAAGTGCCATCACTTTTCAAATACTAGCACAAGTGCTTGCAAGGCTATTTCCTGAGCTGCCTCCTGCTGTGAGACCAGCCAGGAAAGCTGTGTGTGTGCAGGCCTTCCTCAGCGTGAGGAACAGAAAGTGTGCCTTGGCAGTCTTGGCTCCAGGGCACAACGTGTTACAAAGGAAAGAAGCAACCAAATGTCCAGCACCCTCGGAGCAGAGAGAGGATGCTGGGCTGTGACTTCTCATGGCAGGAAACTTTCCCTTGGCACTGGACTCAACGTGAGCAGGGGTATTGAAGGAGAAAGGAGGGAGCAGTGTCTCAAGGTGGATTGTCCCCAGCTCCCATGTACCACTTGAAATGTGCATTGCTCCATCACGGAGGTTTCTCACATATTAATCCCAGGAGCGAGACTTTATACCCAAGACTAGGACTAAACACAGGCTTCTCTCTCAGCTGTGGGGGCTGAAAGGAAAGCCCTGCTGCCTCCTCATGGCCCCAGGGAAAGCAGGATTAGGAGGGTCTCCAAGGAGGAAAGCAGTGCTTAGACAGGCAGACTCTGCTTAGCAGTAGGCTGGCCAGAAGAGATGATGGCTAGTGATGTTGTTCAGCTCTGAGATGTGGAATGTCAGGTGCAATAGAAGGAATGGATGGATGAATTGTAATAAACATGGTAGGGATTTTCTGAGGTCTGAATGTGAAATCTTTTCATGGGGACATCTGGAGCATCTGGAGTTACTATTCTTGCTCCTTATCCATTACTGCTTTTCCTCTAGCTGCTTTCCAGCCAGGATCATCAGGGAAGGAAGCCTGCCAGTAGTTTTGGCTGTTTTGAAATGTGGGCACGCATGCAACTAGAGATGCCTGGGATGCTCCTGGACTGATTGTATGCACAATGCATTTCTCAGGAGTGAGGCATAAATTGAGGTCTCTGAAAGGAAGAGCCACTTCTATTCATATATCAGCCTATTACCTCAACTGTCAAAAATCAGCAGTTTCTGGATAGAGGGAAATCAAGGCAGCTGTATAGCAAGATGGCATTTTTGTATGCCACTGGCTCTGAAAGCAAACCCTTGACATTCTGAATTTGTGGGAGGTGCCAGGGAAAAGAGGGCTCCTGGAAAATAACTCAGATTTTCACAGGCTCTTGGAAAATGGGCTGCCCTGAAACAGTCTCTCTAGAGCATAAAAGCACATTTGTTAGTCATTAATTCATTCAGGAGAAAGCAAATTTCTGTTTCTTCCACTGCAGGTAAAACCAGGCTGATGGATTCTCTCCACACACTGTAAAGATGAAGTGCATTAAAAGACAGAGGACAAAACGGAGAGATGCCCTCATTGTCCACAGCTGTGATAGAAGTGCATTTTCTTAAATTGCATAGCTTAGCAACTGTTCTGTAACTAAACAGAATACTCAAAACACACGTAAGAGTTTTGACTAAGGGACCTACTTTTCAGAGAAATATACTGTTCCTTCGAGAAAGACACATTATGTTTTTTCCTCCCTTCAGATATATTTAGAAACCAATTTTCAAGGTCCTGCCTTTATGATACCATTAGATGGCAGCACAGAATTAATCAAGAGGTTCCGTTCTGCCACTAAACTGTAGACAGAAAAGGTGGGATCCAGGGAGGAGACAGCTCAGTAAGAAAATATGAATTAGGGTTTTTTTCACAGCCTGGGACTTTTGCATTGACCACAACTGACCAGCACTGTTTATCAGATTAATTCCCTTTTTGTTAGCAAATGAAATTTCCCACTTTGTCAAAGGATTAAGCAAAATCCAACCCACAGATTATTACAAGCATAAAGAACAGAGTTCTGTCCTCAGACGGACCATACCCATAGGAAACAGAAGCTATTCTTAGTTAAAGGAAGTTGGAACTTGGTGTCCAAACCATACAGACACTTCTGACTCCCACCCATGGCTTTTTTTAATTGCTCTTATCACCTGCTCATGGCTGTTAAAGAGCACTCAGTGTTGTTCTGAAGCATTACGGGTTTGTCCTTTTTTTGTGCTGACTATGTGAAAATGGAAACTACTGGGCTGTTTCTCACCTTCTCAAAACTGATCTCCCTTAAGCAAGAAAAGCTTGCAAGTGCATCTCCTTAACTCTTCTCCTTTCTCTACCATATGCTGATACTGGATGCTTGTTTATCCTTCTCTTAACTATCCAACAAAAATACATTTGAAAAGAGTCAAGGAAAGGCAAGAAATAGAAATAAATTAATCATAACGAACTGCATTCAGCAGTTCAAAGGGATGCTGTCAATCTTAGGTTTAAGTCAAAGTCAAATGGAAGCAAATGCCAAAATTAAACCTAGTAATTCTACCACATTTCTCCTTTCTATCAAAATGGCTGTAAAGCTAAATTTAAGAGTTCTCAAAAAAAAACAAATCCCACCTTCTGTGTTTTTGCTTCGTTTTTAATTTTATAATTTTTTTCCTCCTGTGTTTATCAGAATTATTTTTAAGATGGCAATACCAGCTGACCAATATCCTTGCTCCTCAGTTTGCAGGCTGCCATACAAGTGTGTTCGTCCTTAAGCCATGTCTTTCAACAGGGCAGTTTGTACCGCCTTCCTAAATTACTGGATTATTTCTCACACAAGACTGCAACAAAATTTATTCAGGCTTGGTAGAGGGTACCCCATAGAAGCCCTGACCAACTCTGTAAGCAAGGGGAACATTAGGTCAAAGACATAACCAAGTGTTTTACTGAGTGATGCAGTCTTCTGCCTGCTTCTGGTTCTGCAGTTTGCGGTAGATGACAGCAGCCACTGCCAGGGGCCCAGCATCACCACACAGGAAAGTGATGGATCGTCTTGTTAGGCAGCTCAGGCTCTTCTTCACGTACTCGTGGGCCACCTGAAGGTAGGCTGGGTCTCCATACACATCATACAGGTGCAAATAGAGCAAAGCAATGCCTGAGAAAAGAACATAGAGATTACACCCACCAGAAAAGTTAAATCTTCCTCTCTACTCCGGCTATTAATATGAACCTGAAAGTCCATCCCTCTGCCTCATCTAGGGCATAAGCCTTATAGACAGGCTTCTCAGGCACATCCAGAGACATAATACTGAGCTGCCATACCCACAGCTTCTTTTCCTGATTTGCAATCTCCTTGTACCTGATGCTGCTCATGAGTGGACAGCAAGTAGAGACAAACAGCAGTGTCTGACCCAAGAGGGCCTGGAGAACATCACATAATTAGATAAAATTTTAGCAACAAGGGGCAAAAGATGAGACCTAGACAAACACACTTAAGTCCATAAATTGTACCTGTGACTATTGGCCAACAGAAAAAAATCGTCTTTGTGGAAGATGGTACTTGTGGCAGAGCAGTGCTGAGTTGGTACCCTCTCTCTATTTTTTCTTTCCCGTGCTGGGTGGTAAAAGACTGGGTCACTTAGCTTAGACTTGATTTTAAAATAAAGTGACATGCCATCAGGCCTGAGATGCAATAGCCTTATAACATCCTAGCTGACTTATTTTTTTTTTTAAACTTTTTTTCCTCCCTCCCACTGGGAAGCACCAGCAACTTTGTTACAGCTCCCTGGACATCATCTGTTGCTGTTGAGCAGGTCCAAAGCCCTGCAGCATGGTCTGGTGCATCCTAGAAAAAAAACCCAGGGACTGCCCAACTCTCCTCTGCAGCACATCACTCATGAGATCAGCCCTTGTCTGACACACAAACAGCTACATGGAATGCTGGAAAAGACTGCATGGTCCTCCCTGGAGGTTTCACAGAAATTTCACAAAATATTCTGAGTTGGAAGGGACCAAAAAGAATCAAGACCAGCTCTTAAGTGAATGGCCTATACAGGGATCAAACTCACAACCTTGTTGTTATTAGCACCGTGTTCTAAACAACTGAGCTAATATCAGGGATATTTTCAATGGGCTGGCCAGCTACAGAAACAACTGCACTACTCAGCACTCACATTAATTGCTGTCCCTTGCCTCTGTCTTCATCCAGCTCTTGAAGCTTTTAGTAGGTAACTGAGCAGTCCTCGGTAAGGCTGTGTTTCAAAGGTCTGATACATTTGAACCATTCTTCTGATCTGAAAGGCATTCTCATAAATGCACTTAAGAAAGCTACTTCCCTACATCACTTTGAGAAAAGCCTATTTCTCCTCTTACCAGTAACCATTTCTAAGAAGACTCATGTCCTACATTTAAGCCTAAATGCACAGAACCAATCTCTGCAGATTCTGATGTGGTAAAGGTGAAGTGGGTAAGCATGTTGCAAAATTAGCTTCCATGGTACTGAGAACAATTTCAAATTCAGATCACTTCCTCATTTTGCGCGCGTAATCTCCAAAGCTTCCTGCTACAGATAATTCAATTCCTCACGTATATTATGTATAAAATTTCCATTTCCTGCTGAAGCTAATAATCTTGTCCTCTCTCTAAGCAGTTCAGTACTAGTAATTCCAGAGAGAGCTTCAATGTACAGGGCCATCACTCAAGTCTATAAGGATGTGGATACGAAGCCCTTTTTTAAAGGGGAACCCTCCTCTTCCAGCTAGCAAATGTCAAGTGACTCTCCTTGATTTAGCACCTAGTACAGTTTCCAGACTCTAACAGGCCTGATAGTTGTCTGAGCATCACTTGCACTCTTATTTGCTTTAATGTACAACTTTTAGCTTTGTAAGTAGCTTCTATTCCCACTGCCATCATACCGCCCCAATTATGTACGTAACTATACAAGAATATTGCTAGGATTGAATTCTTAGAAAGTAAATGTCTCAGCATTGGTTTCTTCTGACTTCTTTGTCTCTTCTCTTTAAAATCATTTCTCAACTCCCTTCCTCCCAGGCTCATGCATCTTTGGAAAGACTCCAAAAAAACCACTGATCTGTAGTAAGGATGGAAGTTGCTTCCCCAAATCATTAATTTTTCTTTTTTTTTTTTTTTTGTAAAACCGAAAAGCCTCAATTTGAAGTAAATTCAAATTGAATTTGAAGTGAATTCTCTTAACTCATTCCTCATGGGATTCACACTCCCATGCTAATCAGAAGGGCACAAGCAGTGCTGCCTTTAGCCTGCTCCTTGTTGGGTTCTATCTGTGAGACCCAAAGTGGGGAAGGCTAGCAGAGAAGGGCAGGCTCACGCATAAAGAGGAAATGTTGACAAGTGTATGCAGAGGGATACAAAATGCAGTCACCTGGGTGGTGAATATCCTATATCGACCCATGTACCATGATGTAGGTATTCATCATGGAGTATTTCAGAGGCAGTGCAGTTTGGAGACAAGTTTCCACCCAATGAACTTGGCTCAGCTGGAGAGTGTTGTTCTGCAGAAGCTATTCCACAGCCCTACCTCATTCCCTCTCCAGTAATACTCTCCTCATTCCAATTGACCAGGTAGGATTTGCTGACTGACCAAGTGTTTGTTTGGCATGCTTTATGTACTGTACAAAACATGCCACCATCAGTCATGTGGGGCTAGGTAAGCTGTGGATCTGCTCCACTTCTATGTGTCCTGGAAGTCTGTGTTCAACATTCCAGTTGGAAATGTGACCTATTTTTGTGACTTCTGAGACTCCTATTTCTAGCAGAACTGCCATGCAGTGGCTGCCTGTGGCCTGCTACTGTCAAAGACGTCTGGGCTTTGCTCTGTTGATCGGTGACTATTGGACCACCTTCTCTAGAGTTACTCAAATGTCCAAGTTTTTGCTCCTTGAAGTCTAAGACCTGCTGCAGAAGCGTATGTGATGGGGAACACATCAGGCAGCCACTGATGGCGTAGGCCTGCAGTGAACACATGCTACTGACAGCATAACCTTTAGCAGGGCTCTGATGACTGGAACTGCCACCTCCAGTGTACAGGAAGCCAATACACTGGAGTTTCAATGCCTGAGGTGCTTGATCACTGCAGGAAATGGGGAGGCAAAAGTTAATTCTGCAGATGCCACAAAAATTTGTGCTTGTAAGCTAAAATATTGCTGAAAGAGTATTTCATCCATATGATCATTTTGCCGATCAAAGAGAAGTAA
This sequence comes from Campylorhamphus procurvoides, assembly GCA_013396655.1. NCBI lineage: Eukaryota > Metazoa > Chordata > Aves > Passeriformes > Dendrocolaptidae > Campylorhamphus > Campylorhamphus procurvoides. Next base: position 8,713 of record WBMV01007957.1, read on the forward strand.
AGCCATGTCTCATCTTTCCTGCAAGTTTAGACTTAGTTTTTATGTTAGATTACACTATCATTGCAAGCAGTTATGCCTTTAGACTGTTCGGAACAGATGCCTCCTTGCCCACCAGGAGTTGAGCTGTGATGTGGTCCTTCCACAAATGACAGTGGTTTTCTGAAAGTGTATAGTGCTTCACCAAGTCTGGACCAGTTCTAAACTGGCTATTTACAGGCACAAAGATCTTGGAGATCCTGAGCTGACCCAGAGAAATCAGTCAGCTAGCACCCTCAAAGCAGGATGTCAAACACAGGCGGAAGAAGGAGAAACCTGAACACAGTGATGAAGCCTGGTGGTGTCTAGTGAGACAGCTCTTTTTATTGAGACAGCTGACTCATTTTAATGAGTCATGCATGTGGTAAAAAGCAGGGATGGCATGGCTTTATTGCCCATCTCAAAGAATAATAAGCACCTTTTCTGATGCAGACGCATGGGATGTTATCTTGCGCTCCTGAATGCATACCAACTCCATGCTGCATGGGACAGAGATATCTCTGGAAGGCTGTATCATTCCAGGTTTAGAACTGTATGGGGAACCACAGGTGCATTTTAATACAGTTTGCCTTAGTGCACTATGGGACATAAAACATTACTCAGGATGCTCAGCCTCTCCAGCCTTAAAATTTGGGTAACAAAGCTTCTTTTGTAAAACTTTTTACCCCATCATAAAATCCTACAACAGGTTAGATTAGGAGGGATCAGCGGAGGGGATCTGATCCAACCCTCTGAAAGTAAGGCCAACTTCAAATTTACATAGCATTGCTCTGAGCCTTGTGCTGTCAAATATTGACAATCTCCAGGAAATGGAGATTTCACAAAAACTACTCACCCAGCATTTGGCAGGAATGTGGTTTACGTGGGTGACACAAGGCACTCTATTATCTCTCATCAAATGCAGCCTCACTGATTCTTGCTCTGTAGCGATTTTCTGAGGATTTCCATTTTTCTGAACGGAACACTTTTCAGAAGACTCAAATACTCTGGGTTTTGAGAATAAAATGAAGATATTGCGCCAAAGTGAATGAAAGGTGTTTTTTCAGAAGCTTTTCTGAACTGGTACAGTCAGAATTTCTAGTAATTCTTAACTGAATTATCCTTCTTCTGGCATGTCTTTTGAAGAATCCCTCCAAAAAGCAACTCAGCCCTGCTCCTGGTCCCCACTGGCCAACAGGGATGGCACAGGCCAGCTGCACTTGCTGGTCTGTTTCAGAGGCCCTCAAACTCTGAAAGCTATGACATTGCCAGAGAAAGGAATGTTTGCATTGGAAACAAATTCCAAAGGCACTGCCATAGGGGGGGGGAAGGGGAATCTCTCCCTTAAATACTGCATCACCTTGGAAGGACACAACAGTCCAGCAGGCACTGGATTCAGGAGCTTCCTAAGCTTCTGTGGCTGGCTGAGAGGTGACAGGAGCAAAGTCAGTTTCCTTCCATTCCCTTCCCATCATCTATGCTTCCAGTGAAGGCAGTCTTTGGAGCAAAGCCTTTTGCACGATGAGAAACACCAACAGGCATGTACATACTCCTAAGCCTCCTCATGCTAATCTTTTGAAAAAGGATGAAGTACTTCCACCAGGATCTGAACTGCTTCTGACTCAAAATTAGCTTATAGCAGTTTACCTTCTCTCAATCAACACTATGATGCAAGTGAAACAGATTAAGACCACAAAAGCATTTCCAGCAGTCTTGCTAAACTGATTAAAAGCCAAAGCGGAACACAATAGCCAAGGCTGGTCTCTACCCAGGCATGTACCAAGTGTTGCCTATGGGGCCATGATCTCTACTGAATGAACTGCATGAAACCATAACAAGTGGATTCAAACATGTTTTGAGGGCACTCAGCCATTCGCTGGATAATCTTGATCCAAAGTGTGTTTTCACTGCCTCTGAGCTGAAAATGTAAGTCCTTCCCTATGCCAGCATATGCTGCATATTACCCGAGTGTAATGTAGTATGTTCCATTTCATGCAGAGTTTGCCCCCAAGAGAGCTGTATTTCAAATCTCATGAGAGTGTGGGTTGATTTCAGACTGCTGGGCAATGATTTACATAAGGAGATACTCAACTTGAAATACTCAAGCCTTTTCTACATAAGCAATTACAGGAAAAAGCTGCTGTCTTGAACCAACTAATTTTGTCTCTGGAAACCAGCACTGAATAAATTAATACAGCAAGAATCAGAAAAGAAAGGAGCGTGACAAAGTGACAGTGTTAAAGTGAGACTGCAAATTTCACTCTGCTGCCTGTGACCTTCAGGAAATCCACCCATGGATTTTTTTCTAATTCTATTAGCCAAGGTGAGAAGGTAGTGTGCTCATGAGGAATGATCTCTGGGAGGAAAAGAGATGAATCCCTCCTGAGAAACTCCCTTCCAAATAAAAACAAGCTGAAATACTACAAGAGTTCTAAACCACTGTTTCACGAGTGCAGTCACTTTCCAACATGAAGGACCCTTAGGGCCACCTTAAGGAAGGGAACATGGCCTCTAGGGAAAGGTGTTTTCCTTGTCCCCTAAGACTTTGAGTGTATTCCTAACACCAGTTAGTTGTTCTCCTGCTTCATCTCTTGAATTATTCTGGCCAGGGGCAGACACTATCACCATGACTGACCTGTGGAGTGCTTTTCATTGAAGGGGACCTCAGAGCAGGGTCACAGAAACTGTAAGACTGAATGCATTTTCCAAGGAGAAATCAGCCAGCACTGAGCAAAAATGCATAAATTCAGGAGCAGAATGCTGCCAGGCAACAACTGATAAAATCAATGTTCTCCCATGCTAAAATTTAATACTGGCATCCTAGAATTTCTTACGAGCTGCTCTAGAATGCTCTCAGTGCCTGTCTGCCTTACTAAAATTTTTTAAGCAGGCATTTCTGGCACCACTGTCATCAAGCTGCAGCATCAGTTTAGCATCAACACAATGACCACCACTCTCCCAAGCACACCATCAGCATCAAGTTCCACAGCATCCACATAAAAGTGCTTTTAGCCACACCCAGACTGTGCTCTAGAAAGATGCCATTTACGATTGCAGGGTACAGCCAAAAAAAAAAAAAACAAACAAAAAGCAGCAGCAAAAAAACCTTGCAGCAAGCACAAAATTAACTGCACCTCCCCTGGGGTCTCCTCCTGGGGCCTAGCACAGTGCAGAAGGCATGAGAAGCTGACACAGAACACAGCAGCAGCTAAGGATGAGGCGCAGAGAAAGGTGTGTTCTCCATGGTGCCAGTCGGTAGAAATAAGGAGGGGAAGGCAGGGCACGGTCCCAGGGAAGGAAAACTAGGTTGAAAATGCAGAACAGGAGAAAGATAAGCTCCTGGAAGCTTTGCATACAAGAGTTAGTGTTGGAAAGGCTTCCACACTTTGTTATACTCACATTTGCATTTCTTCTCCTTCCAGCAGGTACTGAAGCAGGACAAGCCTTGGCTACGTGGAGGGGCACTACCTGGGAACAGGCTGGAACAACCTGCCAATTAGACAATATCATCAGATAAAATTCAGCCCAAACAGAAAAATTATCTCAGGCCATTAGGTCACTGCTGCCAAATGCAAGGACTTTTTGCTGGTAAATGACCTACCATGTACACCTGCCTACTCCATGGACCACTGGATGTAGCACTGGTTTTATCATCATTCCCACTGTGGCCAGGTTTGGAGCCAGTCCCTTTCAAGGCTCCTATGCCAGCTCTCATGCAGGTGCTGGCTTTCTCCATTGCGTAAATTCAGCGCTATTAACCAAGAGAAGGCATAGTCCTGCCCTACCATGCTAAGGTCTTCCCTCTATGGCTTCAAACCTGCTTCAAAACTGAGGAGTCCTGAGGACACCCCCTTGTTATAATGGACTAAAACATGTGGAAGAAGCATGGTTCTTGACACAGCTCTACTGTGGCCATTCCAATGGCCAAACTCCACTGGTGTGCCTTGGCCCGACCCAGAAGTCTCCTCTGGAGAGCTCCTGCCGCCTGGGATGAGCTCCTGACCGCTGGGATGAGCTCCTGACCGCTGGGATGAGCTCCTGGCCCCTGGGATGAGCTCCGCAGCCTGGGATGGGCTCCTGCTGCCTGGGATGAGCTCCTGCCCGCTGGGATAGGCTCCTGCCGCCTGGGATGGGCTCCTGCCCGCTGGGATGAGCTCCTGCTGCCTGGGATGAGCTCCTGCCCGTTGGGATGCGCTCCTGCCGCCTGGGATGAGCTCCTGCCCGCTGGGATAGGCTCCTGCCCGCTGGGATGCGCTCCTGCCGCCTGGGATGAGCTCCTGCCGCCTGGGATGAGCTCCTGGCCCCTGGGATGCGCTCCTGCCGCCTGGGATGAGCTCCTGACCGCTGGGATGAGCTCCTGCCCGCTGGGATGCGGCCCTACTGCCCAGCCCGTGGACGCAGTGCAGTCGTGCGGGTCCGCGGACTCGAAGCCCCTCTCCATCTGCTGCAGCAGCTCTCTGATTTTGTTGTTCAGCCGCTGCGTGAATTCGGGGGCCAGCTGTGGAGAGAAACCCACGACACGTGAAGGAGACGCCGGCAGGCGGGCGGGCACAGCTACAGCGGGGACACTCGGCGGGCGCGCAGCCAGGGCACCGGCAGTCCCTAACGGGGCGGGTCCCTGCCCTACACACCCCGGGTGGCTCCCCCGGCATCGCTCACCCTCCCGGTCGTACCGAAGTAGCCGGTGGTCACAGACTTGTGGTAATCCGCGTGAGGTTGAGCATCGCCCGCCGCGCCACGGCCATCCCGCCCCGCTCGGCTCCGCCCCGGGAGGCGGCGCTGTCGCTGTCGCTGTCGCTGTCGGTGCTCGCCCCTTCCCGTTCCTTGGCGTCCCGGCCTTAAAGGGCTGCTTGCAGCCGGTGAGGTGGGGCTTGCGGGCCCTTTTCTGGCTGACCGTGTGTGGTTTAGGGATTCCTGTGAAGCTTAAGTCCCTTGCCGCTGGCCCTGTGGAGTTTGATGGCCCTTTGCTGCTGTGTCCGTGCGCTTTAGGAAGCCCTATGGAATTTAAGGCTGCTTGCATCTGGATCTATGGGATTTAGGTACTCTGTGAGGCTAAGGATCCCATGTAGCTGTCGCTGATTTAGGGAGTGCTGTGGGATTTAGGGTCCTTAGCAGATGGCCTTGTGCATTTTAGGGAGCTCTGTGAGATTTTGGGTCCTTTACAGCTGGCCTTGTGGGTTTGAGGGAGTGCTGCGGGGTTTAGAGGTCCCATGTAGCTGGCCCTCTGGGGTTTGGTTCAGCTGGCCCCATGGAACTGGCAGGCCCTGTGCATTTAGGGGCTCCTTGCACCAGCCCTGGGGATTGTGAGGCCTTCGGACAGGCGCCATGTGGGTGTGGTGTCTGGCTGGTGCAGGTGCTGACAGGATCAGGCCAAGGAGCATATGTTGAGTTCTGCTGCCCTCCAGCAGCTGTAATTCCTCACTTGGGTTGGGACCAGGCCTGGATGGGGGACAGGAGCTCTTCCGCACTCTAACCTGCTGAGATACTGCATCTCACCTGTGCTGTCTGAGCCATATATTCCTGGTGAAGAGGTTAGGTTCCCATGACTCATAGGCTTGAGCAGTGTTTTTCATTCCAAATGCAACATTGCTGCGCTGGCAGGTATTGAGGATTTCTCTACTGTCATCCTGGGGTGGTGTGACCCTCTGTACAGGGAACATTCACTGGGCTTTGTTGACCTTGTGTGCTTTATTTCTGCATCCAGGCCTTGCTGCCTTTCTGCTTGCTGTAACATTGTGCCCAGCTCCCCTTTTCTATCCATATGTCCATTCTTTATTATAAAAAGTTAAATCAGAGCTCAAAGAAAAGTATTTCAGAAGACAGTGAAAAACAAACAGAAAAGAGGGAATCCCAATTATGTTTGCTCTCAGTTCCTTTTTCAGCCAGCTGTTCCTTGTTTACTGAATTTCATTCATGTCAACATTGCTTTCCATTCAAGGCAGGAAGATGAACTGTGCAGCTTTAGTATTCAGGGAGGCAGCCCTAGCATCAGCAAAAATAATGTTGGGTCTTCTGCTTATGGACAAATTCACAGCCCTGTCTTCTCTTCCATGTACAGGTCAAAACGATATTCACTGCCCTCCTACTCTCAGGCACAGTTCAATATTAACTTCCAGCACAATGCACACCATTTCAGCTTCAGAGTCTTTCCTTTGGCTTTGATTCCCCCCCCCGCATTATATTTTTCCAGGTCACTTAAAGACAAAGATGCTTCTCCCAAATTATCCAGACTGTTCTCTTCACCATCCTGCCAAGAAGTTATGTATATGGCTGTATATAAGTATATACATTTATATATATATATATGTATTTTATATGGTCACGGTCTCCTAGGCTTCAGTGCATATGTTGCTGCCCAGGATGAATCCAGAAACCCAGGGTGTGGCTGTCACTCAGAACCTGGTTAAGTGACACATGATTCATCTTTAGTAACTTGCCCATGCAGAATACAGAATGATAGAAGGGAGTGAGACTGATAAGGAAAGCTGCTCCTGTGTTCTCACTGCAATCCCTGTCATTTTGGGGTGTTTGGGCGTGGCAGGCTTGTTTGTATACCTTATCTGAAAAAGGGTCATACTGCATTCAGTGGGGAAAAAAAAGCTATTAAAGCAGATCTGTTCAGAACACACCGAGAGGAATTTTCTGTGGATGCAGCTATGAGAGTACACAGTGAAAATGGTGAGAAAGCAGTCTCCTGTAGTCCTGTCACAGCCCTAGAAAAATCTGTCTCTAAAGTGTCTCACATCAGTGCTTGAATAGGGTCCCAAAATCTTTCTCCCTGTGAGAAAACAGTAGTGTGTACTATTTTCTGCTTCATAGCTGTGTCCATAGCATTGTCTAAAAGTCAAAGCCTTTCTGAATTGTATGAGCATAAGGATCCTGTTTGTTGGTGGTACCTACAGGACTGGTAACATGTCTGTGGGTTCTCTGGTTACATAGATGTTTCAGTCCTACCTGAAGAAAACCTCTGGATGCCTGGGTGTCTGCTCCCCCATCGTTCCAGTAAGGATGTGAATCCCAAAACTCTGACAGATGTTTAAGCTGCCTGCAAACTACTTGGCATCCTGCCTGAGGGCATATGGAAAACCTCCTACTTGAGAGAAGGTGCCTCCTCCCAGGATCCATGCTGTGGACCAGATGGACTTGGTGTGGTGACCCCTGATAATAAATGTAGGAGTTGCTTGTTCTGTTTTAGGGGCTGTGTGTTGTACGTGAGGAAGTGCAGTGAGTAAGGATAAGTTTCATAGCCTTGTCAGCTAAAAAGGGGGATTTGAGATGCTGTGTGGAAGAAGCTGTAACAGTAGAGAAATTCTAGGATAAAATGCAGCTGCTAGTCCCTGGATGGAATGCAGTTGGCATGCTTCACATTGATTCCCCATAGAACAGTAAGCACCTGCTAAGAGGAATGGAACAGAAGGTGGAGAAGAGTGCAGATATTATGGCCAGGCTCTGGAAATTCTTGCAGGTAGGGGAACTTGATGGTACTTTGCAGTTAGTAAGACCTGTGAGCCAAGGGAGATAAGAGATGTCCTGCTGCTGAGCCAACAACTGTGGCAAAATCGAGCAAAATCGGGTAAACTCATTCTCAGATGAATTTGGTTCAATAAAGCCTAATTGTAAAATTAACACATACCTCCATCCCAAATTTACCTGTCTCCAAGGTATGACTTGCCCGCCACTGGGCATGCGCTCTATATTTTTTACTATATCTTTAAAAGATTGGCATGGTAACCCCCTAATAATAAATGTGGGCATTGGTTGTTCTGCCTTTGTGGCTGTGTGCTGTATGTGAGGGAGTGCAGTGAGCAATGATAGGGTGTCCTTCATAGCCTTGTCAGCTAAGAAAGGGGATTTGAGATGCTGTGTGGAAGTGCTCCCCAGAGCATGGTCATCCTTGTTGTGTGTGAGAATGTCCTGAAAAATGTACGGGCAAAACATTTGGTCACCGGGAGAGGTTTCACCTACTGAAAATTTGCCCCATGGATGTCTCTACATGTTCACAGAGCTACTGCAACACAAAATTTTTGTGGACAGTTAAGAGATGTAATCCAAGTTGTGGCATTTTTCTCCCTATCTCTGCTTTATTTTGTTTCTTTTTGGTGTTGACTTCTTTATGTTCCTGCTTCAGACAGCACAAAAAGTGAGAGGCTTCCCAGCTGTATTCAATTAATCTCTCTTACACATTATTTATTTAGCAGCAGCATGGCTAAAGATACTACATATTTAAGATTGATGTCCAAAGTGAACTAGGACATATAAAAGATCAAAATCAAAGATGTCCTTTTCTTCTTTTAAAATAACAATTCTGAATATCAGATGTTGTTTCACTGGTAGTGCTATGTAGAAACCAGTGATAATTCTAGAAACTATGCCATTCTTTAATAGCAAAGCCACAGCTTCCTGTATTTGGTTTCAGTAAAGACTTAAACCTACATCAAGATATTGAAGATCTTAGTGCCATTCTGGAGCTATGTAGACTGGGTTTTGGAAGGTGAAGTAAGTGTTATATCTTGTCATTACAACTATATTTTTTTTTCATTTTAGAAGGATATCCAGAAGAGGGGAAAGCACCTTATTTTATTGGATTTTTTTTCCCAATTCACAGTAAACATGATTGTAGATGGCTTTGATTGTTTTTCTTTTAGTAGCTTCTATGAAGAGATCAAAACCTAAGTATTGGTCACAGAAGCTGAATTGTGCTAGTTGATTATACTTGAAAGTATTTCTGGGATAGTATTTCACCTGTATCCTACCTGCATTTATTGTGGCCAGGGGTTAAGCCAAGCATTCAGTACAAAGAATTCTGACTCTGTACATACACAGTGAGGGGCTTTGAGCTAGTGATTTCCACCCAGATGTCAGAGCTGCATTAGATGGTTCTGTGAAAACACTGCTCACTAGGCAAAAGACAGTAAACGTAAATTAGGAAGGGAAAAGAGTACCAAACTAAGAATGCTGTTATGTATGTCTATGTCTTACCTGCATCTCAGATACTGGATTAGGTCCTGATCTCATCTCAAACAGGATAGCAGAACTAAAAGTGAGGGTTCAAGATAGAACTGTTGTGGGAAGATGGCTAGGAGTAAAAATTAGAGGAAACTGAGAAGTGATATTCACATCCTAACAGAAGTTATAACAGTATGGAAATTATAGGGTAAAATGCAGCTGGTACTCCCTGGTTGGAATGCATTTGGCTTGCCAGAAGTGGTGGTAAAGAACCTTTGGAGCTGGTGGGTATCTTAACAGGCAGGTGTGGTGAAGCTCCTCTTCCTCAGCTGTGGTGCTGGGTTTGATGTTGCTGTATATACCTCTGAAGTTTAGGCGCAATGCAAAAAGAAAATGGATCAGCCGGGCTTTTTGACATACAGCTCTGCTGAGACTAGACCTCATTATCCCCAGGGCAAGGGCTGCCTCTGACTAAAATACTGCAGAAAGGCAGGTTTGGATGTGCACCTAAGAACACTATTTCATACCCTGAACGTGTCCCTAATCCTGCAGGGTTTATTTTGTCTGGAGAAACAGCTGCTGTGCTGAGGCTTTAGAAAGGAGTATTCATCCTGGCTGGCACAGGGCCAGCATAGCTACCTGTTACTCAGCCACAAGGCATGCGGTCTGTGCCAGGAAACAGTGACACACTTTCTTCTCCAAACAGTGACATCTCTTGATGGGCTGCTGCCTGAAACACAGGAACAGAGCTTGCTGTGTGCCAGAGTTTCCTGATATTGCATTTTTTTTTGGCCCTCTTTTTGGCTTTTTAAATCTTACCAATAAGGATTGAAAATATTTTGCCAACTCATAACATTGCTCAAAGCAGAGGGACAGTTTCTTCACTACATTCTCACCCTCATGTCTTCCTATCTTCCATATGTATAATTTCAGGGAAGTGGAGGGTGGGAAAAAGAAATGCATAATACTACCTTATTTCCAATGTGGTGATCTTGTAAGCTGATGACTGTCAAAACATAAAGAATTTCTCATTCCTTATTTTGCTTTGATGATTTTTAGTTATTGCTTATTTGCCTTTTGGAGAAGCCAAAAATGGGTTGCATTGTGACTTCCATGGGAATCCATGCAATGAAAAGATGAAATTAATCTTAGTTCCCCATGTGATCCTTTGCAAATATGGAGAGAGTATATGTTAGCTGACTGCCAGGATGGACAGAAATGCTTTTAGGCACCTTTAGTAGAGAGCAAGTGCCTGATGTTGTCAAAATGGGTGCTGTCCCAACAGAAGGAACATAGCAGCTTGAAACGGATTTATTCACGTCTTCAGTTGCATCTTGTGGAACCCATTTTCCTGCAAATAAGGCAGAATTGGCAACAGGAAGCAATCTGAATTGCCCCAGCTGAAGCTTATACTCATTGCTGGTACTACGTTGATGGTTAAACACAGGTCTTCATATTTCTTCCACAATGTTCTGCCTTTTTTATCCCCTCTGGATTCTTGCTACTGAAGCAGCAACCTTTCCTGCCTCTCCCACCTTTGCCTTCTTGTGCCTGTGAAATTACAGGCCATCTGTTGTAGGAAGCTGATAATGAAAGGATGGTGGTAAACAGAAAACTGGAAGCATTCACATTGTATCAGCACTGCTGTTCTACCTGCTGGGTGTACTAGGGGCAGAGTATGATGAAAAAACCTGTATTTGCCAGGATGAGGTGTTGTGGTAATGGGCAAAAGAGGAGAAGGACTGGGACAAAGCCAAGGATTTGTATAGATGAAGGCTTAGTTTCCCAGGAATCATCAGAATAAAAAGTTTGAGTCTTTTCCAGAGTCATGGCTTGAGACCAATTTGTTCTGCTTGTGATGTTGGAAATCAGACCCATGCTGGAAATCAGACCCAAAATGAGCATCCAAACTCTTCAAAGCCCACTCCTCAGTGCTGCAGCTGTAAGGGGATTGTTAGGGCTCAAAGGTAAGGATAAAGAGAATTTGGCTATCTGGAAAGGTTAAATTTAATTGCAGAAATGCATGATTCACCAACTCCCTGGCTGGAAGAGGAAAGAGGTAAAGCACTCTTTTGGGGATGGTATCCCTACAACCCTGCCTACCTTCTCTGTAGGGATTTAGCAGGCTGTGGATTTCTTTGCAAAGCAAAGGGAGTTTTGGCCTTGGCTAAAACTCTGTGTGCTCGTTAAGATAAACACCTGCAGAAGCTGTGGGAACCCACAGCTCAAGTACAGAGACGGTGGCTTGTAGCTAATAGCCAATGAGTAATTGTTTATGTGTGTGAGCACCAGTAATGTTAATGCACGTACACTTAGAGAATACTATAATTGTAGAAACTCCATGAATAAAGTGAGCTTTGTAGTTAATCCATATTGGATCGTCTCACTGCTCCGCAAGCCCGGAACCTCCGTTTTTTTTTTATACTTCTCTTTCCACTGATGCCTTAAAGGAGTGCAGTAAAAAAATCCAGGGAGTCAGTAAGGAGGTAAGATAAACAAGCAAGAGTTTTAATGAGCCAAATACCGGCGCCAGGAATACATTCACATGAGAATTCTCTGTCTTACAACTAAGTTACAGGTTTTTATAATAGTGTCCATCCAATTCCATTTTACTATTTCCCCCAGTCCTGCCCCTGAAACACCCTCTCCACGCCCTCTCAGGATTTAGGTCTGGGGTCTCAGGACCCTCTCTTCATCTTCATTGTCTTCACAGCATGTCAGGTCCTTGGAGGCCTTCCAAAGCTTCAGATTTGGAAGTCCTTCTGTCCTTGTCTTTATCTTGTGGTACAGGCTTCATGGCGCTTTTCTGCAATTCTACCTTGAAATACAGACTAAACAGTTTAAGGAATTCTAAGGGGTTGATATAGGATGGGGGTCAGGGTGTATAAACATTCAGCTACTAAAGTTATATTACTAGTACATTAGATCTACAATAATTTCTAACATCTATAAAATTAAAAAATCAAAAATCAAAGAAACTCTCGGCAACACCACTATATCAGTATTCTGTATTTTTCAATCCATAATTTCCTCCCTCAAGTCAGAAATGACAAACTGAAGCTCTTCTTAGCCATGTATGGTCTATAGAAGTCAACTCTTTATTTTTGCTGTGGTCTCAAAAGCACACGCTGTTCTTGGGACCACCATGATCAGACTAATGAAATAAAAACTTCTCAGTTGTACTTAGCTCTTGTGGATTTTTGTCAGGTTAGTGCAATTGCATTGTAATGGATGTGCTAGTTTCTGTTTGATTTAGTTATAATAGATTATAGCATGATGGAATCCATAGGAAGTGAAAATAAATTAATAGAATTGACTTTGTTTTATTTATGGCACTGGATGAAGATGGAAAACCAAGTCTTAAAATTACTTTAGTCAGTAGAGGAAAGTGAACAAGCTACCTTTCTGCTACTCTGCTTTACAATTTGATTGCTCATTTTACTAAATCTGATATAATTATAACCACATCTGTTCATGAAGTTAACTATCTCAACAGTAAACTCTGTGTTTAAGGCTCTTAGTTGAAGGAGGCATAAAGACCCCCACCTATATTTCATACATTCAGGCCCCACCTTTGACTCTTGTGGGGCTAAGCCAAGCAAACCTACAGATGTGTTTTTTTGTTTGTTTTTTTTTCCTGATAGTTGTCCCTCCTGACTTCAACAGTGCAAGGAACCTGATCCCAGTAAGTTCAGAGGGCAGTTGTCAGAGCATTACCCAGACAGGCTTTTTTGGTGTCTCCAGCTCTGTAGTGAGTTCTTGTGCTCTTGTGGAAGGACTTTAGAAGAAGGAAAAGCTTCTTGTGTTACCTTGGCCTTATCAGTATGAATGGTTGCTCCCTAGTTTTCCTCAGTGATCATATGCTTTGTCTTTCTTGAAGCTGAAAGAGACAAAATCGTTCAGTATTTGAGATCCTGCCTTCTTCAAACAAAAGAACTAGAACCCTTCTGCCTTTGGACATACAGTGATTTCTTCCCAAGGGCTGATTAATTTAAATCCTGCTGAACATCGTTTGGCGTCAGAGTGAAATGAGTGATGGGGACATTATAGTGCAGAATATCTTCGGGGGAAGGGCAGCCTGATTGCATCCAAAGCCTTTAAGCCAACTGGTTGTTGTGTAGAGGAGCATATTTCTGGGGATTTTGCTAAGGAAAATGCTGGTGTGAAGTACAGCAGTATGTATTATCCCCTATAAGTACAGGCTGGGAGCTGACCTGCTGGGAAGCAGCTCTGTGAAGACCCTGGGGGTCTTAGTGAACAACAAGCTGTTTATGAGCCAGCAGTGTGCCCTGAGGGCCAAGAAGACCAATGGCATCCTGGGGGGCATTAGGAAGAGCTTTGTCAGCAGGTCGAGGAAGGTGATCCTGGTCCTTCACTCAGTTCTGGTGAGGCCACTTCTGGAGTGCTGTGTCCGGTTCTGGGCACCCCAGGACAAGAGAGACATGGAACTCCTGGAGCAGATCCAGTGGAGGGCTATGGAGATAATTAAGGGTCTGGAGCATCTGTCTTAGGAGAAGAAGCTGAGAGAGCTGGGCCTGTTCAGCCTTGAGAAGAGATGACTGAGAGGGGACCTCATCAATGTGTATCATATCTGCAGGGAGGTGTCAGAGGATGGTCCGGGCTCTGCTTGGTGATGCTGAGCAACAGGATGAGAGGTAATGGGCAGGAACTGATGCACAGGAAATTCCACCTGAACATGAGGAAGAACTTCTTTACTGTTAGCGTAACTGAGAACAGGAACAGATTCCCTAGAGAGAGTGTTAAGAGTCTTCCTCACTGGAGAGGACAGAGGACCGGGAATAGTCTGGATGCAATCCTGTGCTATGTGGTCTAGGATGACCTTGCTTGAGCAAAGAGGTTGGATCAGATGACCCACTTTGGTCCCCTCCAATCTGACCAATCCTGTAATTCTGTGTATTGTCAGGTATAGAACCTTATCTAATGTCTGTCATCCCTGTGGAGCATGATATAGTTTATAACTGACTTGCTCGTAAAGCTTCCTCACTGTTTTAGCAATGCTATCTGAATAGACAGTGCCGAAGTTCTCAGTTTCAAGTCCTGACATCATTAACTACTTCTTCAAACCTCATGGCTCTCCATCACTAAGAATGTTTTTTAGTCAGTCAAAATCATGTCCCTTCTCCCTCATCCCAGCTAAATGACATTAGAGATTCATATAGCAAGACTGTTGTGCTATTTAAAAAGAGGTCTCCATCCTTAGGCATGTATCTGCCTAATACATATCTATCTGTAAGTTAAAGCAAATGCTTCAGTGTATAGCCCTGTGTACAGCATCCAAAGCTTTATCTTTTTTTTCTCCCCAGGGTAACCACAGAAGAAAAAAAAAAGAAAAAGTAAGACTGAGGAGAAGAAAACAACAAAAGAGTTTTGCAAATCTTTCTGACCTGGACCGCCAGGTGTGAAGCAATAAAGAAAATGCTGATTGATCAGGGATGCTGCATATAAGGTGAAAGGCCAAGGCCATGTTAAGTAATTCCTGTAAAATATTAACTCCCTCCCACCAAAACCAGGAACAGCTAGAAATGCACTGACTTGTGCTAAAGGGTAAGAAACTAGGCTGGAGAGAAATGTTGTGTATATTTTTTTCAAAGAGTAAATATATTTGTACCACAGCGTAATTTCACTTTTATTCTCTGGAAGTTATGAAAGAAGCTTTTGTAGAAAACTTTCTGTATCTTCTCATATAGCATACTTCAGTTGGAAGGGTCCTACAAGGATCATCCAGTCCAACTGCCTGACCATGTCAGGGCTGACCAAAAGTTAAAGGGAATTGTCCAAATGTTTCTTAAACACTAACAGGCTTGGGGTATGGACCACCTCCATAGGAAGCCTGTTCCAGTGTTTGACCACCGTCATGGCAAAGAAATGCTTCCTTAATGCCCAGTCTGAATCTCCTTTGATGCAGCTTTGAGCCTGTCCTGTCACTGGATATGACATCTGTTGTAGTAAAAGAGATATTAGAGAATATTATTAGTGGGGTACTTCTTGCTCAGGACAAGCTTGGTTGAATATGACTGCTACGCGAATGCTCAAGGTACAAGCCCATAATCTAATTGTTGGGACTGGTCATGTGTTCTACCATTTCATTGGAGCTGCTTTTTGCTCAACATGAAGGTAGCTTTAGTTCTGACCTAGTAACATGCTTGGAACAATAAGCCTGTTTTATCTGACGTTTGTTTTAGTCCAGCTAGGTGTCCCACTTGTGGCAGTTCCTGTGAATCAAATTTCAGAATGTTGGCTGTGAGCATCTGTTGTTCTAGGAAATATATATGTCTATAACATGCCTTTCTGATGTGGTGCTTATCTCTTCTGATGGATGCTTTCTCTCTCTATGCAATTCCTTACTTCCCTTCTGGATCTCCCTGGTGCTTGACCTGAAAGCACAAATCAGAGGGTGGTGTGTGATGGGTCCTGGCCACGAGCATCTGGAGATGTCCACCAAGGAGGGAAGACTGGACCAAATGGTCTATCCCAGGTCAAAATGTCCATGAAAATGATTTGGTCATAGGATTTTTGATTTTAGTGAAGTTATATTTAACTGGGGAAAAAAGGACTATCAAGTCAAAGAAAAATTACAAAACTGTGCAGTAAACACATTATGTGCCTGTGCAAATGCACATACACAGTTATATGCATAAATTAGCAGCTCAGGGACAGTTTATATTGTAGCCTTCATTCTAGAGAAAAGTCTATTTATTTATAATCCAATCAAGGGCAGGTCAATTTTGTTTTCCTTTGCTACACCAAATACACTGGGGTCTGATAACCTATCAAATATTCACCCATGACAGAACTGCTACAGAAGGAAGCAAGCATAACAGGAATCTTGAGCAAATGTAGCTAATCTTGCATCCAATGTAGCTTGCATTGTAAGGTCATGTTATTTTTAAACTCTGTAAACTGTGTTTGTGTTGCACTTTTCACTAAGCCAGTTTCGTCTTCTAAGTGATTCATGGTTACAAGCCAGTGAAATGTATGAGCCTCTGGAATCACAAGGGAAAAAAGGTGACCCCTAATCCTATTCCCCATTCCTAAAAATGTCTTTGTAGAAAATGTCAGAGAATGAGAAATCTTTCTGCCTCCAATCTTCCAATAAATAGAGTTCAGCTCTGGGCTGAAGTCAGACACTGCACACTTCTATCAGGTAGCTCTGACATTCCTGGGGCCAGTCTCCCTTGGTTGCATCACCATGAAAATAAGAATTGTGTCTGAGGTGAAGCAAACTGCACTTTGGGTTGTCATTATTACCCTTGGGCAGCACTCCTCTGCAAGTTCTCAGTTTTAACTAACTAAGGGCTTTCTAAAATTGACCTTTTGGAGTAATGTTAGTCTCTTCCAGACACTGCAAAAGTTTTGTCTGTTTCTTCCAAGTCAGCTGATCTAAGGGGAGCTGCTAATCCCAGTGGCAATGAAATTTGACCCATCTTCAAGATGTTGATTCTTTTTCTCTTGCTGAAGATAAGAGTCTTATCTTTGTCAAGTTTGGGTGAAGCATGGGCTCCATATTCCAGACAGCAGAAGAGTGTACTCTGAGCTGTTCAAGTCATAGAAAAAACTATAAGCTCCTTGAAAATAGATTTTCTTTAACCTGGGAATAGATATGTAACAGTCTTGTTGTCAAGCATTTAATAAACTTTACTGGTCAAAAGGCTGTCTTGATTATAGCTTATAGACAAAATTTGAAAAAGCAGTGAGGTGCCAAGTTAGACAATTCAGAACAAACAATAAATTTGCCTTCTTTTTTTTTTACATTCTTTCTTGTTGCCTTATTTGAGATTTTCAATTATTTTGTTAGTATTTTTTCCTCACAAAGTGAAAAGTCTTTACTAGCTGTTAAATCTAGCATATAGGATGTTAATTGTCACAGAGCCTGTTGATTGATCATGAACACCTTTTTATCCTCTGGAGTTTGCTACCACCCCTGGATACTTTAGTTGTTTTGAAGCATGTTTCTTTCATTTCATGAAACTGTGCATAAGGCATGAGGGTCTGTTTCCAGAGTAAGATATTTACATTGCAGAACTGAATTGGTCTTAGCTTTCAGCCAGACTGAACTAATATTTTTGGAGAAAAATGGAACTGCATCTCAGTTTGATTCTGATGCTTCTTGAAATTTCAATTAAAATATCAAAGTGAAAGTCTTCATTTTTTGTGTTAACTGAAATTTGATTTTTGGTTTTGTTTTTCGAAAACAAGAAAAACAGAGGGAAAAGTTTAATTTGAAAGAGGAAAAATATATTTCTTTAAAAAAAGAGTCCTGCAGTAGTGCAAATGACTACTTTCAGTACTTAATGAAATCAGAATTTGAGCGGCTCCATTTAAAATATTTCCTTATGCTTTTGGGGGTTTTTTTGGACTCCCCAAAAAATGTGACATTCAATCAGATTGAGGAAGATGCGTGAAGTTATATGTAATGTGTTTTCCATCCAAAAGTATGAATGTATCCATATTTTCTTCAGTCTGGGCTTTTGTCAGCCAAAGACCATTAGGAGAACAGGCTGAATTTTGGAATTTGGTATCTCAAGCCCACCAACATGATATTTATGCATTTTATTCAAAGCACTTTGTGTTTTCCATTAGATTACATTGGCTCAGGACTCATATCTGGGTGTTTTCCTTTACCCAGAAGCACTTGTTTTCTGTGAGTGAGGACTGCGGTGTTGGGACTTGGGAATAAGATTTCATTGCAATGTTAAATACAGATTTCATACTGTTTTTCATATTGATTATTCGCTTCTGCAGGAAATAGTTACGGTTTGGTAGGATTCTTGCCATTTTTAGTGTAAGGAGCAGTCACAATGTGTCCTTGCAGGACAGAATCAAGTAGAAAAGTATATGAAAACAAAGGGGAAAGATGTAAAGACAAGGATTAATTCTGCTTTTCAGTTGACTTCTACAATCCAGTTACAGCTATTACTCTTTGCAGCTTTATCTTTGGTAGTGATGAAACTATCCTTGTGTTTTCTCCATGTTTAGCTGAATCTTTGTCTAGTGAATAGAGGTGATGACCAAAAAAATATGAGTGTGAAGACAGAAAAAGGACAAAAAGAATGAAACATCTGATCATATAACTGACCTAGCATGAACTTGTCATCATTATGAAGGCTGTGAATTAAATTTTCCCAGATGTTCTCCCTACCAATTTTTACTCAACCATTTTACTCAATCTCAATAGCTGGTTTTCTTCAACAGGAGGGCCTTTCTCAGAGACTGAAAGGGGAGATTTTTGGAAACTCTGCAAAGTGAAATGATCATTGAAATGAACAATCGAAACAATGGGGTAAGTGGTTGTAATGGGAAAAACTAACTTCTGTAGGCAGGGAGGGTGAATTCTGTCCTCTGAAGTGTGCTCAAAGGAAAGCAGATTTCAGGAGCATGGTAAGTTGGAGAGTCATGTCAAGTAGCTGGGAGAGTGTCACTCATGCAGAGAAACTTTGGAAGGAAATGGAGAGCAAAAAGCTAGGTCTCAGACAGAGAAAGGACTCGGGACCAAAGAGGACTTGGCAGTTTGCATCTCAGAAAGGCACTGAGTTGGATGGAAAACAAGCTGCAAGCAAGAGCACGCCTATAAGGGCATGGTGGGCAGATAGGAGGAGTCTATTTTTAGTTCCTGTTCTTGCCTTGACACTTGGAATTTTTTTCCATCAAAAAAACCAAACAATCACAAGTTTATATTGAATCATTCCTGTTAGTTGCTAACACAGTTGTATTAGTAAGGCTGAATTAAAATGCAGTACACGAATCTGAATATCTGCTATGAACAGCTCCCATTAAAACCCCCTTTTCCCCAAACCTCCTCTAAAATAGAACAAACTCCATGGAAAAAAAACCCAAACATGTTCGGGCTGTGGTTTAAATAACAGAATTCAGGAGAGCCTAAGTGTAAGACTTCCACTTGATTTTTGTTCCTTTCAGTTTCTCTCCATATACTCAGGTGAAGATCAGCCTTAGTTTTGAAATTCTCAGCTTTTCTGGCTTTGAATCACAGTTACCATGTTTTCTAAACATCCTGGGGTTTGCTTGAAATGCTTCATTTGATCTGAGATTGACTCAAAACAGCAGATCTGAAGGTGTAACTAAGCTTGATTTCTCTCCTGCAGCAATACAGGAGGACTGGGTGATGGGGCATGTCTGGATGCTGTTAGTTCATTTGCATGTGAACAAGAGAACTTCAGTTTATTCCCCCACTACATACTGCAAAAAAAGTAAGTTATGGTCTCTGAGGTAATTTGGTTTGCTGAAGTTGTTAGCAGTAAGCGGTGATCATAAATTGTTATCTAGCTCTGAAATGAACTTGCTTGATACACCTGATTAGAAAATGTATGACAAATCTTAATATTTTTCAGATGCTTTCAAAACTCTTCCTTATAGTTTCTTGGGAAGCAAGTGGAGCTTACCTTGAAATAGAAGAGAGGTTTCCAAATCACTTCGATGGCTTTTCTGTGAGCTGCAAAGATGAAGGAGAATATTTGTCTTTTCCCCGTGGCAGCAGAGAATCTCAGTTTTGCTGCAACTTTCAATTATTCTGCTTTTCCAGTCAATATTTTTCAAATGTGATTTAGTGGAGACAAGATAAGGTGATTAGAAATCAGGTGCAACTTGACAGGTGGCATGAGAGATTTCCAAAAGCGTCTGAAGGACACACGGGAGGAAAAAATTCTTCTCTGATCTCAGCTTCAAGAAACAGAGTCCAATCAGTTCACATGGCTGCTTCTTACACAGGTCTCAAACAAGGGGAGACTTATGCCATTGGAGCTCCATTGAACTCGAAGCTGTTACTTGGGACTTGCACTGGTGTGAATCAGGCCCAACATGCGCACAAATTTGCCCTGATCTCGTCTATCTTGTGCTATTTACAGTAAACTTGAAAAATCCTGCATAGCTTTGTTGCTTACAGCAGAGCTTTCCAGCTGTGACAAATGGATTTGGGAGCTCCCATTTTGGGGTGCCCATTCTGGGGCACCTAAGTAGGGCCCCAAATGCTCTGAACACTTCTCTTCTGAAGATCAAGCAGTTTATTTTAAGCCTCTGAAAATGTAGACAACTTAGCTTTCTTTGAATCTCTTGGCTTTGAGGATTTGCAAGGCCACAGACCACTGATTTTGCTTGATTTTTACAGTACACTGGGATTGTATAATGAATTTTATTTCTGGTGTTTTGCACTAGTGAACAGTAAGAAAAAGCTCCTCATGTTAATGACCACTTTGCTCTCCTTGTCCTACTCCCTCATTGTGTATGATGGTGTAAAAGAATATGAAACAAAAGGCACTCTGCCTTTCTCTAAACACATAAGACATGATAAGGAAGCCAGAATTGCATGTACTTCTTCCCTTTCTCCCCAGCATTTGAATTGTCCTTGTCTGTGAATCTTCTGCCTTCATGGCTTTACATTCCTGATTTCTCTGATATGTGTCCTTCTTCCAGAGATCCTGCCCAAACTTTCTTTCCTGAACAGGCAATGCAATTGCAAGTCATGTACTGGCAGGCAAGTTTTAAGCTCAGGCATTGTGGTTGTATTTCCGTAAAACCATTGCTCTCTTCTCTTTTTCTGCCATTCTGTGATTGGTTTCTTTTTCCTTATTGATTCAGTTTTTTTTCCTGATTCTGCCTCTTCTGGACTTTATGTTAAGGGAATAGCAATACTTAAAATCTTTCCAAACCACAGGCTTGCTTGTGTGTTGGCAGGTTATTCTGAACTGAGGTTTCTCTAGGGAATACCTGATATATTTTCTGGCCTTAAAATGTCAACAGTTCATATCCTCTTTTTAGCATGTTGGCAGTGAAAAAAATAGGTTAGGTGTTTTCTCCTGGGTTTGGCAGGGGGAAATTTCTTTGTCATGGAGGAGTCTTTAAGAAGGCAGGTGGTTCTTATACTGGAGGCATAACCTTCCTAATCTCAAATGATCTGAGGTGGGCCTAATCAATTTGGGCAACAAAACATGGATGGAAAAAAGGAAGACAACAGCGTCAAATCTATAGCAGTAGTTAATGGGAAAGTAGTTTTTTGCCTATTGTTCCCCCTTATAGCATTTAATCTTTAATATACAGCTGCCACATTAAATCTCTGTATGTACTGCAGGTCCCTGATACACTGAACCCAGTTCATGATGTGGTTTTGCAGCTGTTTGCACCTGCAAGATCCCACAATGCTAAAAAGCACGGTCCATTTTCTGTTCATTCTTTATATCCTGTGTTCTTGAATGGCCTCATGGTGAAAGGAATGGGTGGGGTTTTAGCTAGATCCAGCAATCTAATGGTGCAGCCACATTCACGTGGCAGAAGAGGGAAGTTAGGAATTAGCAGTTAAGGTGTTGAAACTTGCCAGCATGGTTTGATTCTGGTTCAAACATGTATACCCAGGGCCCAAAGTTATTCCCCAATGTTGCAGAGTAAAATGAAATGCAGAATTTCCTCTTCAGTGTAGCCATAACAAAGGATAGGGCTTGTAAACTTCCTAATGCTGTGTATAACACCTGTGGCAGGGTAAAGCTAACATAATGTGAAATGTGACTTTGAAAGAAAGCTATGTTCTGAACTGCACTTGTGAGCTCATGTGTGTTCGTATATTAAGATGACCTTTCTAGTACAAGGTGTAGCTCTTTGCAATCCAAAAATTCACTTATGTCTTTGCTTTCTGGGACACTACAGGCTAGAGCCAAGCAAATAGAGGAATAACTAACAAAACATTTCCCAGTCCCCTGTATTTATTTTCTTTTGTTTGTCCAAATTGCAGTCTCTTAACATCCTATGTATCAGAATGATTATCAAGTATCTTCTTGTAGGAAAAATGGTTATGTGTCTCCTAAACCATGCTGAAGTTATCAGGGAACATTTTGGGTTTGCTTCTCCCAGATCTGCACACCTGTAAAGCGCACGTTAAAGCAGTGAGCTTCTCTACACCCAATCTGTCTTCTACTCTATCTCTGTCTATCTCTTTCAATTATCTGGATTCAGGCCTTTCCCATGTGTTTCTCACCCAGGTCTCCAAAAAGCTCTCCATGCCACACAGGGTACTTACACCCATTGCCCTCTCTTCTCCATCTCTTATTATGTGCATGACTGTTCGATCTGCTGTTATAATGAGCTGCACAGGAAATATTTTTTGTGGTAGTGGTGTCAATTTAGACTAATCTCAAATCACTGTATACAAAGTAGTCATGACACTGTCAGTGGTGAGAAAAATCCTTTCCAGCAAAATGTGTCCAGGTGCACAAAGAAGTCTGTATATATATATATATATTGGTTTTATGGCTCTGAGCCGTAAAGCTTTGATCTCCTGAGTTTCAAAAGATGCCTTGCCATTTTAGTTTTTGAAGACTAATAAATGGGCATGCTTCTCCCACAGCTTTTGCCTTAATCAGGCATTTTCATCCCTGGGTAATGAGGAGCATGATCCTTTATGAAGAGTGTAGTGTAGAGTTACAGGAAATATATGATAGTCACAAAGGTCTGTAGTCAGCTAGGACATAACATAGGGAACATTTCACCTTATTTCATATGTTGTCCATTGAAATGTTACCAAAAGATGATCTTCTTTTGCAGCCATTTATTTTTCCAGGTGAAAAATTTATTTTTATTTTATTTTATATTTCATATATTTGAGGAGGGGCAGCATTTTGGAACACTTTCAGTGCTTCTATTGTCTGCATAGTCTCCAAACACAGAATAAAAAATACTACACCTTTCCACAGAATTTGGTGGTCCCCACTTCACTTGCTTTAGTACAAGTATGCTTGTAGCAGCTGCAGGTTGTCCCACTAGCAAGCATGCAGATGCCACATTGGAGAGCACTCAAAAGCCTGTCCCCCATGCAGTTTGGAATCATAGAATGTTTTGGGTTGGAAGGGAGCCTGGAAGATCATCTTGTTCCACTCCCCTGCCATGGGCATGGACACCTTCCACTAGACGAGATTGCTAAAAGCCCTGTCCAGCCTGGCCTTGAACACTCCCAGGGATGGGCTATCCACAACTTCCCTGGGCAACCTGTGTTAGTGCCTCACTACCCTTACAGAGAAGAATTTTTTTCTTAATATCTAATCTAAACCTACACTTTTTCAATTTGAACCATTTCCCCACTGTTCTGTCACAGATTTCTCTAGCAGGCTTTGCTGTCTTTCATCTGGTGTCTAGCCTGTGTTGCAACCCCTGTGACGGCACTCAGAAACCAGCCTGAAGAGAAGTGTTGCAAGGGTGCCTAAGCAAGCACTGCTCTGAAGAGGGATGGGCAGAGGTGGGGCGTCACCTGGGATTTTTAACGGCAGAATAAATGAGAAGTTATAGGGCAGTGCTGTACAGTCAGTCCAGCACACCTGCTGTGTCTCTGTTCTCTTTCCCTGTGATCTGCAAGGGTATATTGCTAGCATTAAATCTTGAAGAAATACATACAAGCAAGTTTTTGTTTTCTCTTGTGTTCTTTGAACTTCAGTTACCCATCAGCAGCTTTCAAGATGACAAGAATTTTGACAGCTTGCAAAGTGGTGAACACTTTGAAAGGCAAATTGAAGTTTTGCAATGTGTCTGCTGATCACTGGAGTTTCTCAAGGACCGGTCTCAGGCTGCTGAACATCAAGGTAACAGTGACTGAAATACTGTGGTTTAATAGATGTGTTTGGCATGCAGAGATAGCTTGCTGCAGATAACGCAGCTTACCTAGAGGCTTGAACCAGAGGAGATTTGTCTGAACCCTAAGCAAGGGGGTTGCTTGGCTAAATGGTTTTATTAGCTAAGCAAAGGCACTTTTTCTGTGGTCTGGAATGGACATTATAGAGTGGATTGCACCAAAAGGTGGAAGTTTAGGGTTTCAGTTAGTTATTATGTGTTATTTTCTTTAGAAACATCCCACCCTTCTATAGGACTTATAGCTGAGTGGATCTTTCTAGTCCATATGAGCATGAATCAGCTGGATATTTAAAATCATGCCTCCCTTGAATCACGTGATTAATCCTATTGAATCCATACTGAATCTGTTCTCTGTGTACTGGAAACCATGATGGCTCTGAGATTAATTGAAGCGGTAGACATTCTTTTGTGAATGCATTAGAGCATCAGTTCTTGATTTACTGGGGCTGGGACCCCTCAGTTCACTTCCCCAGCTTTCTTCTTCTCTTTGTTAGAGGAGTTGCATTTGATCAGTTTTGCTGGTGTAACCTGGACAGGTGTGGCAGAGTACAGGGGTGAAATGGGACTTTCTGTATGTATTCTGTAGCACTGGCAGTGTTCTGTCAGCATGCACTTTGCATTGAAAAGGCACTTTTGCACATGTATCCTATTGAATGAACAGTGTAATAGAGTTAACAACTGGAGGAGTGGTGTTTTGGAGGGTGGTNGACTAATCTCAAATCACTGTATACAAAGTAGTCATGACACTGTCAGTGGTGAGAAAAATCCTTTCCAGCAAAATGTGTCCAGGTGCACAAAGAAGTCTGTATATATATATATATATTGGTTTTATGGCTCTGAGCCGTAAAGCTTTGATCTCCTGAGTTTCAAAAGATGCCTTGCCATTTTAGTTTTTGAAGACTAATAAATGGGCATGCTTCTCCCACAGCTTTTGCCTTAATCAGGCATTTTCATCCCTGGGTAATGAGGAGCATGATCCTTTATGAAGAGTGTAGTGTAGAGTTACAGGAAATATATGATAGTCACAAAGGTCTGTAGTCAGCTAGGACATAACATAGGGAACATTTCACCTTATTTCATATGTTGTCCATTGAAATGTTACCAAAAGATGATCTTCTTTTGCAGCCATTTATTTTTCCAGGTGAAAAATTTATTTTTATTTTATTTTATATTTCATATATTTGAGGAGGGGCAGCATTTTGGAACACTTTCAGTGCTTCTATTGTCTGCATAGTCTCCAAACACAGAATAAAAAATACTACACCTTTCCACAGAATTTGGTGGTCCCCACTTCACTTGCTTTAGTACAAGTATGCTTGTAGCAGCTGCAGGTTGTCCCACTAGCAAGCATGCAGATGCCACATTGGAGAGCACTCAAAAGCCTGTCCCCCATGCAGTTTGGAATCATAGAATGTTTTGGGTTGGAAGGGAGCCTGGAAGATCATCTTGTTCCACTCCCCTGCCATGGGCATGGACACCTTCCACTAGACGAGATTGCTAAAAGCCCTGTCCAGCCTGGCCTTGAACACTCCCAGGGATGGGCTATCCACAACTTCCCTGGGCAACCTGTGTTAGTGCCTCACTACCCTTACAGAGAAGAATTTTTTTCTTAATATCTAATCTAAACCTACACTTTTTCAATTTGAACCATTTCCCCACTGTTCTGTCACAGATTTCTCTAGCAGGCTTTGCTGTCTTTCATCTGGTGTCTAGCCTGTGTTGCAACCCCTGTGACGGCACTCAGAAACCAGCCTGAAGAGAAGTGTTGCAAGGGTGCCTAAGCAAGCACTGCTCTGAAGAGGGATGGGCAGAGGTGGGGCGTCACCTGGGATTTTTAACGGCAGAATAAATGAGAAGTTATAGGGCAGTGCTGTACAGTCAGTCCAGCACACCTGCTGTGTCTCTGTTCTCTTTCCCTGTGATCTGCAAGGGTATATTGCTAGCATTAAATCTTGAAGAAATACATACAAGCAAGTTTTTGTTTTCTCTTGTGTTCTTTGAACTTCAGTTACCCATCAGCAGCTTTCAAGATGACAAGAATTTTGACAGCTTGCAAAGTGGTGAACACTTTGAAAGGCAAATTGAAGTTTTGCAATGTGTCTGCTGATCACTGGAGTTTCTCAAGGACCGGTCTCAGGCTGCTGAACATCAAGGTAACAGTGACTGAAATACTGTGGTTTAATAGATGTGTTTGGCATGCAGAGATAGCTTGCTGCAGATAACGCAGCTTACCTAGAGGCTTGAACCAGAGGAGATTTGTCTGAACCCTAAGCAAGGGGGTTGCTTGGCTAAATGGTTTTATTAGCTAAGCAAAGGCACTTTTTCTGTGGTCTGGAATGGACATTATAGAGTGGATTGCACCAAAAGGTGGAAGTTTAGGGTTTCAGTTAGTTATTATGTGTTATTTTCTTTAGAAACATCCCACCCTTCTATAGGACTTATAGCTGAGTGGATCTTTCTAGTCCATATGAGCATGAATCAGCTGGATATTTAAAATCATGCCTCCCTTGAATCACGTGATTAATCCTATTGAATCCATACTGAATCTGTTCTCTGTGTACTGGAAACCATGATGGCTCTGAGATTAATTGAAGCGGTAGACATTCTTTTGTGAATGCATTAGAGCATCAGTTCTTGATTTACTGGGGCTGGGACCCCTCAGTTCACTTCCCCAGCTTTCTTCTTCTCTTTGTTAGAGGAGTTGCATTTGATCAGTTTTGCTGGTGTAACCTGGACAGGTGTGGCAGAGTACAGGGGTGAAATGGGACTTTCTGTATGTATTCTGTAGCACTGGCAGTGTTCTGTCAGCATGCACTTTGCATTGAAAAGGCACTTTTGCACATGTATCCTATTGAATGAACAGTGTAATAGAGTTAACAACTGGAGGAGTGGTGTTTTGGAGGGTGGTAGGACAAAGCATTTAGAGACTTGGGCTGTGGGTGCTGCCTTACATGGCAGGGTGGTTTAGAGGACTGATCAATATAATTTCTGTCCACAGAGGATTAGGGTTTTGCATACCTGTCCCACAGGAAAAAGGAGGTCCCATTCATTTTTCAGGAGTTCTTGGAACGCCTCCCCACAGACCTATTACTTGGCTGGACAAGGGGGAATGGATTCAAAACAACAGAGTGTGGGTTTAGATATTAGGAAAACATTCTTTACTGTGAAGGTAGAGAGGCACTGGCACAGGTTGCCCAGAGAAGTTGTGGATGCCCCATCCCTGGGAGTGTTCAAGGCCAGGCTGGATGGAGCTCTGAGCAACCTGAGATGACAAAAGGAGTCCTGCTTGTGGACTATAAAGCCATCATGGTCCCCAGTTTCCACAGCTGCACCATTTGAAGTGGAAGTAGGGCTCTGACATGAGAAGAAAGTTCTTTGGTTATTCCTTAGGCTGTGAAAGCTATCTTAGTTTGACAGTGACCAAACATTAAAACAGTGTCAGAACTCTCAGGTGGGGCAGTGCTGTCTTCTCATACCTTTTCAGGGCAGATGCCAGCTTCTTTTGTTCCATTTTGAAATCTCACCACTAGGCTTTAAAGTGTCTCTTGGTGTAGCAAAACAAATGGTGATAGCATGAACAGTCTCTTCTCTGTGGGTTTTGTGATTCAGATTGAAACAGGATAGAGGAAAATGGAGACAATTTCACTGCCAGTATTTCTGGATGAGTGGAACCTGTGAATGCACTAAGAGATGCTTTTGACAAATGTCACAGTGTCTGGGGGACAGGAACCCAAGATTCATAGTTAGCTCCTTGATTTGTAGCTGGAAAAGCTGTAGTTTGCTCATACTGTGCATTGTGGAACATGTATGTACACTCAAGTTCACCAGGGTTTTAGAAACTGTCAAGCCAATGAAGCAGGGTTGAAGAATTCTGCTGGAATACCAGCCTTGCTTGTCTCCGTTGTCTCTGGTACCTCTCTTGTTTTTTGGAGTTGGTTCAGTTTTTTCTACCATGCTCTGTAAAGCATGGCAGTTGAGCATTTTGATTCATAGAAAAATTATTCAAAGACACTTCAATCTGTGGTTATCAGTCTGCTGCAGGAAAAGGCATCTTCCACTGGTAAAGCCTTGTAGCCCATTGTTAGGATTGCTGGTTCAGCTTTGATGATGAGACACCCTCTTTCTTTACACATCCTAGGTTCATTCTGGTAGTCACTAGCAGTAGGCTGGATCTGGTGCATTCTTGTAGTAGTGGATTAGCATTTGAAGTTTGGATTTAACATCCTGAATGACAGATTGATGGTATAAAGTACATGTTTTGTCACCCATTCAAGGACTGCACAGTGACAGACCTACAAGGTCATATTTCATAATACTGAGGCATCCAATTTAGAAGTTTCCTGCACATGGCCTACTCTGATGGGGTTACAGTACCAGCTACTCTAGTGTCTACCTGTGCTTGTAAAGCTAAAAGGTGATTGCTTACATCCAGCTCCACCAGTGCTGAAGAAAGGGAGAAAGTGTATCTGCTAAGAGAGCAATGCCAGGTGAAACCCTTGGGAGATATTTTAACCGGAGTCCAAGCAATTGCAAATACACTCAAGGTGGGTCCAAATGAATTGGACTATCTCTTTCAAGGTGTATGACAGGATCTGTTGCAGGGCAACCAAGACCTACTGTGTAGCTGAAGTACTGGGTCTGTTGGTGCATTTGTACCTGCACTGTGACTACCTGACTCACCACAAGATGTTATGCCAACCAGCCTCAGAAGTCTCTTTCTGACAATTATTATATGACATCTTCTGCCTTGGCATTGACAGTGGGGAAACTTGCTTCCTTTTTAGAGTTAATTATTTGAGTTAAATACCTGCAGGAGTTTGTGCTGTCAGAATGGATGGAGAGTAAGAAGGCTGAGATCTGGCATAGTTTAGGAGCATGTGGCTCCTGAGACCTCAGCTCAGATTTTTAAAGCCAGCTTTACAGTGGGCGTTGTAATTCTGTTAGAATTCAGATTATGAAATACAAAAACTTGCCTGAGGCTTTTGCTTTAAAACAGTGATAGGCTTACATACCACTTTTCTTTGGGACATAAAAAAGCAGAAGTGGAAGAGAGTCTCTAATATACATATACAAGAAGTAAAGCACCAGACCTGAAGAAAAAATGTCATTCTGAGAAATTTTCATAATTTTGCATCAGAATGTGGAAGTTAAGTGTAGTTGTGAGGCAAGTGACCAAGTAGTGACTTATGGCTGCCTTTGCTGTTCCAGACAGCATTAGGCCGAATGGGTATTTGTGAGAAGTTTGTAGAAAGAGTGAAATGCAAAGTAATTAAAGTCATGACCCCAAAGCCAGACAGAGTTCAAGAGGTGTTCGGACAACACTCTCGGGCACACAGTGGGATTCTTGGGGTTGTCCTGTGGAGGGCCAGGAGTTGGACTCAATGATCCTTGTGGGTCCTTCCAGCTCAGGAAGGAGATTCAATGACTTGTGATTCTATGCAGGGGCTAATGGCAGTACTAAGTAGTGGTACAATTCTATTATTGCATGCTTAAATGAACATTTAGTTGCCCTTTATTGCTTTTTCTCATTGGGCTGTTTCAGGGAACATAACAAAATGCAATGAAAGCTTGTTTCTGACTTATGTATAAACTAAGTAAAGTATCAGAGAGCACAAGGGAGAGGTGGTAGTTATAGGAGAGTGCCTAATAATTCTTCCCCCAAGTCTGTACTCTGTCCAGTTAAACTCAGCCTAACTGGGGAAACACCACTGTATATGAATAGTCTGAGACGTAGTGACTCTTGGGTCCGTAGTTCCCTATTCCATCCCATATCTCAGTTCTAAAGAAGAGATGGAGTATCTACAAGTGAAAGAGGGACCCAGAGAGCAGACCAAAGGCACCTCGGGACTCTCTGTAGGGATGTTTAGCATCACTGGTTCAGGGTAATCAAGCTTCTTTGTAATTCAGGAACAGGCAGAGAGACTGTGGCTTGAAGCTTTATCATTTAATGCTCTTCTGAGGCCAATATATTTAAATGGGAATGTAAAGAGTAGTATGACCAATAAATAGCTGGCTTGTAACAGTATAGCTGGCTCAGTAAAGAGAGGATTGGGAGAGCTATAAAACCCACCAGGAATGAGCTAAAAATAGAGTTAGAAATGAAAGGGAGAAATTTTTTTGAGCACTGGCTTTAGAAACTGTATCAGATTACTGTGAAAGGACTCGTCAAATGTATCTGAATCAGGTGGAAAGTAACTGGGAAAAATGACTGCAAGGCATGCAGAGAGTTGGGTAAGGAAGTGAAAGTTGAGTCATTAAGCTACTCTACGCTTCCTTTGGAGGTGAAAGTGAAGGGGAGGTAAAATGGGGCCTGTTTCCATAGAGATGGGGCAACTTAGTGAACTGCTGCTGTGGGGGAGAGAAGAGGTGCTTGTTTTCTTGGATGCTCGGTGACTTGTATAAGGTGCCTTATCTATCTTGGTTCCCCCTCCTCCTCTGGTTTTTCTAATGAACAAATATTTATGGCATTATTGTGAACAGTCTTAAGAAGAGTTCAAGTTGTAGGAGCTGTGACTTTTCTGCCATGGTACTTGTGTTGAGTTTCTGACTTTCCTTTGTTCTTTGCCTTGGATGGTAAAGGAACTAATCCAGTGCTTCTCCCTAAGTGTGAATCTTCTTTGGTCTATCCCAAGACACTAACCTTGATTCATTCTTTATTCTTGCCCTTTCTTCTTCTCTTAATGTTAGCCAGAAGAAAATGTGCCATAATAAAAATACATACATACATATACACACAAATACATATGTATATATAAAGAGCTGGCAAAGAAAGTCTTGACCATTAGTGATGTCCAGATAGATTTCCAGCCCGTGGTGTCAAAGTAGTGACAAGAAAGCTAGCCCTTTGTTGCTGGTTATTTGGTCTTGAGAGAGTGGATGTAGCACAGTCCTGGCAGCACCTTTTTGTTGCAGAAGAAATCTGGTGGCTTTTGGCTTCTCGTGCGCTTCTGATATGTCAGCTTTTCCATAGCTAGCTAGATGTGTGAGCCAAGAAATATGTGGCAGACACTGTTGTGCTGCATGGAATCATGGTCTGTCTTATTGTCATCTTCTGATTGGATGGAAGTAAAGTGGCCTACCCTTGAACCTGAGTCCCAGTTGTGTCTCTGCCATAAAGCAGTGTCCATCCTAGTTTCGGTACTTGCCATACTTGTAGTCCTCCAGCAGTTAAAGGTTCAGCTTCACCTTGCCAAGAGAAACTGGGGGATTTCGTTGGAGGAGAAAAACTGGACATACTTGACTAGTTACTCTGTGAAGGAAAATCTACCTGTTCATTTTCCAGTACAGCAGTTTATAGAGGACACACTTTGAAAAGCAAATTGTACTGCAGATCTTTTGAGATTTTGCAGATCTTTATCATCCAGCTTGTAGACGGGAAGGTCTATTACAGCAGGGAACTAACTGGAACCAATTTAATTTGTTTTTTTACTTTCTTGTTGGGTTTGTGTTTGGTTGGGTCTTTTTTTCTTAACTGCTACAGTGCTTTGTTTACTTCATATGTGAAGTGTTCAGTGTAGTGGTACCTGAACTAGTTAACTCTTCAGGTTGCTTTGACAAAATACAAAAATTCTAGCAACATCACAGCAACAGCATGACCCTTTCTGTTAGCCATCTCCATCCTCAAAGCTCTTCAAGAGTCCTGCAGTCTCTCTAGAGCAGAGGGAGTTCTGCTAAAGGTGAAACTACTGATATATAGGACAGGGAAATCAGATTCCAAACAGCATGTCTCATATTGGGGATGTCCAGAAGAAACATTTCAGTTTAGATTGCAACAGAGATTTCTCTGAGACTACATGGAGATGCTTCTGAGAAGGGTGGAGACAAAGGGACCTCATGGAAGCTCTGCCAACTGGCCTTTTCTATAGCCTGTAAATCACTTTTCATATTAAAAACAAAACTGAAAAGACAAGGCTAGCATCTTAAGGATATGGTAACACCTCCACTAGAAATGGAAGCAAGAATAATTGCTTCCAGAATGTTCAACAAACCAACAACTTAATTAAGAATAATAATTCAAGGAAGGGAGGGAAACTTTTGAACATCTATCCTCTGCCAGACCTGAACTTGAAGGCAGGTCATGGCTCAGGGACATTCTTCTACATTACTTGAACATGGTGTAGGGATTTTAATAATACAGTGGGGGCTTCTGTTCAATGGACATGATTTCTGTGATGTGTGGAGTATGGAAGGACAGGTGGGCTGTGGTGGGAGGAAGGCCATGCAGATTCCTGTCAAGTACTTTATTGAGGGTGTGGCTTTAAAGCTCAGACTGATTGCTTTGGGGTTTAGCCCTCTGTAGTTATATGGATCTTAAAGACTTTTCTGGTAATTCCATCACTGTGGACTTTGCTTCCTAAAGCATTCTGCCAGGAGGTGGTGGCAGTTAGGATTGCGATTCAGGAGATTGCCCCAATATATGCCAAGTGGTATGACTTGCTTGAAGTGAAGTATGGATTCAAATCCTTGGCCAGCTGGGAGATGGGATCCATCCCTTGACACCAAGGCTGGGAGAAAGCTGTTCCAGCACTCGCTGTCCCATGTGGACAGTGTGGGTTGGGTATTGTTAGACACTAGATCAGCAGCTGCTGGGTCAGAACCACCTTAAGGGGTGTGTGTGCATGTGTGTGTGTGTTTGCATGTGTGGAGGGGGAAGAGATGGGTCGAACTTCACAGAGGGGAGGTGGCATTGTATCTCTCATAGCAGGCCACTGGAGCCCAGACGCAGAAATCCCGGAGCAGCTGCCAGTCAAAAGCAGCCCGGGAAAACTTCAACACACCACACCTTGGATTGGCTCGGATTGGCAGGGAGAGTGAGAACGCTGCTCCTCACCGTGGTCTGGGACCTCAGAGTGGCCAGTGGCTCAGAGGTCCCGCCTGGTGGCTGTGGCCAACAAGGACCAGAGCCCATAAAACCAAAGGCTGAGGCTGTTGGCTTGGGGCTTTGGGAATGGGGTGTTAAAAGTTCTCAGCAGGGTTCTAAAAGGGCAGAGGTCCTGTCCAAAGGCCAGTCAGAGGCACCCAGGCCACCTCTGTGCTTTGCCACGCTTTAGGTATGTGGCAGGTTTCTGTAGTGAGAGGTGCAGTGACATTAGGGAGCTGACCAACCTGTCATTTTAATTTGGTTTAAACCTGGGGGATTTAGCTGAAAAAATGCTGTTTATAACTGGGAAAGGAGGTGATTTTGGTGGTGTTGACTAAACAATCCAATGACATGGGAAGGTTTATGGTGGCTAAACCTTTGGAGAATGACTGGATGCTTGACATTAATTAGGACAAAATCCGAGATGCAGAGAATTCAATTACTTGGCAGTGCAGTTTAATTTTTAGTATATTTTGCATTACATTAGTAATTGATCTGTGTGGTAATTGTAACTGCAGAGGGACTCTAAATGAATGTTTGTAAGGATGGTTACAAAATGTTCAATACTGGGAATGGAATTTCTCCTTTCTGTGATTGTTCATGTGGTTTACGGCTAATGGAAAGTAGCTCTCCTGCTCCTTTCTGCAGCAAATAGGTCTTGATTCTTTCTTCAGAAATCCCAGTAAGAGAAATTGTTCTCTAAAAAAAGCCAATAGGAAGGTAAATCATGGTGAGAGATGCTCCCTGTGGACACACATGGGACATCTCCTGTGACACAGACCACTGGGGGTTTTGCACTGATGATCACTCTGCTGCAGCTCTGTGCCCAGGAGGCAGCTGTGCTTGCCTTCCAGAAGTGGAAGTTTCTCAGGTCCGTAAAAGGTTCATTACCAAATTCCTTTAAGCCCTAAAATTCATTGGCAGATCTGTTTCCAGCTTTGCTTATCTTTCTCTTCCCCAGCATGTCATCACTGATCCTCTGTCTGAGGGAGGCTCCCAACTCATTCTGTTGTTTCTACTGTGCATGTAGTCATTATTTTTTTATTAGAAGCTAGAATTCCCAGATGGATCCTCATCCAGTGCCTAGGCGGTCCAAGAAAGGCTTTCAAAATGAGACCAAAGAGGGTGTATTTAGCCTGGTAAGTGCAAAGACCCAGCTGTGACACTGAATCTCTTAAGGACTTTTGTAAAATTCAGTCTGTGTCCCATTTCTCTTGGCTGTAAAATACTGATGAAGCCTGAAAGAGATCCCACAGTTAGTGTGGGACTTAGTTCTGCTGGAAGAGGTATGGTTTCCTGTAGGCTGCTTGTTCCATAATTGCCTCTTCCAGAACAATTTATGTCCCTGAGATAATCGAGACCATGAGTGTCCAGTTGACCCATGAGTTCTGGTTTCGTGTCTGACACCAACTATACACTTACTTTTAGCAGCTTAGCACAACAGTTGCACCAGAAGTTAGACACCTCTCAAAGGTCAGAGCTGGATGTGAGCCAGCAGACTCAGCAGCAAGCCTTTGGCAAACAGTGAGGAGGCAGTCACAGGGTTATGATGTTGGTTAATTGCAAGATATAAGAAATTAACGAAGTGATGTGGAAGAAATTAATAAAGTGATGTGGAAGGGTGATCCCACAGTTATAGCAGCACATGCTCTGCTCGCAGTGAGGCTGGCCAGCTATTAGGAGCACAGTGTTTCCTAAGTGTTAGAAAGAAAATTGGCATCATTAGTCTGGTAAAAGAGATGGTATCTTGGCAATTGGGAATGGGAGAGCATGGGAAAACTTACAGAGTGAGGCATGAAAGGCAGTGTCTTAGTTCGAGGAGAACTAAGATATCTATGTTGGCCAAGAAATAATCCCTCTCCTTTAAATTTAGAAAACAGAACTTTAATTAGGAAAAATATATATAAAGGAAAGGATAACAGTTCTTAACCACAATGCACATATATATATACATATATATATGTATATCCAGAAAATAACCAAACAACAACAGTTTGTAATAAACCCCTCCACCCCCAAACAACAAGGCAAAACAGTCAAAGGGTCTTTTTGGCTCCCCCCAAAAAGGGGAAATACAATTCTATCTATGGACAGCAGGTGGTGCTGTGGCACTTCCGCCACGGGCTGCTCGCGCTCTCTCTCCGAGGTTGCAGTTATATTTACCGACACAGGTGGTGATGTCACGCCCGGCCGGCTGGCCTCTCTCTCAGGAGAATGGCAGCAGTACCGTTGCCGAGTCAGTTCCTGCGGGGTCGGTGGTAAGAGCAGCAGAAACCCAGCAATCTGCAGTGTAGGGAACAGGTGTGTTTCTCTTCTTCACAGCAGTCTCCGTGGTATTTTAGGGTGATCGCGAAGCCAGAGAGAGAAAAAACCACAATCCTGGTCCCGCAGCGATGGAGTTGGTGGAGCTGGTGTGTCCCGTCCTCCCTTGTCTGTGCCAAGCCGCTGAGCTCCTGACTTGTGCAGAAAACCAGAAACCCCAACCCCTTCCCCCCACCCGCGCCCATCTCAGCCTGGGAAGAGATCCGAACAAAAGGCTTGTTAAGGCAGATAACATCAAGATATGCACGTCCTTTGTATCTTTTGTTAACCATTTTTACCACACTAAGGCGTTGGCTCCAAGCTTTTTGGAAGGAATTCCCACTTAGGTTTTGAAACTCTAACAGGCAGGTGTCCCATGTGTTACCTGTATAAACATGAAGCTTTTTCCTCCTCTATTTGAGTCTCTTCATGTGCCTTTCTCTAGGTGCAGACAGCAAACTTGGTGCTGGAAGATGGAACGAAGATGAAGGGCTATTCTTTTGGCTATCCATCCTCCACAGCTGGGGAAGTCGTATTCAACACTGGGCTCTCTGGGTAAGGCAACAGCAGATGAGATATAAGCATCAGTACTTCTCTGGAAGCTTGCTGGAGTGTCAAAGCTGCTTTTTTCAAGCTCTTAGGGTTCTGATCGAAGCATGTAGTTTTATATATAATGCTACATTGTAGTCCAGGGATACAGAGAGACACATAATTAGTGAAGCAGCTTCAAGTAGTTCTCTGGGCTCATAGAATTTATGGTGATAAGGACATTTAAAGACAATGATAGTGAGGTATGCAAAGATGTGATTACTTCCCACCGAAATGCAGTCATTGCTGAGTCAGAGCAGAAGACCTGTCTGTTCTCCCTCCAGTGCCTGAACAAAGTATAGAAGTTTGAAGCATCTGCATCCTTCTGGGTCATGAAACTTGGCCTCCAAATGCAAAATTTTTAAATCCCGATGCTCCCATGTTGGAGCATCCCTTATGACATTTGTTGGCTCATATTACAAATAAGGATACATTAAACTCTGTGTCCCTTCCCGCTAAAGGGTAGGCTCAGATTCATGCCTAATCTAGTTATTGGGTCTGGCTGAGATGGAGTTGATTTCCCCATAAGAGCCCTTACAGTCCTGTGCTTTGCATTGGTAGCTAGAAGGGTTTTGATAACACACCAGTGTTTTGGCTACAGCTGAGGAGTGCTGGCAAAGCATCAGCATGGTCTCTCAATGTTCCTTCCACCTCTCTCCCCCTGGTTCTCTGTCCTCTTGAGTAGTAGAACCCTGTGGCTGACTTAGGATGGCAGCCAAAAGTTGCCAGTGCTTTTAACTGAACTGCTTGAGCAAAGGAAATCTGCCCAAAGGAATGAGGCTTTTGGTAAGGATAGGGACATAGGAAAACCAACATGGGGAGGTGAGACAGCTCTGAAGTTGTTGGTGCTTGAGCTTTTTCCTGCAGTCATTCATAGCTGTCTTCACTCAGCTGCCTTGTGTTCTCCAAGTTCTTTACTTTGGAGAAATGAATACTCACAGGATGAGTTTTTAAATGAGCTCCTTGGTGAGAATGTTCAATTGCTGTAGGGGGAATCAGTTTGCAAAGTTTTGCATTAGGAGGCAATTATTTAAGTGTTTTGACAGCACTAATTACTGGCTGTATTAATATACCTGCCAACCAGCCACTCTTTAATATAGATCAGAATGATGGAGGGCACCAGAGTTCTCAGTGATAGACTATGGGCAGTAAATCTCATCACATCACAAAAGTCAAGGAGGACTTGACGAATTAATTTCTTCTCCACATGTTACTGTGGCAGCAGAAGTTGTGTTTGTTTGTTTTCTACTGATTTGGAGAGGATGCCGGTGAAAGTGAGATCTCTGCTGTGCTGGGAAGCATATGAGCATGGAGGGAATATTCAAAGTGTAAGGTTGTATCTTCAGAGCTCTCTCCAGAATACGACCTTGACTGATTCGGAGAAAAGGAAGATAAAGAGTTAACAGCCTTGTTGCAGAACATAAATGTGTCAGATTTGTTACCAGTCCAAGGGTTGATGTCCATTGAAAGAAACTCTATAGCTCTGCCTCATGCTCCTAAGGGTAGAGATCAAGACCTGTGTGTCCAGAGAAACCCAACTACCTCTTCTCACTGACACAGGAAGAGGTTAAGTGCCTGTATGAAGGAGGTGCTTAGGGCTGGGGCGTTTTCCAGCCTGCCTGGGCACCTGGCAATTTGTCAGGATTGGGAGCAAGACGTTAGTGCAGGGGTGATTTGGGCATGGTTGTTCAGCCTTGGACCACTGCTTTCTGTATAGGCGATGTTCCTAGGTGCTGAGTGGGGTCAGTGTGGACTCTGTCCTGGGGTGATTAATATGTTGCTCTGGACTGCATCTGCTCATCTGGATTCCCACATCCTGATTCATATCTTAGAACTAGAAGGCAAAGCACTTTATGTGCGTACAGCTCTCAGGCTTGAAGCAGGTAAACCTGGCTGAAATGTTGCGATAATACTCTGGAATAGAGAGCAGAGAACACTCTTTTGGGGTTGAAATGTTGAATGCATTAGAAAAGCATGAGGATGAACTTTTCATAAATATTTGCTCAGAAAAATTTAAACTTAGTGTTGCAGCCATCTGTTAGTATAGGAAAAAAAAAGGAAAAGAGATGTCCAGTTAAGAAAGAAGAATTACAAGCCATAAAACATTCCCACATTTGAATGTCTCAGTAAATGCATTTGCCTCCAGTAAGTCTCTGTGTGTTTCCCGTGATATTTTAGTGAGAGAATGGGTTGAGAGGAATTTGCTGAAATCAGGCAGGCCTTTGGGCAGGCACAACAAGGATTAGACCTTGCAGCATCTTTGGAGCTCATGTTTCCATGCACTTCTCTGTGCTCCACAGAGAGCTTAAAGGGCATTTTGTCTCAGTGCCAAGCCCTGCCTGCACACGCCACACAGACCCAGTGTCTCTCTGTCCTTGTTTCCTGATTGCAACTGACATGTAAAGGTTAATTACATTAGTTTTGTCCGTAACAAAGAGTCTTCTGGAAGACTCAGAAGGAGAGAACAATGTCAAACATGCACATGTGATGTGCCTGGTACTTACTGCAGTTCTGTGATCACACTGCAGTTTCTGTGGTTGTTTACCTGCAGTAGCAAGTATAGATTTGAACAGCAGGAGAGGCTTGCCTGAAAATATTTCAAGGCCATTGTTCATTTGACCTGTTATTTCTCAGAGCTGACTGGTGTGCTGTGTTGTCTCTATCTACCAGCAACCATTCTGGCTTTTGTGAAGAGTTTCCCAATGTTTGACAATTCATCTTTTGGCAGTAAGTCTGGTGTTCCATAGAAATGTCTTCTGTGAGTTGCTGATATCTGGTAAATGACTGGAGTTGCCAATTATGTATTATTTAAACAATGATGGTAATAATAAATTATATTTTGTATAGGGCAGATTCATCCTGAAGTGTCCTTATGCATTTGGCTAGCTATATTTTTGTCAACAATTGTTTAATGGATTGCTGCAAAGTATGGTACAGTACAAGAGAGAAAGTGAAGGTCTGTGTGTTAATTTGAAGCTGAAGAATAGGAGCATATAGACCACATTTACCCAGTACCTGTATTTGGGGTTGAGAGTGAGACTGATTTCTAGATCCAGAGCTGATACTTTGAAGAAGCCTAAGTTTGGTCCTCTGCTGAAGAAAAATGTTCCAATGTGCTTTTAGATCTGTCCTTGCTGAGGAGGACATTCACGCAGTGGCTTGAATAAATTGCCTTTCCTAGGGCTTCTACCTGGGCTAACGATAGGACATGCTCTGGTGCCTTGTGACCAGAGTGGAATGTTGAATCCCAAAGCATTGTCTTCAACTTTGCTTCTTCAGGGATACACAAACCAGTTTCTAAGCACTTAGGAGTCTTGTCAGATGAAATGTATGGTGTCCTGTGAGTGGGTACCTGGAGACTGTAAAGAGAGACCAGGCCTCTGCTGTGAGAAACTGCTGAAGTGGGACTGTGGCAGGGTGTTTGTTGACAGAGCAGGTAAGAGAAAAGAATCCAGAGTAGTAGTAAGGAAGCACAAGGATTTGTCTGCATGTTCCCCCGCAAAAAAAAACCAGATACAGCCCTGAACATCTCAAGACCTGCAAGTTCCAGAAAGGGGAAGGGACCCACCTGGGCAGACAGCTCTGTAGTCTGCCGGCTTTTCAGTTTGAGCCTTCTATGGGCGCTGAGAGAGGGAAGGTTTTACACTGCATGGAGGGAAGGGCACAGCAGTGACGAAGCACTGCCCACATGCTCTGCCCAGGGAATGGTCAAGCCCAAGCTGTTTTCTGAGAGTCTAGTGGTACGCCATGCAGTTCTGTGATCTCTCTGCCCTTTGTTTACCTCATGTTAAATCACAAGGAGTTTGAGTTTGTTGATAGCTCCTGTGTTTTTCTTAAATGAAACATGAGAATCACAGAATCAGCTAGGTTGGAAAAGACCTCAGAGATCATCAAGTACAATCTTTGATCTAGCACCACCTTGACCATGGTACTAAGTGCCGCATCCAGTCTCTTCTTAAATACCTCCAGGGGTGGTGAATCCACCACCTCCCTGGGCAGCCCATTCCAATGTCTGGTCATTCTTTCTGTAAAGAATTTCATCCTAATGTCTAACTTTGACCTCCCCTGGAAGAGCTTAAGACTGTGCCTTCTTGTCCTATTGCTGGTTGCCTGGGAGAAGAGACCGAGACACATTTACCCAAACTTTTCAGGTCCCCCTGCAGAGTCCTCCTACCCTCCAGCATATTGACACTTCCCCCAACATGGTATCATCTGCAAATTTGCTAATGGTGGACTCAGTCCCCTCATCCAGATCATCTATAAATATATTAAACAATCCAAAGCCTTTTGTTCTCAGTATCAAATGTTTAACTACAGATAAGAAAGTCAGGGCATGTTCACAGATGTGTTTGCTTTTATTCTGAGAATGCCTTCACATGAATACTATTTCTGTCTTTCTGCCATATGGGGATTCAGACTTGTCTTGTTTTCACTGGCTCTTTTGTTTTCATTTCAGCTCCAGACCAATGTGCTTTTTTTTCCTATTGTTTCTTCATCTAGATACACTGAAGCCTTGACAGATCCCAGCTACAAAGGACAGATTCTTACCCTGGCTAACCCCATAGTTGGGAATGGTGGAGTGCCTGACACAGCTACTTTGGATGAAATGGGTCTCAAGAGGTTTCTGGAGTCTGATGGGATCAAGGTAAAACTGGGAGATGCAGAACTTATCAGAAAATGGTGCCAGCAGCCTGACTGTGTTTGTAAGGGTTTACTGGCTCCCTCACAGAAGTTAGAAGGAATCAATGATCCTCAGCCTTTCTTTTTCTTCTGGATATTGTCCTTTGGAGGAATGGTGGCAAAAGATACTCCATCTTGGTTTCTGTGCCTGGACATGTGCCTTCTGAAAACTCTCTATTTCCTATCAGTGATAAACATGCTGCAGTTCTTGTGAACTGCTGTCCTGGATGGCTTTTTTCCCACATTACTCTCTGTCTCATATATTTATCTGTGTTTGTACAGGACTGGTAGCCAAGGCAGATCAAATGCCAGAAGATTCAGTGTATGCTTGTGTTAACACAAGTAAGGGGAGGTGACAGTTGTGTGGAGAAGGAACCAGAATTTACACCATCGTGACAGGGGATGTTGGTTTAGGAGCAGGGCTGTGTCCAGGCACTGGTGGCCATATGGAACAATGAAACAAACCCATGTAGTTGCAGAACTAGTGAAATACTTTATCTATTATAAGGTGAAATGACTGTTTTATACACTAATGCCACTGGAAAGTGAAGGTGTCTTTTGAAATGAAACATCATTTAAAAGTGAAAAGCTTTC
This sequence comes from Campylorhamphus procurvoides, assembly GCA_013396655.1. NCBI lineage: Eukaryota > Metazoa > Chordata > Aves > Passeriformes > Dendrocolaptidae > Campylorhamphus > Campylorhamphus procurvoides. Next base: position 49,337 of record WBMV01007957.1, read on the forward strand.
TTACACAAAAAAAATGAATCAAAACATTTTGTTTTAAATTTCTGAGGGTTTTTCTAACAAAAATTGTTTTCTCAGTTCTGTGCAATTTGCAGCTTTGGTCACCTGGAAGCCACATTCATCTATGAATTTCCTAAGTAAAAAGGCCCAGGTATAATCATGACAGAGTGTGAAGTGTGTCTGTGATAGGGTTTATGGTGAATAAATAGTGAAAATTGAAGGTACAGAGTAAATACAAAGTGATCCTCCAGTGCAAAGTGATGTTTCTTCTATCTACAGGTTTCAGGTTTGTTGGTGCTGGACTACAGCAAAGAGTACAGCCACTGGCAGGCTGCTAGGAGCCTGGGAGAGTGGTTGCAAGAAGAACAGGTAAGCAGTCTACAGGTAACTGCACTATGAGAACTGACCTGTATAGATATATGAGGTTTTAATTTTGTGCTTTTCAGGGCAGAAACTAGATTTGAACAACTAAGCTATTTATGAGTGGGAATAGGGCGGAGAAGTGAACAGCTGGAAGTGAGGCAGCCTTGGTAATACCTCTGTTAAGAGCCAGAGCTCCTTAAACAAGGCCAGGTTGGATGATGCTCTGAGTAGCCTGTTCTAGTGGAAGGTGTTCCTGCCCATAGCAGAAGGGTTGGAAGGAGATGATCTTTAAGGTCTCTTCCAATCCAAATCATTCCATGATCCTGTCACATGTTCTCACAAAAGTGATCTGGCTGCTGTCTTCCTCTGCCTTAGCTTCCTGTTCTCTAACTTAGCCTTGTGTTTTCTTCAGGTGCCTGCACTGTATGGGATTGATACCAGAATGCTGTCCAAATTAATTCGTGGCAAGGTACGATCTGCTTCCCTTGATGCAATTGCATTAACCTTGGTAAGGCAGGGCCCATTTTCCAACAGGGCAGCAAACCTGGGGCAGCAATGGTACCATTGGGCTGCGTTGACTTCAAGTGTCGCTCAGATCCATGTGCTCCTCCAAAGGCTCTGTGTCTTCTGTAATGCTGGACAATGTTCTGATCCCAGGGATCCCCCTCTCCTTAGCTCTGCTCTGTGTTTCCCGTCCCACATAAGTGAGCCAGCACAAGCTGGTGTAAATGAAAGGCCTCTGGTAGTGTCAGACACGACATAACTATATGCTAACTCAGTAATAGTCAGAGAGAGCAACAATTCTGTGAGATATTTTGGATTTTAGTTCATAGACGCTGTCACCTTTTGTCAATCGAAATTCTCCTGCTCCTCTGAGACAAAGGAATGCCCACAATAATGTAAGCTGGATTCCTAACTTGGGCTGGTTTTCTTTGGCTAAATCTTGCTATTATTTTTAATAGTAATTGCTTTTTTTTGTTTCCAAGAGCAGACAATTGAAGGACATGAGCAGGATTATGTTACAGAATGGAGGTTAATATGAAAATACACTTCACACTGGCTGAAACAGTGATCAAAGTCAGGCTGAATTAAATGAGCCTCAGAGGCTCTTCTTTTCTAATGGATTATTGGAAGCTGCTTTTTTCTTTAGGTGATCGATTTGGAGCCTGCAGTCCAATCTTACATCCCCTTTCATTCCACATAGCAAAACAGGAATGACCTGGCTTGAATAAAGGAACATTTGTAGAAATTAATTCTTGTGGCAAGATTTGGCATTGTACTGCTCTTTCACATAGCACACATATGCAATTTAATATAATAGAAAATGGCAATACTTTCTTAAGACATAATAGATCAGTTTTTATTTTATCGAAAATAAATACACTTTCAGTCTTTATTATGTCATTTGGCAGTGTATAGTAGTAATGCCCATTATACTGTGAGTCCAAGTGGTGTTGGTGTATGGCTTTTAAAATAGTGTATAGTCACCTTTGCATCCAGTCTTCTCAGGCTGAAAAAACCACTTAGTATTTCACTCCACATGTGTTTATAAATTGGGGGTTATGGTAAATGCAGGGCACCATTTGGCTGAATAATCTGGGAGCAAAATAAGGCCAGGTTGCTGCCAGAGAGCAAGGACTAATTTAAAGCTTTGTCAATAGCATTTATGGGACTTGCTGCATGGTCGCACTCAGCAACCACGGCTCTCAAGCACCATGGTTTTCAAGCACTACTCAGCACTGTGGTTCCCAAGAACCTGACTTGTTGAAAATGACAAAATTTTCAGCTCTGCTCAATGCGAAGCTTGGGGCAGCTTTCAGTGTAAGGTGCTACTCAAGGAGACATAAGATGTCAACCACTGTTAAGAGCAAAACTCTCTCCTTAAAACTTACCCTCAGCAGTGTGCATGGCAATGCAAGATGTTGGCTCTTTCTTGCCCTAGGAGGATGGCAAGGATATTTTAGGTATGGCAAACCAGAGAAGTATCTCATAAGGAGAATCACTAAACCCAATGAGCAATCCCAGTGTGCATGTTACTGTGATATCCATTTAACATATTTGATCTTGAAAGTGGTTTGCAATGGAAGTTACCACAAAACAGTGACTTCCTTTGTTTACTTTCCCCTTCCATCCTCAAAAAGTTCTGTACTGCACGCCCTGTCCCCATACGTAGAAGAGGTTAACCCTAGATTAATCCCACTTACTCCAGGAGTGGGGCAAAGCCAAAGCAAGGATTTCTTTTCCACTGAGACCCTTAATGGAGAATGGTATGCTGCTAGCAGAGCAAGTGTGTCCTAGCTTCTGCCAGGTGGTAACAGCAGTACAGAGTAGAGCTTGCTGGAGGTGATTTTTATTTTTAACAGTTTACTCAGGAAACAGCTGTGCTGCCTCCTACATAGCTTTTCCTTACACCAGCTCTGCTGCCTTGTAGCTGTCCACATGAGGTGGCTGAAAAACTCAGAGTGGGTTTGTGGGTTTCCAAAACTAAAAAGCTTCAAACAGCTTAGTGGATTACTCCCAGATCTACACAACAGTTATTTGGAGACCTGAAGGCAACTCAATTTCATATCACTACACAGCTTGACAGTCTACCTGTTAACAAATTTTACTGCTGATAATGCCTCTGCCCTGAATGAAGGGTTAGAAACAGATTTTTGATACCAAGGAAGGCTCATAAACTTCTGAAGATGATAAAAATGATTATAAGCTGCCAAGAAACAATCTTTAAAGAGCTGTTCTTGCTGCTGTCCCTGTCAGCACCTTGTCCCAGTGTTCACAGCTTCTACTTTGCTCAGTCTTTGTTTTTTTTCTGTTGTATTTCCACAGGGCACAGTACTTGGGAAGATTGAATTTGAAGGTCAGCCTGTGGAGTTTGCAGACCCAAATAAACAAAACTTAATTGCAGAAGTTTCAACAAAGGTAAGAAATTCTTCTTTAGTATCAAGGCTTGTTACAGTTGGATAATCACAGCAAAGCAGAGAACTGTCTGTGGATTGTGGAAAGAATTTTAGGTTTGAATATTCCCTACAATGAAATTAAAATGCAAACAAAGTTATATGTTGATACCAAAACCCGATGTTTTTATTTTATTACTTGTAAAAGAGGCAAAGACAAAGGAAAGGAAAAGTAGAGAGAAGTTGGAAAAAGCTAAGGTTACTTTAAAAGCATAGGATGGTTTTAGGACCACGTTCTACCTTTCTGCTGAGATGTATAGTAGCAGAGGTGAAGCAGTTTCTGCCTTTTTTTTCCTTTTCTCTGCCACTTGTGATGGTTATCTTCTGGCCCCGGGGGGGTCTGATGACTTGTTAGAATGCAATGTCTGGAATACAGCTGCGACCAGTGGTCTCTGTTGCTCACATTTTAGCCATTCCAGTCGAGCAGCTGCTGGGCAGTGCGAGGTCACAATTCCGGCGAATTAGGCTCTCAGGAATATGGTAGGGATGCAGGAATGGGGTTTCTCAGAACTCACGTGTGTAGCATGGCTGGTTTCTGTTCTCTCCAGGCTAGCAGCGCTTCAGGTCCCAGTCACAGGCTTCAGAGTGGGTGGTGAGGAGAGGTGGCGGTGGGGGAAAAGCTCCAGTCTCTTAAGGCAGAGAGACTTGCAGAGCAGGCGCCTTCTCTTCCCCTCCTCTCCTGCTTTTGCACAGTTTTTACTTCACTTTGTACAGGGTTTGAGACCTTTTTGCTGCGGTTCATTTTGCATTTCAGGTGTCCAAAGAGATAACAAAAACAGATATAATGACAGCATTTTTTTGAAGCATTTTTCTTGTTATCAATTTTCAACAGGGCTGTATACTCCAGGTAGTAACTGGTTCCCATTTGCTCTGGGGATCAGCCATTTTTTCTAAACAAATGATCTGGGCATATTTTCTAAACCATTCACCTTTCTAGAGCTTTGATGAACTGTCATCTCAATATCATCCTTGTAGAATTTCTGTGGCTCCTTAGGTGCAATGTTGAAGATAAAAAATGAACTGTGTTGAGCTGGATGTGCTCTGAACGATGCTCTGATTGGAGGATTGTGTGTTAGAGATTGGACTGAGAAGTATTGGAGATACAGTTAGACCTGGTATATGGTAAACATAAGAAAAATTAATACAAAGAATGGCTGCTTTTCTTAAATTTCAGGAAATATTTGGCATAATTTTTTGGGGGTGATTCCAGAATGTATTTCTAGATTTCAAAAGGAGACTAAATTAGGAAACCCCTGCATCTAATATTACCACTATTAGCTGCTTTTCCCATAGATCTGTACAGATTAGCAGTTAGCTGTTAGCTGGGCATACAAACTGTGTTTGACCACAAGCTGAGAATAACATTACAAATCGTGAGGCTGTGAGAAAAATCTCTTAATATTTGATTTAGGACGATGACAAAAATAATCCACGAAACAAGGAAAATAATACGAGTAGGAAAAACTTAATCATGACACATGTTGGGTGCTCAAGTCCATAGATTCCCAAGAGCACACCTCCTGATTAAAAATCCCCACTTTTTAAACACTTCTAAAGTCCAACTCTGTTGATGTCGTGGGAAGAGTGTTCCTTTTCCTCGGATTGGCTCTTCTGTGCCCCACCTTATGCCAGGGGTGCAGTTTCAAGCAGTATGTCAGCCTCCATCTGGCCGCATGGTCTGCCACATGGCCCGAAGTTGCATAAGCTATATTTCTAGTTAATATACAATTGTCTTATTCCCGAATGCTTAGTCCCTGGCATGCATTCCAAAACTGGACTGGATGCCTTACAACTTCCACAGAATGCCTATAGGTTAGTAACAAGGAACAAAAACTACATCTTAGGTCAATACCTATTGTCCAGTTCATCTGCTTGTAATAAAACCAACTTTTCTATTTCTCATGAGACCAGAACAGGCCCATACTACAAATATTAACTATTGTTGTACCAATTCAAGGGCTAAGGTCTTAAATTGTGGCCCCTTTGGGGATTTAACTGAGATAAAGAATGCCCTGGGTGCTTAATCCCACTTACTGAAGTGAGAACTGAGTGTATGAGTCCCTTTTGCAAATTCCATGCATACTGTGATGTTTGCAGCTCCTTCAAGATCAGTGAGGCTCTGGAATTGCTCTGCAAATAGTTGTTTGTGTACTATTCTTTACATAACTTGGGGTGTTAATGGTATGGGTAAAAAGCAGTCCTAAACAAACTGGTCAGTGAGCAAGTGGGAATTTGAATCAGTCTCCATCCAGGCTTGGATTTACAGTGGTAACTGGTTACCTGGAATGCCAGTGGAATACATAGGCTACCTTGCAAATCTCACCTTCGGGAATCTCACCAATTCATCCCAATGCCTCCACTGTATTTTGAGTCAGGGCTTGTTGCTACACAGGGTGGCAGTAAGGTTGTAATCTAGAATTGCAAGGTGCAGGTGAAGCCATTTGAAGCAGTATCTCAGAAATAGGTAAGGTTACTGATGCTAAACTGAATTACTATGACAGAATTTCTGTGAAGAGGCTGAAAATAGCTTCTAAAAGGGAGATAAAATTAATGGTGCTTTTGTGGTCTCATTATGTTTATAACTTCATTTTATAGGCTTGAAAAATAAGATCACAAATAAGGCTGTAAATGAAGTAAGCTGTTTAATGTTGATAATTACTGAACATTGAGAGTGTTGCCAAACAGTGATGTTCATGTAAATCAGGATACAGTAAGATCAGGAATCTCCTTATCAATGGTACATTAGGAGTGACTGATTATTTTTTATTATTTTTTCACCCCCACCTTCTTTAAATGCTAGTGATACAGACTGTGCTTGCTAACATTATCTATCCAGGGTAGGAAATGCAGAAAACTGCCAGTTTTCTGCAGGAACTTCTGTTGGAGGTTTTGTTTTGGTGTATGTGATTGTCAGTCAGAAGAGATGAGAGATTTTTAACCACTCCAATCTAAAAGGTTACTTCTCTCCAAACTTGATATGTAGCCCAACATCCTCTGTTCTCAGCACTCTGTGTCAACAGGAGTGTCTGCTCTCCCTGACTGCTGGCTCACAGCCTTCCTGCATCTTTTCAGACTGAAGCAGTGTCCTGGTTATAGTGGCAAGGACCAGTTTGTCACTGTGTGGGTGTGGCCAGGGTGTTGTATTCTACACTCTCTATGTCATTTTCTCATGGACTGCTAACAATTGATCATTTGCAGCAGCTGCCCAGGCAAACCTGGCCCCTCAGGCTACAAGCTGGGTGTTTAGGAACTCTGTGAGATAAGGAAGTTTTCCTGTCTTCACACCAATGACTTAGGTGTGATAACTCCCCTCCGGACGGAGTCATTAGCACCTTCATACCCAGCCTGAGGGGTCATGTCTGCTAATGGGCCATCAAGGAGTATCCCATGACTCATAGTGTAGTGAATCACCCATTGTGAAATTCTTCACTCTGAGGGAGGTACTGGGCGCTCCCATCTGAGCCCAAGCATATATAACCTTGGGAGTTTTGGACTTCTGGGACCACTTGTGGGATCCAGAGGAGGACCAGAACTTCAACAGGGCTGTAACTGCCAGTCTTGACCAGACTGCAGGCATCATCTTCAGCAACAGGTGTTCTCTTTCCTTTTAGTTTGTACTAAAGCAGGGGAGGGGAGGGGGGCACATGGTGCCCAGCACAGGGGCTGGTGATTTCCACTGTGTTTGTGCCCCAGGTTGCTGAGTAGTATATCTGTTCTTTATAGGTCAAACGGATTTTTCCTTTGCATCATTGTACTTGGTGTGATTTTTTTATTCAGTTGTCATTCTGACTTGCAATCTCTTTTGGAGTTGGTTTCATTTCTCCTGCTGGTTTACATTTAGGCTAGTACAGGCAGGGTTTTTTATAGGCTGTACAGTGAACAGCTGAGGGAAATCCTCTAGCTTTAGAAAGAATATCTTTTAACAGTTCTCTGACTCAGCACCTGGTCTGGTTTCTGTCTATACTCTTGGCCAGGTCAGGTCTCTGCAGTACAGTGTGACAAATGGGGGAACAGTTGTGCAGACAGCAACACCTAAAATTAGTTTTGCTGCTGAAGAAAATGTAACAAATCTTAGCAAATAATTGGGCAGGGAAGAGTTTTAAGAGTGAGGCAATTAAACTACCTCAAAGTAGTTTTGCCCCACAGCTCCCTCTGGCCATGAGAACAGCCAAGAAGAACCTTTGAAGGCAATCTTTGCTTCATGATATTTTGTGGATTTTTAAGTATGAATGTTGTGAGGAATTGAGGGAGTCTTCAAAGGCCCCTTTTTAAAAAGAAGGGTGAGTTTTTCTTAAAGGTCTCTGACACATGACACTAAGTTTCTGTGAGAACTGAGCACCTTAATATTGAGATTTTTGAAACCCACCTCTGAGAAGCCTGAAGGGCATCAGGTAGAAGACCTATATGATTCCTGTGCAGTGATAGAGTTCTACCATGGACTGTGGAAGCAGAATCCACTTGAGCCCAAATGACTGTGAAGATGTCAGGCACATGCTACAACCCACCCTGTCAGGCAGGAGTAACTTCTGTTTTATTATCAAATCCCTTAAAGTGAATTAAAGTCAATTGATGCTAGATGAGCAGTTTTTACATATATGTGTATTTATATAATATATGGTTTATTTTAGAACAATTTGGTTGCAAAGAAAACAGGTATGTAGCCATTTTGGTTGTCATCATCTATAGTAGCATAGCAATATAAAAGCAAAAATGTATTGCAAAGAAAGCAGGTATTCAGGCATTTTGGCTGTAATATAGCCACCCAAAAAATGTTTAAGGGAAAAGTGAGTAAGAGACAAAAGAATATAAGTTTTATAGTCACCACTCAAAGGTCTCCAGCAACCTTGAGTTGTTGTGGTCACTGGTGTCTTGGTCCGTGGGGGAGTGATGGGGGAGAGAAGCCCATGAAACCTACCCTGAGAAACCCTCCTGATGACTCCTTGTGTGTCTGTGTGTGTGGTTCTTTTTTGCAGAGCCATGATGTTTTTGCAGAGGCTGGAGGTGCTGGTTTTAGCAAAGTCATTCAAGGCTTGAGGGGAGTGTGTGCTTTGAGGGCATCCCTGTTAAGGAGCCTTCTCCAGGGCAGTGATGGCTGTGTGTTTCATAGGAGATAAGCACACACCCAGAGAGTGCCACTAGTCTCCTTTAGATAAATGTCACTGTCTTAGTTCAAGGAGAGAACTAAGATATCTATGTTGGCCAAGAAATAATCCCTCTCCTTAAAATTTAGAAAACAGAACTTTAATTAGAAATATATATACCTATATGAAAAGGGTAACAGTTCTTAACCACAATATACACACACATATATATATCCAGAAAGAACCAAACAACAACAGTTTGTAATAAACCCTTTAAACGACAAGGCAGACAGCTAAAAGGTCTTTTGGCTACCCCCAAAAAAGGGGAAATGCAGTTATATTTACAGACAGCAGGTGGTGATGCCACGCCCGTCCGGCTGGCCTCTCTCTCAGGGGAATGGCAGGAGCACAGTTGCCGGATCAGCTCCCATGGGGTCGATGACAAAAGCAGCAGAAACCCAGTCTCTGCAGTGTAGAAAACAGGCATGTTCTCTTCCTTACAGCAGTCTCTGCGGTGCCCACGGATCTCCATGGGTGATCGGCAAAGAGAGCAAAAGACACAATCCTGGTCCCCCAGTGATGTCAGACATGGTGTGTCCCCATCCTCCCTCCTCTGCGCCGAGAGCTGACCTCCTGACCTGCGCAGAAAGCGCAGAAACCCTGACCCCTTCCCCCACCAGAACCAGTCTTTCCTCCCCCTCCCGGCCTGGGGAGAGATCAGAACAAAAGGCTCTGGCTAAAGCAGGCTAACATCAGGATATGCATATTCGTTGTGCCCTTTCTTAACCATCTTTACTGACACTGAGGCATTGGCTCCAAGCTTTTTGGAAGGAATTCCAACTGAGTTTTGAAACTATAACAGTCACATACATAAAGAAACATCACACACCCAAGACTTTGCTCCTAGGAACTCACAAATCTGACAGTTTGTGGGCTATGGTCTCCTCCCCTCAGCCTTATCTTCAATCTCCTGCCATCAATTTCTTTGGACAGCTGTCCTTACACAGGTGATGCTCTTGCATCCTAAAGATCTTTACGTCTCAAATCTTTGAGAAGATAAATGTTCAAACAAAAAGTAAGCTAATATAACACAGGCAGAGGAGTTGTAATATTCTGCTAAGAAACTTAATTTTGAGGGGGTATCTTTTCTTCTGTTTGGTTGTGAAGTGAAAACATTCAGTTTGTCAACTTGCACCAGCCATACTGGACATGGGGGCCCAGCTGTGAACTATAAATGCCAGGGAGGCTGATTACAAGGCAGTTGCTTGCTTAGTTTTATTTTTTTAAAAAGGACTTTTTTTCACTGGTGCCCAAGAGAAAAGCCACTTTGGGCAAAGTATGTTTATCAATATCAGCTTTCAGAAGCTGAGCATAACTGAAGGTAAGCACAGTTTGTTTTTAGGAGGAAGAAGGCAGCCTTATATGCTTATTGATGAATAACATCCCAGCCCTGTGCTACCTGCAGTCATGCAGCAAGTAAAATAATTCACCAAGTTTCAGAAAGCAGCTGTCCATAAATAACCTTACATCAGTGCTATAGCTGTCTGGCAGTGGGTCTGCATGGTGCAGTATCAAGGTGCATGCTACATACAGTGGTTTGACTTCACTCTTTTCTGTTCTGGCTATGACCAATAGATAACTCGGTATACAAAGCAACATAGTTAATATTTGGGATTGGTGGCAGTTTATTTAGTGGAATGGATGACGGAACAGCAGCTGGAAGAGGAGGAGAAGTACTGAGATAAAACTGTCAGGTCCATATGAACATAGACCATGCTCGGTGATGTGCTTGGTCTGGTCTGTACTGCCATGGTGCACTGAAGGTTGCTCACAAGATATCTCCAGCTGTGCTATGCTTTGGTCTTATTGGGACTGGAGAGTTGGGGTGGTGTTTACTGTGATGGATCTGTAACTGGTACAAACAGTCTTGCTCCACTGACATCAGCTTGATGACTGAACTTCAGCTGAAAATCTCTCATTTGGGTGTGTTTCTCTTGGGCTGCAATAATCTGTGAGAACTGGCTTTCTGCTCCACTGCTAATGAGGTGAAACACAGGAAAAAAAACTTGTCATTAGCTATGGAAACAGGTGATTACTTAGAAATTGCATTACTGCTGTAATCAACAGTATATAAAAGAGCATTATAACTTCTACTTCCACAGAAAAATGAAGTCAGCACTAATGTCTGCACTGTTCCCGAAGATTTTCATTTAAATTGATAAGAACCAGTTGCTGCATATTGGTGTAAAGTTTTTTCTGATGCCTATCTTTTCTGTATTTTGGGAATAGAATGTCATCTGTCATTTGTAGCATGGTCTGTCTTTTTATAGAAAGTCAAGGTTTATGGCAGAGGAAATCCAATTAAAGTTGTAGCTGTTGACTGTGGATTGAAGCACAACATTATTCGTCTGCTAGTAAAGGTAAGTCAGAGCTTGATGTCCCTTATCTCTTGTTTGGCTTTGACAAGAGCCTTGCCTGTTACTCACTAGCCCTGCTTCCACCTGCACATATCCATTCTCGTTGCAGTTGCCCTCCTAATATCAGGTACAATTATTAGAATGATTTTTATGTATTAGGTGTTTTCTGAACTTGATACACTGTATTGAGTGGATAAGAAAGAGGACCTGTACAGCTGCCTCTCAGCAAAGAACCCCTTGAAGATGAGTCTTCAAAAGATGAGGCATAACTTCTCTAAAGAATAACCAAGGAAGATCAACCCAACATTGTAAAAATGAATAAATGGTGGGAAAAAAGTTTTAGTGAAGGTGGTGAATAGTTGAAATAGGCCAAAGGAAACTGTGGAATGTTCATCCTTGAAGATACTAAAAACAAGTGAACCAGGCCCTCAGCAACCTGCCCTAAAGCTGGATTTTTCTCTGCTTTGAGCAGACCTCCTGAGGTTTCTCCAATGTCATTTATTCTTTGAGTGTAAGATTCTGTGACAATCTTTTCCTCCTTATAACACAGTGATGTAGCAGTGCTTGTTTAGCCACACAGGAAGATTGAAGGCAGTGTCCTCTCATTCCCTGGATATACAGGCTTTCTCTGAGCCTTTTCTCTAAGCTTTTCTATGTACGGGCTTATGTGGATTTTTGTCTCATTTTTTATGTGCAGGACCATTTCTAGCATGTCATAGAACAGAGCTGTGAAGTCCTAATTTAGCAGTCAGATGAATGCACTATCTAAAAGTGAACATTTTACATGTGTACATAGACTGAAATCCAAACTCAGTTTTTGGGACATGAGAGCACAGGAACAATCTCCTGACACAAATTCATTTGTTTCCCTCCTGCCATCATTTCTTGTTCCCTTGTTTTTTTGGGTTTGTTTGTTTGGGTTTTTGTTTGGTGGTGTTTGTTTGTTTTTAGCGAGGTGCAGAAGTGCATTTAGTTCCATGGGACCATGATTTCACCAGCATGGATTATGATGGGCTCATAATTTCTGGAGGACCAGGGGATCCCATGAAGGCCCAGGAGGTGATTCAGAATGTCAGAAAGGTACAATATAATAGCCATAGACTGATTACTCTTGCTAATTTGCCTTTTTTTCAAGTGCCTGAAATCCAAACAATTGGTTGTATTAATATGTTATGGGTCAAATGTTGTTCAGTCATGTCAGCTGCCTGGGATATTCCTTGTGTTGCTCCACTGAAAGTTGTCTCCAGCCTGGCAGTTATAACAAGGCTATACAATCCTTGGTGAACAATACATGATAAACATGATGACCACAATTACCTTACTGTTGCCTTAAAGTACCCCATGCTCTTTCAGGACTTCTGGGACATTAAGGAAATCAGGGCTCCAACTTGGAATAATGCTGCACACTAAATGCGTGTAATGCAGAGTGTCATTCCCCTTGACTAGTCTGATGTCAGGCTGTGCTCTGAGGCTTCCCTTTAAAGCAGGGGAGAGGAGGAAACTTTCCTTCCTAGGCTGTTGCCACTCTGGCATTCAGATTTTCCCCAAATCTGTGAGGGGACCATGTGAAGCATGGTTTATGCTGGAATTGCTCCACAGAGACACTTCAATATCTCTTAAAAACCTTTTCATTTTAGGTCCTGGAGAGTGACCGCCCAGAGCCCCTGTTTGGAATTAGCATGGGGCATCTAATCACTGGAATAGCAGCTGGAGCTACTTCCTACAAGATGCAGATGGCCAACAGGTGCAGCAGCTCTTTTGCCTTCCAGGGCCCACAGAGACCAGTTCAGCATTGTGAAAGGCCACAGAAAAGCAGTGCTTTGCCGCTGAACTGGCTTAGCAGCAGCTAGCATGACAGTAACATTACTTCTTCATCCCAGCCATTCTCCTTGCCTTTAATATAAATTGTCATGTCATGCACTAGTGGTTTTGAGGGTGTTTTGAAAGTACTTGATGTAATTGATTCACAATAAACTGAAGGGCAGCCAAGTTTCTCTTAGCCTTTCTTATTTTCAGAATGGCTGCCAGTATTGAACAGCTACAATTGAACTGCTGTGTGTAGTCTCATAGTCACCAGTTCCTCCTAACTGTAGCACTTGGACACATTTGACACTTCTGTTTTCTGATTCTTTTTTCTTCCAGAGGCCAGAACCAGCCTGTCCTGAATGCAGTGAATGGACAGGCTATCATCACTGCTCAGAACCACGGCTATGCCATCGACAGCTCTACCCTCCCACCTGGCTGGAAGCCTCTTTTTGTGAATGCCAATGACCAAACGACTGAAGTGAGCTCCTACTTTATTCCAGATACTGGCACATAGAAACCTCTAATAAGCAAAGATTCCCTGGCTTTATTTCACCTCCTGGAAGCTTGCGGTCAGATTGCAGTTTGTTGTCAGGGCTGAACTTGATGATCTGGCCATCTACTTTACTTGGAGCCTTGCCTTAAAGCCCACAATGGGCTAGCCTTTATTACTGTTTGCTGTACCAGTCCAAAGTGTAGGCTTGTCACAGTGACTTTAGGATTGCCTTTGAATGGCTGCCTTATTAATGTCCAGGATTTCCCTGCCATTGGTGGTGCTTGCTCAGTTACCATTGCCTTAGGGATTTTGCCACAGCACTGCAAGCCTGTGCCATAATTTTGTTGCGTTGGTTCTGTGTTGCCGAGCACAGAAAAAAAAATATTATTGCATATATAATTTGGTCTGCTATTGTAAATAGAATTTCAAGGACTAAAGTCACGAGGAAGAGAGGCTGCCCCTAGAGAACTTACAGGATCTAACGTAGAAGTCCAATGTCAAGTGATGTCCATGTTTGAGGCAGGTCTCAGTCTTTGTAATTGCCCATTTTAAATCTATTTCGTGAGGCTCAGTGTTGTGCAAGTTAGTGAAAGCTTGTTAATTATCAGGAAATAATTTTAAAAATGGTATTTTCTATAGCAGCTTCTCCCATAGGAATATACCTGTCTCTCTTTTTTTGTATAAATGCCCCACATCAAGTCTGGCAGATTGAGCAGTGTTGCTCTGAACTACGCAGCTGGTAGTTTTAGAATAAGTTTTTTTGTCTGATGTTGTTTTTTTTATCCCTAAAGATACATCTAAACAGAGACATAGATTACCAAAGAAAATATTAGTACAAAAAAATGTACAGCTGTTTGGCTCAAGTTTTGAAATGTGTTTATTTTAGCTGTGTTGGCAAACTGGACCCTTTAATTCCCAGGCTTTAGCTGGAGTTTGGAGGCAAAGGTGATAAGGTTGGATATGAGTCTTCTTGATCTAGTAGTATGACATTCCTTTATGTGAGCTAAAAGAACATTTCTGTGCATAGCGGCAGTCTCCTAAACCTTCACAAATAGACAAAGGACTGTGTTGGTTTAGCATGGGATGCACAAACTAGATTGGAGTTGGTTAGGCTGTCATGTACAGTCTGTTGCATTCCTTGGTTTGAAAAAGAAAAAGCATTTCCTGTGGCTGACCTGACGCATCGCAGCTGAACAGGACCAACACAGGTTTCCAAGTACTGACAAGCAGCAAAGTTAATCTTTTTAAAAGATACTTATATGGAACTAGAAGGAACTTGAGCATTCAGGGAAAATGTGACAGACTGATGGAATTCTTTACTCTGAGAGCAGAAACTCACACCACAATGGATCAGCTGTGGTCAGTAGCTCATCTCCAGTTCCTGTCCTATGCCAACATCCCATCCTGCAGCTCTGAATGACACTGTGACTACATGAGCTGTTGGGACTCCTTTGTTCATTCTGAAGGAAAAAAAGTTGTATCAGGATTATTTTGCTCCTGAGGGACTTCTCTACCTCCATCTGGAGTTGGGGATCATGAGCAATGACATCTGTAGGGTAGTCTCTCAGTGGACCATGCCTCTTGGTGCTATCAGGCCATTCAAACAAGAAATCATTTTTTCGTTACTCCAACTGAAACTACGCACACTGTCTCCAAGCTCAGTTTAGGTCCTTCATAGCTATTGTCTGTTCACAGCAGTAGTCCCCTTTCATCACTCTGCCCAACCCAGGGCAGAGGTCAAGCCCCTGTGTCAGCATTTAAAGTGAGTTATGGAAATCAAGATATGATCAAACCCCATTTCTACTGTGACAGAACCAACCAAATTGGGATGATAAAACCATTCATTCCTTAACAGCCTTGCCCCAGGTTATCTTTTCTTGCCAGCTTTTCTCCTCTACCCAGTTGAGGAATGACTCTGGAGGAAGACCAGTGTATCTGCTTGTCTTAGTTCAAGGGAGAACTAAGATATCTGTGCTGGACAAGAAAATAATCCCTCTCCTTTAAATTTAGAAAACAGAACTTTAATTAGGAAAAATATATATATATAAAAGGATAACAGTTCTTAACCGCAATACATATGTGTATATATATATATATATCCAGAAAAGAACCAAACAACAAAAGTTTGTAATAAACCCCTCCCCCAAAACGACAAAAGAAGCAG